>CM057809.1:101532669-102132669 GCA_030067965.1 Latrodectus elegans | reverse complement strand
AATAATTAGACTAATAATATTATAAAATAATATATTAGTCTAATTATTAAAGGTATACTAATAAGTATTATAAAATAATATTTCTATTGAAATGTTTTACCTTTTAATTGAAAATTATTTCAATAGAATTATTAGTTTTTTTAAGTCTTGTAAATGGTTAACATTTAGTTTGTAAGGGAAATAACTTGACTATCAAAAATCGTCCAGTAATTAAGCAATCGAGAGCAACTTTTTTGCTTTTGCATGTGAGACAGTCATATTTAAAATATTCGGTTTTAAATTACTTTCTGACAAGAAAGGGGAATTAGATTTGATGACTGCAGCGAATATTTTGTGCAGTTTTGCAATTTCGTGAAACTGGTATTTGCTGAGGTAAAATACTGCGGTTTTCAATGTTAGCTAGAAATAATGAATATTTTTTACTAAAGGATTTCCATCAATTTATTGAACAGGAGTAAATTGAAATATGGATTGTCATTAAATTTAACTTAAGTAGGAAACCACATTTTTATAGAAATAGTAAGCAAAAATTTTCTTAACCTATGCTTCGAAATTTTTAGAACTGGATGCCTCTTTACAAAGATCTTAAAAGAAAAGAATTCCATGAATTCGTGTATTCAGATAAATCTAGTTTCAACTTGCTTTACTATCATTAGTGTTCTTTTTTTTTTTTTTTTTTTTCTTTTTTTTTCTTTTTTATTGAAACTTTGGTATTAATAATACTTTTAAAATATCATTATTTACATTCATTTTAACATAAAATATTATAGAAAGTTTTAGTTTGATAACTAATAGTCTATAAAATATAACATTTTTCTCATATGATAATAATTATTAATATATTCGAGGACATTAATATATAATATATTTGAGAAAATATATATTTGAAAGAAAATAAACTTTTTTTTAACCACTGTTATCTTCTTTTTTCTCTTATAAAAACCATGGATATTTAAATAAAATGATCTTAAAATCACAGTTTCTAGAAAAAATTTATAAAAATTTCCACAATGTTTGAAGTACTCCCTTTTTGTAATTTAGCCCTTCTAGTTAAATTGTTACTCTTTGCATCGCAATGTTTTGTTTTGATAACTCACCGCTTACATCATTCTTTATTAATAGTTTCAATATTGAGTTGTATTCCTCTAAGAAATTAATTTATTTTAAAAGTATAACACCAAAAGATGATGCGCCCATTTCTTTCTTAATGTTTGAAATTCTTCAATAGGGAATGATTCAGTGTATGAAGGAGTGAAAAACACTGTTCTAAATTTTTTTGTTGGAAAAAAAAGGCGTTCTAGTTGAAATGTGTCAAAATTCTTTAGTTATTACTAACATGAAATGTTAGTAATTACTAAAAAAATATTTGGATTTATTTTTAGAATCATAAATACTTATAAGTTGAGAAGTCCGTATTGGGGTACAAATTAGTGAAGACTTTCCATAATTGTAAACAGTATTGAACAAAATAGATGTATTTGCAAATGGATAATTTGTTTATTTTACTCTATTGTTTTTACTATTAACATTAAATTATTATCAAAAGTATTTTTTTGTTTTTGAAAGCTCTGCATACTGAATTGTAAAATTAGTTACAATAATTAAACAGTTACTAATTACTTTCATACTAATTTTTTATTTAAAATTTTTTTAACAAACATTTCTGCATTAATAATCTGTACAAAATGTCAGAAACTTTTTGCTATAATTAATTTCCTTATGAGCGAGACTATTACAATTCTGTTCTGTAGAAATGAATACATAGATTAAAATAATTACGAGCGAATCATTAGTTATACGATTTCATGTTTACATTACTGATCCCTTCTCTGATTTAAAGTGCATCGTGCACAAGAGCCTCACGTAAATCTCTCTACTGCCTAATGCTGTCGTATCCAAAAGCTTGGTAACAGATCCTTTGTGTGTAAGCACTTTCCCTCTTTATTCCAATCCTTGTACCAATAGATCAAACGTCCTTTTGAGCATCAAGTTGCCTGTAATTAAGTTGCAAGGGGGACGTTGAGCGAAATTTATTGCGGTCTTGGAGATCCTCCATCAAAAGGAGACCCCCTGGAATCCGAGCATTCTTCTGAAGAATGACGGGTACAGCTTGAAAGAAAACTACATTACACGCAGAGACGAGCCCACTCGCTATCAAGGGTTAAAGATAGAAATGTCAAGTCTACATGATATCGCTTGACTAATTGACCATTTTTCTTAGAGAGACAGAGAGAAGCTAAGGATCGGTCACTTTTAGAAAATGTTGACCTCCTGCGAATCATTAACAAAAGAAACCTGGCGGCTTAAGAATGTCTTCTTTCCAGAAAACTACCCCTTCTGGAGACATTGATTAATGATTCAAGTACAGGGGCTAGCCCTATCAACTGTCTAATGAACTGCGCTCCCTGCTACTGGATTCCCTTTCAATGGATTCCACGAAAACTCGGGTCCCGATTTCAGGATTCATTTGCAAATTTTGTATATTTGTTGGTTTCTTGATTCAAAACTTAGAACTCGTAAGCAAAGAGAAATATTTTTTCTGCTTTTCACCTCGCACTAGTGAAAATCGCGATTTGTGAGTTGGTAGTGGGTTAATACCTCTGCATGCTTAATACTGGGGATACATTGTATTAAACCATGTATGCAGGTAATTATTGAAATGGATCCCATTGACTTCCATCAATACGAACTGACTGTGAACCAATTATTAGACTTGCTATTTATGCTGTCTCCCCTTTTTTTCTGCAGACATGATCAAATCAATCTTTACTGGAATTAAAAGTGATTTCCTGAAAATGAATAAAACTCGTATAAAAGAGCATAAAATAGTAATGACTGAATGGATGCGATTTCATAAAATAGATATTTTATTCTAAAAGTATATATGTAAAAAAAAAAAAAAAAAAAAAAAAAACTGTAACGAAATTAAATGAAGAAAAAGCTTTTAGCATATCTAGCATAAAAAAAAATTCGAAGAAATGAATGATCATCCAAATGAATGACATTACTTTCCTTTCTAAAGATTCATGAGCTTCTACTGCATAAGAATCATAAAAACGGAGTATTTCCCGTGTAAAATCTTCTATTCTTCTGAATAACAATGCATGCTTACTTCTTTCTTTTCAAAAATTAATGGAATGGAAATGCATACAAGTCGTATTTCCAGTTTACTCTATTTATCAGCTATCACATAAAAATGCAAACACTTTTAATGGAAGCACCCTCCACTTTATATTTAAGTAAGGATTTTAAAATGTAAATAAAAATAAAGCGATATAAAAGACTAAAATACACTATTTAAGGGGCAAATTATAAAATAAATAATTTATGTTTGTACTATAGAAGAACATATAACAGTGGTGATCTGCATTTAATGCACAAGAATTGCCTAAAAATAAAATTTCTTTTTTTTCAATAATTTCATCATGGTATTTTTAAACAATTGTCAAAGAATACTTCAAATATGTAAAGACATGCAAGATTATATGAATTATTCATTACCCTAGACAATTGTAAGCAATAATTACAAGTGGGAACACAAATGAAAGCCTCTCTTTTTTCCACAAATGAGAGTCCCAATTTGTTGCAGTGGAAGCGATTCTCTGAGTCAGTTGATTCGTCCACTGGATTCCAATCGCTTCGGAGCAGAACTTTGATCCATTTCGGAAAGATGCAAACATATATTTGTAACTTATTTTGTATTATATAAGGGACATTTTTTTTAAAATGATACCTTTCTGGTTTGGGAATTTGTTAGATATTTAGGGATCGTTTACAAACCAAATGTAATTAAAACGTATTATAAAACCAATATTTTTAAATTAAGAACTATATTTTACTTTTAATAAAAACTTAAACAGCAGTTATCACTGTAATATGCAAGAAAAAAGAAAAAATTAATTTTCTGTTTACAAATAAATTGCCAAGTGAATATTTTTTCAGAAAATGTTTTTAGCAAGTTAAATAAAGCAAGAACTGTGAATGAAATTTTTATTCTTTTTGTCTACCGTCGACTTGGGTCGAACGGCTGCATGGAATAAAAAAACTTACATAAGGATGTTGATCGCTGGGTAACTTAAATCATACATTAAGTTTCATTAAAAAATTTTGTGAAGACAGCATTTGCGATTAATTAAAACAATAATCAAAACTGTTTTGAATTTCCTGTAAAATTGCTTATTCTGTAGTGTAATTAAAATAAATCCTGCAGTCGCTTTACAAGCGAAAAAGCATGATTCTCAGGCTTCTTTTAAAATTGCCACCTACTCTCTTACATTATGAATAGAAAAAATATATCTGGACTCCCTTATTCTTTCTTCATTATTAAAGTATTTCATTTAATTCGATTTTAGCTGATTTATACGCAACTTTTCGTTGCGCAAGACAGCGTTTTCCATAACGAAAAGTAAAAAGTAAATTACGAGTTGAAAAATAGAAGAAAACCATTATTTTTCCAAATCGCCTATTTTCCCCGAGACAAGTTCTCAATTGCAGCCCGCGAAATCAGTTGCCTTAGCTAATATAAAATGTAAAATTAAACGGAAATTAATACTGAAAATTCTCTAATATATATAATGAATATAATATGAATAATAAAATAAAGTGCGAAAAATTAAATATATATATATATATATATATATATATATATATATATAAAATGAATTGAACTTTAGTTCATAAATTTTCTATTCACATCATATTACTTTTGAACGATTTTGAGATAATTTGAAAGTTATAATTAGAAGCATATTATTTCAAATATGTGGTTTATTTCTTAGATGAACGTTTTTTAAAAAAAACTTTGCTACGCAAAGTGTTTAATAAGTTGTTTGTATAAGTTTTTACTCGCTCAGTTTTAATTTATTCAGTTTACAAAAGATATCTTATTCGGGATCAGATATCAATCAGATATCTTATTCAATATTTCCAATTACTCTGATATGTTGTTGATGAACATTGCTGTTAGATTACAAATTTTAACACTAAGAAATTATCTAAATTTATCAACTACGGAATTATGATTCGATGGTAATTTTAGAATTGGCTTCATGATTTATTCATATATAGCTATTTATTGCTTTATATCTTTAGATCTACATTTTAAAATACGTATGATTCAAAGTTTTAGAATTTTTCTTAAAAATAATAAATCATGAAATGCACATTTTATGTAACAAAACTGAATTTTTCAGTAAATTTTTTCTTCAACTTTAATTTTTCTTCTCTTCTTCTTTTTCTTTCTTTCTTTATAACTTTTGTGTTACATTTTCTTACATCTAAGTGGTAAATTTTTTTCTACATTTGGTACGTAAATTGCGATTAATAACTTACGCTTAGTTTTTTAAAAATTATATTGTATCAAAGTTAGTTTAATTTTTCCTGAGATAAATGTTTCGCTAAAGTTTTTTTTTATCGATAATTTTTTATAATTTTATGAAAAAATTATAATAAATATATAATCGGTAGTAAAAAAAATCTTAAATATAAAAATATATTTTTTAGATAAATATTAATATTACAAAATTAAGCATTTTTAAAAAGAATAATAAAAAAATTATGAAGAAAAATGATTCGATGAGCAAAATCGATATTTGTATAAAAAATTACACTCAGTGAGAGTAATCGTTACGTAAATCCCTTTTTTTTGAAACCTTGAATGAGAAGATTGTGTATATGGCCTCTAAGTACACGGTGGTTCTAAAATATGATATAGAAAGTATTCTCCCGATTTTAAACGTATTGATTAAATTATTCCTTATTGTAATAGCCCATATGTTGAAACTTCAGAGGAATGCTTAATTATGCAATACGGAATTTTGGAAGAGAACCGAATAAGGACACCGGGTAGTTAAGAAAGAACATGATACCTTGTGAATAGGACCTGTATTTTAAGCACCTCAACATTGTTCGGGTATAACTAATTTTCCACTGAAAGCACCACCGCAGGACACCTTATCACCTGATGTGGCTCCGAAACAGTCCGAATTGTTGTCGAGGACAGAATCTGAAAGACAGCCCGAAACTGGATGGTTATTCACCAACAGTAGCATGTTATTTAAATTAGAATATCCTTTAAAAAAAGAATGTCTTATCTCTTTTGGCATTAGATTCTAATAGTAAATTTATCATAATACAATATTTATTTAACAGAGGATAATAATCTTGTTGCACAAGATAAGTTCTTTCTACTATAAAATATTAAGTTTGTTCTATAAAAATCTGAATTTGAGCAACATTTTTTTACTCGTCATTTCGAGAGGGAACTCTGCGACGTACTTCAAAGTTAAGTTTCCAGTGGCTCCGTATTTCCACAGATTAGTTACAATTCTTCTGAGAGATGCCAAAGAAGTGCTGGAAAACCGCTACAAGTGCTCTCTCAAGGATCCCCAGGTAAGGAAATGATCGAGCAAGAAAAGAAATGTGCCTCATCAAATTAGTTCCTCCTTGGCGACAATGCACAGATTTTGAAACTTTTATAGCACTCTCTAAATATTTTTTCTAGTAAAAATAAAGCATTTTTTGACAACTTTCAAAAAGCCTAAGCATAGAAATTTTATTCTATTGATTCGTAAACATATTTTCAACTTTCCTAGTTTATTTTGGAGTATTTGTAACACTCACTTGTAAGACATAGCTCAAAATTTTGAGACACCATGGGCGATGTCACTTACTCAGGAATTTGTAACCGATTTTTTTCTTATGTGTGGCCTTTTCGCTAACAATTAAATAAGCAATTCAATGACTTATGTATATTTTAAGAAATAAATTTAATACAGAAATGTTTTTCTTGAATAATTTTCTCAAATCAATCTACAAATAGTTTTCAATAAAAAATATTTTTCCACAAACAGTTTTATAATAATAGCTATTTATTCCTCCTCAATAGTTATCGGGTTCGTTCCGCATCCCAAGCAAAAGTATTTTTAATCGTTCAGATTCCACTTTAAACTAGATTAAATCAGCCTCCCTCAGCAAAAAAGGAACCTAGATTGGTAAACTAATCAATTTAAGAATCAATATATCAAATATGAGGAAATTGAAACAAACTTTATAGGAAAACTTATGTTTTATTTCTTTTTATTTTAAGAACTTTAATTATAAGTGAGTTCATTTAATAGCTCCCTGTCTATTTAAAAAATTAGATTTTGTAATTGATTTTATAAAATAAATGAATTTAAATTGCGTGTTTCGTCAGATTATGTGTACAAGAGAAAATTTTTAACTGTAATATTTCTTAGTGCTATTTTATACGTAATTTCATTTACAGTGATCAATAAACGGAGAAAAAAAATTGCCAGGAAAATAAAAACTCTCTTACAGTAATTAATGTCCTATGATGGCGGAAATGTATATCATAAACCTAAAAATAATTAAATTAATAACACAGCTGTCATCAAAGTTACAAATTCTTAATAACAAATAATTACAATGTCTTGTTTAATTTTTAAAAATATGCAATACGATTTCATACAATCTTAATTAGATGAGAAATGAATTGAGGTGTGTCATTTGAAAGAGATCAAAACAGTAATTATCTCGCCTCAAATGTTGTTAACTTGTCCGATATATTTTTTCCTTTCCTACACGGGTCGTTTTCAATTCACACTTGACTAGGGTTGGCTGTCATTCTTTTGAAGAGCTTACCCCCTACCTCTTAGTCATTGATGCGGAACGATGAAAAGAGTCTGCAGTGCAATCTGTTAATTAAGAGCACTTAGAATGTACACGATATGTGACAGGCTATCCCTTCTGATTTCTAGAAGCCGTTTCGAGGTTGACGATGCTGTTATGGTTCCTCCCACCCGAAATGTACCGCCTTCCTGCGCACTAGAGCGAAATCGGCTGCGAGCAGCCTATGAGAAATGCCGTTGAAGTCCCGCCCATTCCTATTGCCGCCTGTAGGAAGATTGTTTGGAAAACGAAATAGTACACAAGCATTTTTAGATTCGTCAGTCATCCTTCGATTTTCGTCCGATATTTTCTACTCCAGTTCTGTTTGATTTTTTTTTACAATTACCATGAGTAAATTTCAAAGTTCAAATAATATTTTCTTAGTTCTCTCCTAAGGAAATTTGCCGGGTCATTGTTATTCTTATTGAGAAAAAGGTATCCTAGAAATGCAGTTAAGTTGTTCTGTGGTTCAAGATACGGAAGAAGTTAACATGTCATCACCTGTAGCTTCCTCCCCTTCGCCAGGTCGTTTCGAAGATTTAGAGGATTCATCTCAAAGTCCCTCTCCCCCTTTTCAAAACCGAGCAGCAGATCGCCCCCGAGAGAAGTACTTCACTTCAACCAGCTCCAAGTCCTGCATATCCTTCTCGGTGGACTATTTACTGGCAGACAAAACTAGAACTCTTCGACGATCACCCTCTCCCCAACGGAGACCCGTGGACCAAGTACCTAAAGGATTTTCTGTGGATGGTATTTTAGATTCGGCAGAAGATAGTAAACGAGTGACTGTGTGCTCTGGAATCGGGTCTCGACCTCTTGCAGCCACAGGACCCCTAGCTGCTTCTTGCTGGGCTCATCCTCTCGGGAATCCTTTCCCGTGGTTACAAGCATCGCGCTCACTTTCACCACCAAATAGTAAGGGATTTTTCAATTGTTCAGTTATAAAATAATTGATGTAATTTGTGTTGCAATTAAATACTTTTATAATATATTTAATTTCTTTATGTATTTTTCCTTAAGACAGTAAAAACAAAAGAAATAACAATGTTTACTGACATATTTTTTAACATATGTGCTCCAGATTTCTTGTAAATTCTATCATTTTAAAATTTAATATCTACTACATTGTTTTGCACTTCTACAAATTTAAGCAAAATGAGTGACGATATATATAGATATAAGGAATATAAGACGAACATAAATTTATGCAAGTGCTCACAGATTTCTTGAAGCTAAATTTTATATCACACTGTTAATTGAATAGTACGCGCACATTATAATAATCCTATTTAACAGCTGAAGAACCAGTCAGAGGAGAAAGGTAAGTTTAGGACTAAGTTAATGTTACAAGGTAAGTTGTTAATTTAAATGGAATTTAATTTGAGGAGAGCTAATAAAGTAAGTTCCTTTTTGAGAAGTAATCCATCTATACACAGAAAGTAATCTTGCGCTTGTTATCATCAAATCAAGTAATTGTATTTCAGTTTTTGCTTTTCAAGTTTCTCTTTTCATCAAATTTATCTTTTGGAGTTCAGAATAAATGATACTATAATATATACTAATAATTAATGAGTAAATTTATATTGAAATGGTTTTATATGGGAATAAGAACAAAAGGCATCCTAACTCGGATCCCAACTTTTTTCAACTTGCATTTTGTATCACATCCTAATTCGACGATTATTTCATTATTAAAATACTGCAAATCAAAAGACTTTGTTTCAATTTTAATTCCTTATTTATTGTATTTTTTAAAAAAGTAGATTTTATTGCAATTAATTATATATTTTTTCTGATTAATATATTTATCCATTGAAGAACTTAGAACTAGTAGTGCAGCTTTAGATATTTGTAAATAAAATAATAATTACTAATTATTATTGGTAATAGAGGGAATGGAAATATTAGAAATTCGCCCGAAATGATGCATCTTTACTCAGTAAACTTTATACTGACATATATGTAAATAAATTTCACAGACAAATGTTACAGGTAATAACCATTTTTATTAACTTAAAATAAATATTTCTCAAAATTTATAGTTATATTTAAACTATGAATAAAATCTGTTACATAAAATGCTACTTGGTTCAGACGCATAAAAAAAAAAAAAAAAAAAAAAAACGTAAGATAAGACCTTATTTAAAGTTACAGCTTATGATGACAAATGCTTATAAATTCTTAATTTATGTCAATTATTTAACATTTTTTCCTCCTTTGATAAATTTGTACTTTAAAACGTGTCTAACAAACGATTCCTTATGCTACAAATAACAGTATTATTCACCCAGTATTTCATTAAAATGTTATGCTTTTTAAATTAAAAACTCTAATAGGCAAACTTAATTCTTAAGTGTCTGATGCGTTATTTGTAAATATTATTTTACATTGTTTTTAATTATTATTATGTGTGAATTAATAATTATCATGTATAATGATGACAGTGAAATCTTTCTGTAACAAAGAAAAATTTCTACATTAAGAGGGAGGTACTACATTTAAGTATCGGGAAGTAGTATTTATAGAATAGAAATAATTTTATAAGAAAAATTGTAGTTTTGCCTCCAGGAATGCACTTCGTTATCCAATTTCCCTTTGTTCCCCTACTGTGGATGCACTTTAAATTATTTCTTACTGATTGAGGGATTAAAATAAACATATTTTGTTTAAATATATAAAGATAAATATTCCTGGAAATTACCCATTCAAATAACTCAAAGTTTCCCCAGAAAAGTATTTCGAAAATATTTTGAGTTTTGATTTTTAAAATTATTATTTTAGTTAAAGGAAACTCTCTCTTTTTACGAAACCATATATGTAAAAACTTACTACATTAAAAATTCTTCAAATTTCTAATGAAAGACATTAAGTTAAAATTTTAGATTTTCGGAAAACAGACATGTTCCATCTTGAATAGGAAGAACGAAGTTTTCTATTTAAGCAGCTAATTTCATTTAACAAAAAGTAGGAAAACAAAAGATATAATTACAATTTGATTTACAATTTCATTAATTTACTGTTTCCATATCACGAGTAAAGAGAAAAAGGAATATCCTTCGAAAAAGATTTTCATCAGGATTTCGCCTCAAGAATGCACTCATCCAACATTGTTTCTGCCAAATAAAAGTTAAAGCAGTAGAATATTTTAACCAAACTATTTTTAATCTATTATGATTATTTCACTTTATAAGAAAAAATGTACTGAAAATGGCAATTATTATCTTACGACATTAAAATTCTTTTAGAACAGTTTTACAAAACAATTCCCAGATAGTAGTCGTAGTGAATGGATAATTCTTAGAAAGTACTTATTTGTTATCAGTACCTATTTAGTCTATTACTTTTTTATTGTTTCCCAAGGCTTTCCGTTGAAGCTATGGATATGCCTTTCACCTTAGGGAATTTCAACTGGAGTTCCGTGGTTATATCCACTTCCGCATTTATACTCCCTTCTTCCGTAGTGGTTGAGTAGGTACCGTAGTCACAAATGACACTTTAAAGTGTCAATAACGAGTAAGAGGGACGGCTTTGACCCCTTGACTTGCTGCCAAAGCAATTCCGGATACAGAGATTTATCGAAAGAGCACCTTTGATGTCTCAAGACTACCAGAAAGCATTCCATGGAAGACGATTGTCTCCATTGGATTGGTCCATTGGATCCTTTTCATTAGAAGATCATCAATAGATAATTAAGGCTGAAGCAGCTGAATTATGATAGCAAAGTTTTATCGCCAATTTTTGTTCTGTATATGAGAAAGAGATGAAAGAAAAAGTGAAGGCAATGAAAAATGCGAACTTTCCAAAACATACATGGATCAATGTTTCGGCACTTACTTGGTTATTTCGCAGCAGATATATTTGAAACTACTTTCAACTACATGCATTTTGATCAAAAGTAAACCAAGGAAGGGATTTCTTCAAGAAAAATATTTTCCTATTATCTAATTTACAATTTTTTCCTTTAAAAATCACACGAGTCTTTTAATGGAATTAGATTACGTCTATGCATGCAAGATTTTAAAATTTACAAAAGGGAAATTGGCAGTCACATTTTAGTGTCTTCTGTTGTACGAGCATTTTGCATATTAAATATGGAAGGTAATAAATTGTTTTATAACTGAATACGTAAATATTATTGGGATATAATATATATTTAGCAATTGTTATTCATTTATATATTGAAATACATAAAAAAAGCATTTTTTGTTGACATGATAGTTAAATTATATAATAGCTTTTAGATAAATGATATTGCTGATAGCATTTAAATCTGAAAATAGCATAAATCAAGCACGCAGTCTTTTATATGTATTACTGCCATTATCTAAAGTTAATGTAGATTGTATAACATTTTTATATTTACGAAGTAATTTCATTTTGGAATTTAAAACATTACTGTTTGTGTTGTACCGAATTTTAAAACAAATGCTGCTGTGATCACGAACGGCTTTTTTAATTCAAAAACCAATTTTACTTGCTGAGAAAAAATTAGTCAATTCATTTTGAATACAAAACAATTGAGATAAAACATTAGAAAATTCAAGATATAAAATTTTTAAACTATTTAAATTATCTTTAAATACCCTCAAAATAATAATTAATTTTTCATTTGGTCTTATAAATATAATAATTTTGTTATACAGTTTCTTAAAATGGTACTCCAATATAAAAATAGAAATTTTTGGCGTAGTGAATAAAAAATAAGTTTTATTGTTTTTGTAAATTTTGTCTTCATTTGTTGCTGTTTTATTTTTGTAGATTTTTTATACATATATTATAGATTATGCAATAAAATATTAAATATATGTGTATCATAAAATACAAGTATATAATATATTCATAAAATACTGCACATCATACATTTGTATTATGCACACTAAAATGATTTTAATTTTATTAACTTTAATTAAACTAAAATCCTTCATTTATGTAACATGAATTAAGCATTTTTCACAATGTCTATATCTACATATTCTCCATATATTTATCTTTAAAAGTTTTTCTATACACCCAATTGAATAAGTTATTTCTAACATTTCCTCTTTCCTAGGTATTTGTATTGTTCACGGAAATTTCTGATTCTGCTTTTTCAAATTTTATTTGGAGCTTCAATTTCTTATAGTTTCAGATTTCTTCTGAGCAAGGCATGTGTTTAGCACAGGTTCTGAAATTTGTGCATGTGGAATTTCTGAAAGCCTTCTTCTTTTCTTTCCCGAAGCTTTTATTTCTTGGTGAAAAACATATTTACATTGCTCGCTGATATTTCTTAAAGATTTTTTCTTGATAACGGCAAAAGAAAACACTCACTAAATAAGATTAAATGCTTATTTCTAAATTGTTTATAACATAAATGTGTACATGACAACTACGGAAAACTTTTTTTTTATTTCTATCATTAGTAACTAACTCGGAATTAAATTTTTACGAATTACGTTAAGCAGAATTATGTGTAAATGTGAAAGATTATTTGAAATAAATTTATTTGATATTGTAAATGGTCATGAATTATTTTGTGAAAAATCTTTCATTAAAATAAGTTTATATATTCAAGGTATTTTTAACAATTATTTTTCATCGAAGCAATAGTATTTGATGCCTGTTTTGATGGGAAATCTCGCGAGAGTAATCTTAAGGAATGCTTTCAAGTCACGAATTCCTAAAAGGATTTGTGAAAAATCAAAGAATTATAAAATACCTAATAAGTTATTTTTAAGTATTAAGCTATAATTTTAGCTCAAAATAAGTAGTTATAACTAAAAATTTGCAAAAAATTATGATCAATATAAATTTCTACTGGATCCAAATTTTAAATTAAATTTATATTAGTATAAGAAATTAAATTTATATTATTCATCCTTGATATTTATGTCGATATAAATATTCAGCTTCTTCATTTGAAATTGACTTAGTTTGACTTCAAATGACTGCTAAGCTGAGACATATCAATCAGATATAGGCACAATATATCGGCCATTTATGATTTTTAATTAAATAGTGAATAAAAAATGTGATTATATATATATATATATATATATATATATATATATATATATATATATATATATATATATATATATATATATATATATATATATAATAGAAATTTCACTATAAGAAATTTTAGCCATTTTCCCTTTTTTTCAAGCGAACTGAAATAGCTTTTGATCTCTTTGTGTTTATTTTGGATTTGATCTCTTGCTTCAATTCAATCCAAAGTATGCCACGCTTAAAGCAAGTTTTTCAATATATTTATGAAGAATAATATCGAGTTAATTGCTGGGAAGAAATAACATTCGACAGATGGAAATGTATTATTTGTGAGGAGATTTTCCTTTCTCTTTCTCAGGGTCGATGCTTTATTTCTGTTGTGGGAGAAATTAGTGAAATGTTTTTATTATTCGGATTATTTTAAATTAAAAGTAATCCTGAGACTTTTTTTGTCATTTTTAATTTACAATTAATCCTAAAATTGTCGAAACTGTTCCATGAAATGTTTGTTTTTATACGCATGAGAGTGCAACGAGCCGAGATAGCAGCCGAATGGTTAGCGCTCTTGCCTTTGGTTCAACAGATCGTGTGTTCGAATCTCACCTTGGGCATGGATGTTTGTAGTGGTTCGGAATCCACTTTAAACCGTAGGTCCCGGTCTAATATACCCACGTGTGCAAAAAATGACCGTTGTGCGACAAACAAACCTAAACCGTATAGCGTTGTATAACGAAGCAGTTGTCTGGAAATTGTAAAGCATTTTCATTGATGTTTTGATTTCAGAATTCGAAAGGCATTTTAAAAATAGATAACCCTTTGTTCTAATTTACAGGTAATTGTTATTGTTAAAACTCGATTATATTTTTTAATAATAAAATCATTATAGAAATTAAGAATAAAGAGCAAAATTGCATAGTTTAAAAGCTTTAAAAGTATAATTGAATACATTTAATAATATATCCGTAAAAAACAGATGGTAATTCAAAATTTTTCTGAATGTTTAAACATCTGTTACAATTTATGAGAGTTACCCAAATCTATTACTTTCATTATTAAGAATATTTTAATATTTTATCGCAAAGAATTCACATTTATTTAGCAAATAAATTATCTGTGTTATTAAATTTTTTTCGTGCAGATTTTCGTCATAGGCAGCTTCACTCTGTTGTAGTTGTTTATTACATATTGATAAACAAGAAAGAATGGATAATCAATTAATTCTAGGAAAATGGAAGTTTGAAAATTTCACTTGCAACTAATTATAATCCTTAATTTACTGTTAACGAATGTATCATATTTTGAATTATGTATTTGCTTATAAATTTTTCCAGTCAAAATTTTTAAATTGCAAAAGCAATTTTATATATTTTTTTCCTAAGAGAACTGTAATGGTATATACAGTTCTCTTAGGGGAAAAAAACAACTATAAAATTTAAAGGCATTATTATGCAAATAATAAAAGAACTGCAAAATTATTATATAAATTGATGTAAAATTGATGTGAGATCAGAAATGGTGTAAGATGTGGTGTGATATAGGAAAAACTAATAAAAAATCATTTTGCAGATAATAATTTTGTTTCTAAGAGAGTTACATTAAAAAGTGCAAACCTATTAAAAGTATTTTTCTACTTAAAGTTAAAAATGACGATTGATGTTAACATTTGAATACATGTACAAATATTACTTAAAAACCACAAGAAGAAAAAAAAAGCTCTTGGGATCTTAATAATTTTATTCGCAATTCGCCACAAAAATTGATATAAAATAAATAATTAATAATTAAATAAATAATTACCAATTTTATGTATTATTAAGTATTTTTGATTTGACTAACAACGAAATGGTCAATAAACTTCTAAAAATAATTTTATGTTCTATTATAAATTTTTAAAAAGATTAAATTTCTGAAAAGTTTTTAATAATTATAAATTTGTTTGTGTTAAAACTTCATCAACTAGATAATAGTAAATATCTTAATAGGAATACAAGGGTTAGTATATGCACGATGTATGTCAAACTACACTTTATCTAGAAAATATATTTCATTTATCTTCAACAGCTAGTGAAGTTTGCGTGTGTGTTAAATGCTGCCAAATCTAATTGCGAGTCCTGTCGGGAATTTTTATTGATGGTTTGATTTTCTTCAGTCAGATCAATTTCTAATAACGGATGCAGCAGACTCGAAATGAATCCCAATTCACGAAATCATTAAATATCACTTCATCAATTCTTAAGCAAAAATCTAGGGCTTGAGCAATATTTTCTTAATAGTTATTGGAGATTGATTAAATTTAAAGTAACATAATGACTGCAAAATAAAGATATATATATATATATATATATATATATATATATATATATATATATATATATATATATATATATATATATATATATACATATATATATATATATATATATATATATATATATATATATATATATATATATATATATATATATATATATATATATATATATATATATATAGTTTGACGTGATGCTACCTGTGACTCTAGGAAAAGTGAACTTATTCATTCCAATGCAACATCGTTTGTACTTGCGGCGCGAAAGTCCTGTTTCTACATTACATGCATCTATCGGAGTGGGCGCTCCGAGATTTTCCCCTTCTCCCCGAGGAGACCTGACAAAGCTGTCAGAAGAGTTCCGCATTCACGTTATTTTAAGAGCTGATATCATTAAATGTGTTATCCTGATTTAACTGAATAAAAGAATTGAACTTTTTCAAAATTTTATGAACACCATTCAAAAATTACCTTAAAAAATGGGAAAAAATAGGAATCTTCCTGTTAAAATTTAAATCAACACATAATTAAAGATTATTTTAAAATAAATCACTTTTTTAATATTAATTCTTAAAATTATATCAAATTTAACTACCATCCTTACAAATCAGTTCACGGTAAAAATGAATTTCCCAAAAACCATTTAAAACAGAGAAAGTTAGGTAGTCTGAACATTAATGGGTAAAAAACTTTTAGTCTTTGATCCGGGAGTGCGATAAACTTTTGGGGAGAGAAGATGCGGCTAATCGAAAAGCTTACTCATAGACTGGGGGGAGAAAGAAGCGGGACCACGTGGAATGCCTGCAATTCAGCTGATTTCCGTTACGGAGCAAAAAGAATTGGTGAAAACAGTTTCATTTTTTCAGGAAAAATACTTCTATGTATTAATAACTATTTACCATAAATTGAGTTTTTAACCGTAAAATAAGAGAAATGATTTTCTGAAATAAAATGAATGAAAGTAAGAGAAAGTAGTGTTGGGAACTCTAAATCATTGGTTTAAATTAGGAAAGTTATTAATTTAAATAATGAAAAAATAATTTTCTATTTCAAAAACTATTAATTTCTTTTTTAAAAATAACTACTCTATTTTTATATGCTATTTATTTTGAGGTTATTATGAATGACATATTTTGAAAGAAAACGTTTTCTATGTTTTCCAATGTCTAAAATTACAAAACATGTGTTTGTAATTTGATTGATTTTAAATTTCTTTGATATAATAATAAAAATTCACTAGTTTATGTATGTGGAAATAGAATAGTTTTTCTTCATTTTAAAATATAACTGTATACATTTAAACTTCATCTGAATGCATTTTTTAAGATTTCTAGATAAATTTCAGCATTACTTATAACAGTAAAATATGGCTTAAAAAGGTAAAGAGGAATTATAAAAATCTTTTATATTTTGAATAGCGCTGAAATAAAACTATTTGAAGGAAAATTTATTTCATTAATTGCTGAAATAAATTTTTGCAAATATAGGACAAATTTAATGTGGCTATTAAAAAATTTAAGATTTTCAGATATATTTAATTGCATTCATATTTATCTGAGAATTATGCTTGATGATAAGATTTTGAAATTACGCGAATCGTAAAGAATATATTAAAAGAATTTTAAACATTTAACCAATTTTAATACATTGATTCGAATTTGCAAAGTATTAATATATATGTTAATTGGTATTCCTAAGAGAACGAATTATTTGTTATTAGTTGTTATTGTAATCTAGTTTAAATTTTTAATAAATGAAATTTTTTTCTTAATGAGTATATTCATAAATATCTATACAGCTATTTAAGGAAATTGTAGTGTATAAAAACAGTCTATAGTTTCTTTCCTAATATATTTAAATAATGTGTTATGGTATTTTATGGGATTAACGGTAGAAAAATCAAAACTCGAGATAAGACCTGAGGATTTTATGTTTATTTTAAAATATTTCTAGTAGATTAAATATGCAAATAATAATAATAATAATAAAACAAGGGATACGTGCATATAAATGTGATTTTTAAACATTTTTAAGAACATGTCGCAACATTTTGATTTTAAACAACTCAATTGACACTCGTTAAACTGAAGGATGAGAAAACTTTTTGCTTTTTTTAAAGATAAAGCAAAATTTTTTATAATTAAACGGTAAAAGTGGTAATATTAATGTGGGAATATCTCTCTTTTTATTTTTATTTATTTATTTTTATTCCAGCTGGAACAATAAAAAATTCTAATCACTACATTCATTGATTACCCTCTTAATGTTAACAAATGGAGCGTTTTTATCTCATTTTTCCAACAACTCTACCAAAGGCTGACTAGCCGCAAAGCTCCGCTTCCGATGGATTGCATGAAACTGCCAAGAATTCTGATGGGAGAGAACAGCGGAATACTCATCAAGAGAGTATTAAGACACTCAACGCAAGAAAAGTATCTACGGGGCATTCGAGCTATTCATTGTTCGATCGATGATAGCTGAAGATATAGCTCAAGTTAAACACCCGTATATGACACTGAAAGCAATGCCTTCTAAGTTCCACTTATGATCAGGCCACGAATTTGTCCCTGTCCACATTTTGCTCCTATTCTGAAACCTCATCAAAGGATCGAGATAAAGTCTGATATATGGAACGGCTAGGTCTGTATCGAACTCACAACATATATATTGAACTTATAACTGGACATAGTAACACAGTTTATTTTTAGATTTCGAGATGTTTGACAAAAATTTTACTTTCTACTCATTGTATTTAATGGACAAGTATTCAAATATTAAAAAGTAACACATTTTTCATTAAGAAATTCTTTGATTAAAAAAACTCGTTTTGAATTTTAATATTCCAGCAAAATTCAATAAGTTTTCATTATTTTTCTAAAAGTTTTGAAAGTATAAATAATGAATATAGCATTTTATCATCAATATAGTTTTTTTGCACATTTTTTTTTTATATAAAACGAATGATAACAGATATTTCTACGTACTTTATCTAGCAGCATCTGAGGGAATTCAATTTGTCTGGTTTTATTAAGCATGAAAAATATTTATTTTAAGAACTTTTTGAGTGAAATTTTTAATTTTCATTTAATCTCAAATATAATTTATTTTCTTAAAAAAAATAATGATAATTCTTTGAATGAATTTTGCTTATTGATTGTAAATTAAATGTTCGCTATCACTGCGTATGAAACATAAACTCGGTTTTTTGTATTTCTTTTAGTAATTGCAATGTATAAACCGATTAATACTGCTTGTTAATCCTTAATTTTATTTCATACCTTTTCGGAAAAAGCTTCAGACAGAATAAACTATCTTCCAATGATATTTGATAGGAATGATAACTTGAATAAATTTCCCTACGATAAGAATGTCAGAAAGAGGTGCTTTTAAATTTGTATTTTTATATTTGAACGAATCTATCAGAGGCTGTGTGTGTGTGACTGGTGAAGAAGATCGGCATAATTTGTACATTTTTGTTCATGAGTTTGAAAATCGAAACCTTGTAACATTTGCCTCTCAGAAACTTTTCTATGAATAGTTATTGAAACTTTAATAATTGTATATAAATCTAAAATTTTCATTATTGGAATGACTTATTGCATGTTTATTAGTTAAAAATAAGAATCTTATTTCTGATTTCAGAAAACTGCTTCTCCAAGTGAAGTTTGTGTACATTAATCTCCTAATCTGTGTAGTATATCGGTGATAATTACTTCCACTATTTCCATTAAGTTTTGTCTAATCTCTCATTAGTTGAATCGAGATTTTTGGGAAAAATCATAACTCGAAACAGACAGAGAGTTATTGCGTGAGAGTTTGGCGAATTAATGACCCGTCCCCTTTAGGAGCGCCGAGTGGCCCATTAAAAAGATTGGCCGCAAAGTGCTGCGTGTGTGTTTGCTCTGTTAAATGACAGCTTTCTTTTATTTACATCAACCTAATGTATTAAGATCAGATAGTAAAAAGCAGAACGTTTTCAGCTATCAGGGAACAATCGCGTGTCACTATCTTGTTGACTCGTTTTTCAGTCAACATTACGAGAAGGAAAAGGACTGAGAGGAAAAAATTATGAATTAGGGGTGGGTAGGGAAAGCCTATAGGTTTCTGTTATTTATATGGCTACGTAATCAAAGATATAGACTCACAAAACGTTTGCGCTCCCCGTTTCGATAATGATCACCATTTTCAGGTAAGATAGCGGGCTCCGTTTTTTTTTTTTTTCCACCCCTCTTTTTCCACAAGGAATTAAGTAACTGGCTTCATTTCGATTGGTTTCATGTGTAGAGAGGAAATTAGAAGTGAAGAGATTTTTAATCGTTCTACCTTTAAAAGTTCAGCACGAACCATTGCCTAAGTGCACGTTTCAGAAGAAATGATACAAGCAACGTAAACACACTCAGTTTTTATTTGTTAGCTCCATGAATATTGCACTAATCTAGTTGATTTGGTATTCATTGATTATTAGAATGCTAATTCTGTGCGCATAAAATGTAATAAAATATCAGTGTGAAAACATTTTTGGAGATCATGAAATTTATTTAAAAGTTTTCGTCACTGTGAAACTATAACAATTGAAAATTAACGTAGATTTACTAAATAAGTGGGGCAGTAAAAATTATTACTTATGAAAGATATATAGTATTTTTAATGACATTCAATGTGTTATTTCTCTTTCATATGTGACGTATGATGATATTCATGTGTTAATTTGCTCCCATTTTGTGAATAAAACTTGGGAAAGAAATATTGGTAAATAGTTGAAGACGCCGTGATTTCACTTTGAATAATTTTTGTTTCAGAAGCTGGGGAAGGGCCGAAGCTGCCGGCCATGAAATGCCAACTCCGGAAGCACAAAAGCAACCGAAAGCCGAGGACTCCTTTCACAACTCAACAACTCCTGGCTCTGGAGAGAAAGTTCCGGTCAAAGCAATACCTGTCGATTGCCGAAAGGGCCGAATTCTCTTCTTCGCTAAACCTGACTGAAACTCAGGTGAAAATCTGGTTTCAAAACAGACGGGCTAAGGAAAAGCGGCTGAAAGAAGCAGAGATTGAGAAACTTCGCATGGCAACTCGTCCCTTATTGCCGTCCTTTGGGTTCGGTATGACTGCCGCCGGTGCCTCCCACTTTCTACATGGTGTACCAGCCCATTTCGGTACAGCGGCTATCAGTCGGCCCCTTTTGGGACCTCTAATGACACCTTATCCTATTTATTCCTCTTCTTCTGCTGTTTGTCCTCAGTAATCCGCATTCGAAGTCCAAGTAGACAGTTCCTGTGAAATCGTATTATGTAAGGGCTGGTCGTCTTTTCTGTTAACTCATGTGGTTCCTGAAGTTCTAAAACAATTGAAATGATCAGTTACACTAGTACATATCAGCACCATATTTTAGGGAGACTGATACATGACTATATCCCAATGAAAGTGTTAGTGATCGTTATCTAAACGCTACACTGGTTTTTATAACTATTACTGAGCATTCTAATGTGATATTTGTAGAAAATCATATGTACTTTTTTAGATGGAAACAAAGATGATTTCCTTGAATTTAAAACTATTAAAAGATGTGATTTGAATGCTCTGAGTTGTGACAAAATCAGACAGTACTTATTAAATTATTTAGTTCACCAATTTTGTTTCGGCTCTTATTTTCTAAACCAATATGTGATCCAAAAATTTTATTTTTTGTAATGTATATTTAAAAATAATTCATGCATCATTTTTCTGAAATAGTGCTATTTATGCACGTATCTCAATTCCCATGATAGATTCCAAAATATTCACTAAAGGCAATCGTTTCAAAATTACTCTAGGGACGTATACCACGGAATAATTTTGATTTTAGTTTCATTAGATAAAATATCAATATGAGTAAAACATACATTACATTTTTTATTTACCTATAAAATACAATAAACTCACAAAACTTTTATTATACTTGTAATATGTGAAAGAGACTATGAAGTAAAAGTTTTTATTAAGATATTGAAAAAAATATTTTAAACATGAATTTGTACGTATAAAAGTAGAAGATGTAAAAACTGAAAAAAATTTCATTTTGCTTTATTGAAGGCAAATTTTTTTATGACATAAAATTTGATATATTGCATAAATTTACAAGTTTAATATATCAGTGTAAAAACTGGTTGATATAAATTCATTTGTAAGAAAACAAAAACAGAATTTAATATTATAAAGTGCCTAATCCTTAACATAAATAATAATAATAGTTATTGATAAAGGCAACTTTATAGATGATACATAAAAGAATGCGCCCTTTTAATTTAATCCCTTTATGCCAATCATGTTCAAAGAGATAAAATTTCATGACTAAAAGCGAAATAGAATTGTAAAAAAAGAAATGAAAATTTCCCTTGATTGATTCCACGGGCGAAATACATCTTGTTTAAGCTTTTCGCTTTGATTTTCAAAAGGTACATGGTATATAGCTTATGTATTTTATATTTTATAGTATACACACACATACGTTTTTTATGTAAAAGGTGATCCTGATTACTTTAAATTAAGTAGTTGGATTTATTTGGGAACGAAAAGAAGATTGATATTTTTTTTATTTCTTGGTGAAAATTCCATGAAAAATAGCAAACATTCAATTTGTTACAGAAAGAATCTAATGCAGGAAGAATATATATAGAAACAAAATGCACAGAATAGTAATATACAGAATATTCTCATAGCATAACTTTAATTCTAAATTAGTATTATTTGTCTATTGATCAAATTGATAGTGTTCTATCCAAATTGGATAAATAGCCAACCTGTAGGTATTGGCCGATACGACACTGGAATACAGGAATTATTGGATTATTGAATCACACAAACTATTATTTTAGTCAGGTATCCAGCATAAAATATAAGTTAAAGTGTTAAAAAATTTATTATATATATATATATAAATTTTACATTTATATTAATTTACTTATAGATTAGGATTAATTTTAAAGTTACCAAAATATAAGCTGCCAATATTACAATATTATAAATATATAAGTTTATCATAAGTTTATATTTGAAATTAAAATAAACTTACTTAATATTCTCATTATTTCTCAGACTCTGGTTATAATTTATATTAGTTTTGAAATTAAAGATTAACTAAACTATTGTATGATTTATGAATGAAAGTTCAATTGTAAAAAATTATTGGTAAAATAGTATAAATGCTGTAATTACAGGTATGCGATTGTGTTTCAAAAATACTACAATAATCAGCAACAAAATTGAATATGAGCTTTGGTTACATAGGAAGATAAATAATTTCATTTACTAATATACTTTTTAGCCTCAAGAATTCAATAAAAGATTAAAAATTTTTGAAAACGAAGGTAATGTTCTCATCACATCTAAGTACAATCACAAAAATATGAAAGAAATTTATGAAAAACTGTCCTTTTCCAAAATTTTTTAGTAGTGACTCATTGACAGATTTTAATCAAAAAACTCTTAAATGAATGAAAGTAAGAACTTTCAGTATCATATGTGCCAAGGAAATGGTTATATAGAAATCAAAAAAGTGAAAAAATTATATAAATGTCAAAAAATGTTCTTACATTATATGTAGTTTGGAATACAGTGATGAAAATTACATGTGTGTATAGAGAGTATTAAAATTACATTTACATATATATGCATCAGTATATACGCATACACGTATATATATATATATATATATATATATATATAACAAAAATTTGAGCCTAAAACTAGTCTTTGTTATCTTATATATATATATAGCATTAAATAATATTTTATTATTTTTATTAACCCTCTAAAGAATTAGTAACACAACTTAGAATTACATAATATGGGAAAGGTAAGTAAATAGCCTGGATATACAGTTAAACCGTTGGTAAGTAGACAATATATGTATACATAAACATGTATGCATAGATGTGTGTATATACACATGCAATTTTAGGCTCGGCTTTGCTCATAAAGTTAGAGGAACAAGAGAAACAGTGAAGAAAATTTTGCGTGACATTTATGCATGCGTATAAAAGTACAAATGTTACCAAACGGGAAACACAGAAAAATGGTGTAAAAGAAAATTAAATTATTTTAACTCTGAAATTGTGGGGCAAAACATGAAAAGATACTACAATTTGTTAACGAAATGATAAAAAGTTTTTTTCGAAAATGAGAAATGTTGTTTAATGTAGTATTTTTTTCCTCGAACAAATTAAATTGTTTTACACTTATTTTACTTGAATGAGATGAGGTAGTTTATAGAATTTTTCGAAATATACCCTTATTACGGAGCGAGTGTTAATCGCATATATAGGGATTTATCTACCGGCATCGTTATCACGTTGTTTCGAAATGTGCTTCATAGGATTTAAGTCTTTAGAAGATGCTGATCATTTTATGCAGTATATTTTCTCAGTGTGTTTCTCCGTACGGCGATCTATGTGAGGTTCATGCATTAGCAGAGAAAATGTACCAATTTCTACAGTGTAAGGTATGACGCGAAGAGATTCCTTCCGTGGTTTGCATACCTTTAGACCGCCGAGTGACATACAGGTATATCCATCTACTTATGTAGATTTCATCAAACTACCTTGTTCATAATATGATCTTTCCCGAACGAATATGGAATTGTTTTGAGTGATACCTGGTAGAGGTAAAGCTACCACTTCTAACCAATAAAACTTCCCAACTGAAACTGTATTCGACGTTGAGCAGCACATTTTTTGCTGCCCACTCTAGAGATTTACACAACAAGTTCTTATTGGCGGTATACTTAGATCACCTGAATGAAGCCCATTTCAATATTTTGATTTGAGGTCTTTCGTATTTTTACCAAACAGAAAATTGTCTTTGCAGCTAAGTACCATTTCTAATCTTGCCTCGACAAGGTCCTTAAAGGACATATCTTTTAGCATTCGCTGTGATAATAAAAGTAAAAACTGAATTTTGACATTTTTGGAAAGTCCGATTTCTGCACTTACATAATTTATCTGATTTTTGATGTCATAAACATTGATTTGGATGTGAAATTTTTCTTCTGTTTCTTATCGCATTCTAAATATGTTTTACTTTTTACTATAAAATCACATGCTTCTAGAATTTTCTTAATTTAAAACATGTTATTTATATGTATATGTATTAGATTATTCTTTTATAGCTAACTCATTTCACTTCTACCGAGCTAACAAATGAATGAGTATAGGTTTCAATTCAATTGTTCGGAGACTCGATTCCCACTATGAATGCTATCAGTAGCTTAGATCCACTTCAACTAGTAGGTCCCAATATAATTAGCTGAAACATGGAAAAATTAATTATAAATAAAAAAGCAAGCAGTATCTTACGAGTCCTTGATCCACATTTATTGGCATTAAAATTAATTAAGTAACGAAAGATATGAGAAATTGTGGATAGCAAAAACTAATTTCTGAATAAATGTTCTGAATAAGAAAAAATCGTCCTTGTAATGGTGGAACTTTCATTAAATTTGCCTTTCCAATATTAATACTCTATCTTTTCTGCACTATATTATTATGTAATATGAAATGGCAAATATGTTTTGGAGTTAAAAGTTAAAAACAACACATTTCTACTAATGCATTGCAGTGTCAAGACTTCTGATTTTTTCGCCGTTGTTGAACGGAGACAATCTTACAAAACAAGGAAATTATTTTAACTGCGACATTTAAGCTGAGTTGCTTTCAGTGCCTTTTGTCAACAGTTTGTCATTAAAGCTAGGCAAATATTTGTTGATTTTTCAGATATTCAACACTGGCGGATTCATTTAAGAAGAACTCGTTTCATTTGAAAAGTAATTATTTTAAGCTGCGTTGTAATTGCTTATTTACTTATATGATATATGCTTTTTTATTCTATTGTGTGGTTTTTAACAAATTTAAATAGTACTGCTCATTGTATTTTCAAATACTGTGAAAAAACTTCTGTTTCTATAAATTTGTTTCAATAATAAATAAGTTTTTTTTTTTTTTTTTTCGAAAATGTAGTTTATGCTTTTACTTGGCTATAAAAGGGAATGCAGTCAAAAATTTGTGCAAAGTTAAATTTGAGAAATTGCTACTATTGATAATAAAAAAATTGTATTATTATATGTTAAGTTTCTTATCTATCTCAATTTATAAATTATCATGTATTAATAAGAAAAAGGACATAAATTTCGGAAAGCTAGAATTATTATATTTATTTTTTTTATAGAAAATTAAAGTATTAGTTAATAAATTTTCCTATTTCAAGCATTCATTTTTAAATATAAATATTAATTGCAGTCAACAATATTTTTACTCAAAATTGTAAAATTTGTATAAAATGTATTCCGTCACACACATTACAAAGTAATTTTATACATTTGAGGGAAAACTTACAAAATTATTTTAAATAAAATTCATTAAAATATCTTAGAGCACCTTTTTTCAGTTACACGTGTATTTCAAATTAATTGTTTTTGTTCCGTATTTGTTATCTGTATCCTTGGCTACGGAGCACCTTCCTTGTCGCTTTCTGCAAACACGCCATTTTTGGCAACATTTTTCTTGCAAGTCTCAACGCTCTCTTACGCAAAACCGTGCTGCGAAAATACGCAGCAGAACAAAAGATTTATTTACAATTCTTTTGTATTTAATTAACGCAACCTCCTCACATTTTGGTCCTTAGCGACCCGGAGGTGAACCAGATCCTATGGAATAAATAAATTTATACTTTGTGACTGAATTTAAAATAATAAATTCAGATCATTAAAATGACAGACATTACTCCGCTAAATTGGAATCTCGGTGGTATCAAAGCCTGCTGAGGATATTAAACAATGTCCTCGCAGAAGGGCAATATGATATGGACATTCCTGAACTTCAGGCTCAACTAGACATCTTACTTTCTATAAAACAGAGATTTGAAGCGCTTAAGTATGCGTACTACAAAATCATTAAGGAAGAAGAATTCCAAAAGGTCGAGGCCTCTCTTGCCGAAGTGGATGATGACATTCAAAAATTACAGGTAAACCTCAAACTTCTACTAATAAATTAAAAATTATATATAATGGCTCTGTTCAAAACAAAAGTGCGGAATATACTATCAGTGATGAAAGATAAAAGGCTTTTATAAAGCTTCCAAAAATCCCACTTCCTTTACTTAGAGGAAAATTTGAGCAATGGAAATTATTTAAAACTTAATTTGATAGCCTAATTAGTGAAAATTCTGAACTTTCTAGAAAAGAAAGATTACATATTATTTACGTGGAAGATTAAATCATAGAAACTGCGGACGATAACTTTTCTTCTCTCCTTAAAGCTTTAGAGAAGCATTAAGAAAACAGAATTATTGTTAATTATCATGTAAAAAGCATTTTAACTTTTTATCCCTATAAACATGAATCAGGTAAAGGCTTAAGGTCTTTTCACACTAGACGACTTTTATCGTATGATAAAAAGTCGTCCGATATTTTATCGTGAGAAGTTATTAAAAAACCACATAATAGATTGGTCCCCAAAAAAATATCATTTCACAATGTGAAGGAGAGCAGACTATTGTGTGGTTTTTTAATAACTTCTTATAATAAAATACGAATGATTTTTTTATCGTACAATAATAGTCGTCTTGTGTAAAAGAGGCCTTACGCAACATACTACATACCAATTTGAAAAATCTTAGGTTTCTCTAGAGATAAATTATCTAATGTTTTGTTGTTAAACAACACATAATAGATTCAACGTCAACTCAAATTGTTTGCGAGAGTCTCGATCTAATTTATCAAGTACAATGTTTAACAACAAAACATTAGATAATTTATCTCTAGAAAAACCTAAGATTTTTCAAATTGGTATGTAGTATGTTGCGTATCTTTTACAATAGAGGACTTTTATGTATTTTTTAAGCAAATATTCCATCTAAGTTTAATGCCGACAAATCGAAATCTTTCTTTATAAACGCAGAAAAATCTCCTAAATTGTGTGTTGCTTGTAAAACATAAACACACGCACTGTATTAATATCACTCTGTAATGTATTTAAAGAAATGAAATTATCCGAAAGATTAGATTTAGTTAAAAATGTCGGCTTTGTAAAAATTGATTTAGTGGCTTTCATTCATTAGCTAGATGTAACTCTAAAAGTTCTTGCTTCGTTTCTAAAAAGAAATTAGATCATCACACACTCCTTCATAAATATTCCATACCGCCAATGAAATACTGTCACCAAGAGAATAAACCCATACTTATGACACTTACGCAATATCAAAAGGTAAATCAACAAATTAACTGTTAAGAATCTATCGACATGCAAGTGGAAATCCGCGACTTTCGTTTTTCCGTAACGGAAAGAGGAGAATTCTCATAAACACTGCAATAATACATGTGGATGATGGGGGGATGACGGACAATGGGGAATTCACACCCTTAACAGGCGACCTTGACTCTGACAGTTAGTCATGTTTCGTTTCCTCCACTTATTTGGTCTGAGAAAAGAAAACAAATATCTCAAATGCTGGTTCGAAGGAGATACATCTGTAAAGCTATAGAAAAAAGTTTCAACTTTTTTATCGAATAAAAATAAGAATTCGCAATGCCAAGTGGATTTATTAATTGTTCATAAGATTTAAAGTATCACACCTTCTTAAAGATTAAATATTTCAAACTTCCACAAGTGATATTAAACTAGCTGATCTCATTTTATATTCCTCAAAAAATATATATTCTCTTAGGAGCAAAATTGTTCTTTTCCTTTATGAAGGAAGATAGAATAAAGATAACAGACAACTTATTCTTACAATCAAGTTGTTTTGATTATCTTATTACAAGTGATATTTCAGACAGTCCTACTTATAATACTTTAAAACAATGTTTTCTAACAAAAAACTTAGGCATTCTTAATAAGACTTAAATGTTTTTGGGACATACACTGTTGGCCATCCAAATTGCAACACCAAGAAAGACAAGAGATATCACAAGAAAATTTATTTCGTAGGTAACATGTTGAACAAGAGTATCAAATGATTAAATTTATAGACTTCTGTGAAATGCAGCAAAAATCAGTAGCCAGAGTAGCCACCATTCTTGGAGATCACCACTGCTACGTGCCTTGGCATTGATTCAAAGAGATTTTAGAAGTGTTCTTAGGGTACAGCAGACTAAGCAGCTTCCACACGTTGCCAAAGTTGATTTAGTGTATCAACTGGGGATGCAATATGGGTCAATCGTTGAGCAACCATGGACCACATATTTTCTATCGGCAGAATATCTGGAGATCAAGCCGGTCAGGGAAGCAAATCAATCTGGCGTTTGAGAAAGAGCCATTGGACAATGCGTGACACGTGTGGTTACGTTTTATCACATTGAAATATGGTTTTGAGCAAGCCCTGACGTAAAAAAGGACAATTGACAGCAACAACGCGGATATTTAGCGCTGGCTGTTAAAAGAACCAGCGAAGCCGCGATAGTGATATACATCCATTACCGCCCCATACCATAATACCCGATGCAGGACCAGTGTGTTGGTGCATAACGCCACTGTTCAGCATCCTCTCTTCACAATGTCTCCAAACTTGAATGCGACCATCGCGATATTACAGATAGAAGCGTGACTCGTCAGTAAAGACAATTTCATTCCATTCTTGCATCCACATCCGTCTTTCATCGCACTCTTTGTGGAGGAGACATCTGTAGTTCTGCGTCAAGGATAACCGAAGCAATGGACGTCTTGCGGATAGACCACTCTGCCGTAAATGGCCACAAATGGTACACGCAGACATTGGATGATGCGTTTCAGAGTGAACGTACATGTCCGTAATGCAACTGATCGATCCGTCACTGCCATGCGTACAATTTGCCTGTCATCACGTGAAGTGGTGCTGTGAGGTCGATGTGATCGAACACGTCAGTCCGAGGTTTCCTTTTGCATGCAAAGATCATATATCCTCATTGCAGTAGTTTGCTTTCATTTTACACGACTACTGAATTCTCTGAAAGAAAGTCAACAATCTCGCTGGGCCACTGTTCTTTCTCTATGGAGCTCGGGTACTCGATAGAAAATTATTGCTGAATTGTACGAGGCATAATTGATCTTTTTTTTTTTAAACGAGAAGAGAAACACAATTGCCGAACTTGTGATCGTCGAAATCTCCAAGTGTAAAATAGCATTCTGAAGTGGCATCACAGACGTGAGTGGTCTGCATTAGCGCTGAAATTCTAATCATTTGCACATCTCACCTCCGATAATTCATGCTGTAAATTTCATATTATCTGCATGTTTCCTTCAGTGTGTTGCGTTTACGATGGACAGCAGTGTAAAAGAAGTAGAAACAAATGAAACTTGCAACGAGGATTAAAAGTTTGTAATGAACATTTCGAAAAAACTCATTATAGAAAAGTGAGTGGTAGATGCGTTGTAGAAATGTCATTCAAACTGATTCATCTGAAGATATGTTAGGACATTCTAAGGCAATCGCTTCAAAAAGACTAGATCAGTTATGAGTGCGTTTAGAATGCGATCCCACTATGCGAACTCTTTATTCAGATTTTCTCAGTGAGTATGAATTATTACAACATAGGGAAGAAGTGAAAGAAGGAACTAACATACTACCTACCAGACACACACATCACGGTGTGTTACGCTCATCGATTAAAACTACTAAACTCTGTGTAGTTCTCAACGCGAGTACTAAATAGTCTCTTGGAAATTCTTTAAAGGATCTACTGAGGAAGGAAGGATTGCTTCAGGAAGATGTCTTCTCGATCCTAATAAGATTTACAAAACACGCTAATGAATTTACTGCAGATATAAAACAAATGTTCTGGATGATTGAGGTTGATCCTTTGCAAACTAAACTTCAAAAATTTCTATTTAAGAAAAGTAAAACTATACACACTAAAGTTTTAAAGCTACTAACGGTTACATATGGAACCGCATCCACTCCATACTTAGCAACAAAGGTTCTGCAAAAATTTGCTCTAGATGAAGAAAGTAACCTTCCTTTATCTTCAAAATCCATACTTCAAGATTTTTAAACGGATGATTGCCTCTATGGTGTCTCCGAACTTTGTGAGTGAAAAGCTCAAATCGTAATTAACATAATTGCTCCAAGGAGGAAACATGACTTTGCACAGGTATTGTTTCACAACAGGACCTCATCAACTTAACTTTAGGAATTCACGCTTTACCCAAATTTTGGGGAAATAATGATCAAAACTTTAGGGATGTTTGGAACAGTATAAGGTATTTCATTTCTTTAATAAGAGGAATACAAAAACGCAGAAAATGTACTTTTAAAAATGGTCCAGGTAAGGTATTTTTCTCCAGAAATATCTGCTTTAGAAAAGAGACTGCCCATCCCATCAAGTAAGTTTAAATTTCTTAATCCATTCATAGATCCACATTCGACGGATTGGTTAGAGTAGGTGGCAGATTTGCGGATTCTAATTTAAAATTTAATTAAAAATATCCTATATCACACACATTCTGCTAGCTGGAAATAAATTATTTACAGATATATTTTAATATTATCATAAATGAGATTTTCATGTTGGCCATCTAGCCTTTCTAAATACTGTTTGCTTAAAATATAGGCCCAACAGTGGCAGAAATGCAGCATACAAAGTAGTTCACGAATGTATAGAATGCCTAAAAAATAAGCCAGTTGTCGCAAATCAGATTATGGGAGACCTTCCTTTCTGAAAGAGTTACACCTAGTTTAGCATTTTTAAGCATAGTTATAGACTTATGTGGTGCATTTGAAGTAAAATATAGGCCACAAAGATAGGGTACTCTTCATAAATTACATTTCACTTTATTTATATGTATAGCAGCCAAGGCTGTACACATAGAATTTATCTCGGATTTAACTTTGAAACTCTAATCGCTTCATTAAAATATTTTTTGCATGTCGCGGGAAAAGATCCATTATTTTCAGGGATAATGTGACTAATTTTACTGGTGCTTCCCCAGAGATTAAACGTTTATACAAATTACAGCTAGGAGAAGACGCTTTGAACATGCTTTCCTCCGAAGGCATCAGTAGGAAATTTTTGCCCCCAAGGGCTCCCAACTTTGTCAGTCTTTGAGAGGCGGATGTTAAGACTTTTAAATATCATTTAAGACAGTGGTAGGCTCAGCAAGACTAATACTCGAAGAGTTTTTAACAGTAATCACTCACATTGAGGAGATACTTAATTCACGAAATCTATGTGACCTCAAACCACCTATACAGACGAATTTTAATTTTAATTCTAGGTCACTATCTAACAGGAAAACCTATGAATACTATCCCAGAACCTAACTTCATTGACAAAGGAAGCAATTTTTTTACTAGATGGCAAAGGACTAAAAAATTAGTACAAAAGGTTTGAAACACTTGCAAAACAGTTATTTGAACCGTTTACAGCACTAGGCTCAAAGTGGTTGCTTAAAAAACAAAATTTAAGTCCTGGTATTTAAAGTTTAGTAAAGGACATTGAGCTTCCAACTTACCAGTGGCCTTAAGGGCGAATCATTAATGTAATTTCAGACCAGACGGCAATGTCAAAGGTGGAGATATATGCACGGAGAAGTTAAATATTAGATGACCTATCTCTGAAATCTATATTTAGCCTATTGTGGATAATTTTCAGTCAAATTGAAATTTTCACTCTTATTGTTAAATCATTGTGCTAATTATATGTATACCCTTGGCTACGGGGCACCTTCCTTGGCGCATTTTGCTATTACGCTATTATCGGCAACCTTTTTTCTTGTAAGTCTTAATGTTGTGCTCTTACGCAAAACCACGAGGCAAAAACATGCAACAAAATAAACGCTTCTTTTTCATTTAATTAATGCAACCTTTACACAGTTTTTATTAATTTTTTCCATTTTGTAAAATAACAATCAGAATTTTATTTTGTCATATGCAATTTTCTGAAAAATCAACCAAGGTTTGTGATTGGCTCTTAAAAAATGCTTTTATGCCTTTCTTCTGGGGATAAATTTAGGCTTTTTTTATATTAATCATTTTGACATTGTTTGATTCATGAATAGTTTCTATATTTTCCCATTTATTTTCTAATAAGTATTTTTTATAATTTTTCTATATGAATTATACATAAAAAGTAGGTTATATGAACTGAGATTTTGTGTTTTAAATTAATCTATAATTTAAAACTAATATGGAAGTATTCGATGAAATAAAAATAGTGCTCTCAAATTTTTGGATTTTTTTAAAATCTATCAATGCAACTTCTAGATATATGCATTTTTATTAAATATTCATTTCGACATTTTTCCTATTAATGTTAAAATTAGGTGATTTTTTCTCATGTTATGTAACGAAATTGCAAAACCATATTTTAGACACGATTTTCATTTACTGAATATTTTTTTTTCTTCAAAAAAGACCTTCATATGTCTTTCAAACTATAGCTTGCTTATGACATCGTGTTCCACAATCGAAACTTACCACGGTAATTTTTTATATCACTATAATAATGGCCTGCCAAAGTTTTCTTTTTTTTTTCTTTCAATAATTTTTGAATTTAAAATAGATACTATTTTCAAAATGTGCAAGTGCAAGCACTTTGCCACCTAGTATTTTAATCATATATATATATATATATATATATAATTTACATTGCATAATATATTTTTACTACATTAAAGTCAGCATTTATCGTATGAACGATAAATCGTATATCGTATACGATGAACACAAAAATTCAATTTTACAATTTCTTAGACTATATATTTTATATGCTATATTTTTTATATACTATTATATATATTTTTCTTTCGTAGTTATCATATTATTTAAAATTAATTAGTTTTGTGTTTGTAGTAATTATATTATTTAAAATTAATGCATTTTTTAAAAATTATTGATGGGCAGAAAATAAAATATATATTTGTGTACCTTTCGTTCTAACATGCTGTTCATGAAAGAGATTATGAAAGAAATGTTTCTAATTAAAGTCACACACACGAGTGAAATGCTTCATTAAAACTTTCATTACATGGAATAACCTCAAAAATATTGCTATAAAAATAAGTTATCAATAAAAGTCTACTTTCGTCAGTTATTACAACTTAAAATGAAATTCCTAAATTTTTATAATCTTTAGTAGAAAGTAAAATAATTAGTACAAAAGTTTTTTTAACTATTTTTATTTAAATATTTATAAAAAATAAACAAATGAGAAAAATCTTATTTAAACTTTCCACATGTTTATAAAGCAATTAAAATGTGACCAATTCCAAATGTATATTGCTTTAAGATTTAATAAAACATGAAAGGATGGGTTTTTTCTCATAAATATAATAACTTTTCATTGAAATTTAAAGCTATAATAATAATATATAGTTTATATAATAATTGGGAGTGGCCAATTATGAGAAATGCTTGGAAGAGAATATATTTACATACTTACTGCAATTTTTCTCGTTTTCTTTTAGATCAACTGGTATGTATTAAAATTAAAAATCCTTATATTGGAACTTAAGACGAATCTCTGTGGCATTCTTTAATTGGTCTTCAAATATTAATCAACTAACACATAATTGAGGAAAAAAACATCATTGCCATAGTTCATAATATGGCTGCCAATTTTGATAAATTGATTGCTTTTTTCTTTTCTTCTTTAAAATTTTTATCTCACTATTGATATTAGTATATAGGAAATAATTTAAATTAATGTGACGCGTGGCTACATTATATTAAAAAAAATTTCTACGGAATCCAAAAAAATTTAATTTTTTTGGTAGAATTAAATTAAGGAGTTGAAATACTACTTTGATTTAGCATTTAAAATTATTAAAATGCTTAAAAAATTAAACAAATTTGTATAAACTTCAAAATTTAAGATATTAAAATGTCTATCATATACTTGCAATTAAATTGTCTATCACATACTTGCCTTAAAAACATAAAAGTTTACGTTTATGTGAATATAATTAAAGTTTTAGTTATTCAAAAATGAAGTATCTGTCTTTATTATATACTTATTACTAAAACTTATTATATATAATTTATTAAATATAATAAGTTTTAGTTATATAAAAATGAATTTTTAAATAATTTTCATTTCAGAATTTTCATAAATATAGGCCAATATATATAGGAATCAAATACATTTTTTTTATTTCACCCAAAATTTATGCACAATACGTGAAAACTAATATGCCTTTTGAAAAAGATTATTTAATTATATTTACATGCTATTTTATATTTATTTGCATCAGCTCATATTTATTTTAAAACAAATGAGAATAAAATTGATGTCTATTAATCGAAATGAAACACTGCTATCACTTAGATTTAAAAAGTTGGTCTATCTTAATATGCCAGAATAAAAGATTATGATACCAATAAAACTTATGTAGTTGTTATAATTTTATGGAGATAACATTAAAATGATTATTTAATAATCTTTTCAGTTCACAATTTTAAGGAATATAGATCAAAGTGATCTAAATCCCATAGTGTTATGCTACGACAAATTTGATCTAGAATACTTAAACATCGATATAATTTTATGTTCATTTAATCACATGTTTCACATCAGTGAATTTTAAATTTATACTACCAAATAAAATGAAATAATATTTTCATTTAGCAATGGCGCTTGCTTTTGTTAAAATTGACTGTTAAAGATTAATTCAGATTACTATCAACATTCACTTTTAACACAAATTCCCTTAGAGGATTTACCTTTTTTTAGGTAAACCCGGGTGTCACAATCCCGAGGTATCCCATTGATCTGTCCTCTTCTTTCCTTTCATATTTTTTCCTCTGCTGCTTTATTTCCTTTTCTCCTTCATTGTGGTTACTTCGCAAGAGGTTGAGCCCCCCCCCCCTTGAGCAGCTATCGCCACCTTGTTTTATTAGATTCTCTTGGGGACTAAATCACCCATTTGTTTACCGTGCGGGGAGACCCGTGTCCCTGGAAAGAAGGGTTCCGGTAATTGAAGCCCCCAGAAACCAACACATTATTTTAAACTCTGCTTCAGGTAAACGGAAGGTATGCTATGGTTCTCAGAACAGCAATTGACTTCATGGATCAAACGATTGGTGCATCTACTGGATTACTTTAAGAGTGGAGACCATATCAGGGATGTACTTTGAGCGTATAAGACCTGGTTAGCACTGGTGCAGCTGGTCTGCATCCCCTCGTATGGCTTAATGGGGCAATCAGGTACCGAATTTCCTTTATAATGGAAAAAAATACTTCTATTATCCAGAGGGAACAGCAATTTTCTTCATTAAAACCGAAATTTTATATTATACATAAGAAGAAGGGCACATTTGAAACAGTATTCTTCTTCCTAATTCAGAAAAATATAACAGGAATCCTTGGGGAAGTGAAGTTCATTCGTAAATTGTGCTCTGGAGACTTGCTTTTCAAATCTACTTCAGACAATCAAGCAGTGACCATAAGCAATATGCACGGACCAACTAACATGAAAGTTAACGTTTCGCCTCATGACGCATTGAGTTTCACATGTGGAGTAATACCTGCACCTGATCTGTGCAGTACACTGATAGATGGAATTCTTGAAAATCTCAAGGATCAGAAGGTCTGTTGTGTAACGCACATGACGGTCAGACATGATGGTAATTATATTAATACCAAACACTTGATTCTGAACTTAGCGACACAAAACCTTCCGCAGTTGCTGTGTATTTGTATTTATCCGTCAGGTCGTATTTTCAGAATCCTTTAAGATGCTTCCGGTGTCATAAATTTGGGCACTCAAAAAATGCTTGTAGAGGCAAACTTGCCTGCACATGATGGCGGATATTGGTCACTTTAGAACTAATTGCTCTGGAAAGAAGAGATGTGTCATCTATTACGGAGACCCTCCCTACTTTTCCGGAATATCTCCACACTGGGTACTGGAAAAGAAAATTACTTGTGTAAAGAGGAAAAATAAATGTTCATATCCAGAGGCAAGAAAAATTGCAATTTCACTTACGCTGAAGAGTAGAATTATCTATGCAAGCGTGGTTAATAAGGTCACTAAATCCAGTAGCTCGCAAACGGAATGATTACCCCAAACATTTAATAAGTCAAAATCATCTTCTATAAAAAGGGCTCCATATAAATCAAAAGCTTCAAAGGCTCTGAAATTAAAATCTATTAAGGATGGTTTTACAAGACCCTCCACATCCACCCGTAAAGCCTTGTCCCTGAAACAGTCTCTTTGCATTCCTCAGACAACAACTTATCGCTTGAGGAATTGTCAGATGACATCCCTTCCAGCTCCAGGAAGGGAGCTATTAAATTTAAATAATAACTTACTTGTTTCTTGGAACTGTCATGGGTTGCGATCACACCTTGATAACATCAAGTCCTTAATATCAGCAAATAACCCCGCCTGATCATTTTCCTCTCGCCTTTTCTCAGACTGGAGGTGCAGGACAATTTCTATATAATTATCTAATTTCATGTACAGTCGAGCGAATTGGACGCTATTTGCACAACTAGTAGATGTTGATGATGAAATGATTTCCATCTAAGATATTAATATATCCGTTTTTAAAGTCACTAAAACAATTAAGAATGCTGCTGATGTGCATCAATACCTAAAAGTTTCCCTACACCACACAGGCGTTGTAAATCTTGGTGGAATGATAATTCTCAAAACAACTACAAGAGACAGAGGAAGTTATGGTTGTTGTATGGAAGATTCCCCACAATGGAGAATGTTATTGCCTTTAAGACAGCAAAAGCATTAGTTCGAAAACTTTTCGTCAATGTCAGAAGGAATCTTATTTTCGCTATGTATTTCTCAATTACATCTTCCACGTCCAGTAAACAGGTAGGAGAAAAGTGAAAGCAGCTAATAGAATTTACAAGAAATTTTCTATTCCCATTTTGAAATCCGGAGCTGTTATACTCTTCTTCTAAGGACATCAGTAATGTCCTTGGTGAAACATTTGCTAGCGTCTCAAACAACAACTCTTACAGTCCTTAAGGTCTAGGAGTAGTGCTGAACTAACACCAATTCCTTTCAACCATGGACAAGCTTTGTCTTGCAACTGTGAAATTCGGATATTGGAACTGGAAAGAGCATTAAAGCAGACCAAAATTCTAGTCCAAGACCTGATTGAATTAGCTATCGAAGACTTCGTCATTTAAGTCCAGATTCCCTGTGGAATTTGCTTTTCTTGTTTAATAGTATCTGGACTGGAAACAAATTTCCTTTTCTCTGGAGCAAAACAATAGTGATTACGGTTCTTAAGGCTGATAAGTATCCTTCTGTTCCTTCACATTATCGAAAAATAGCTCTGATGAGTTCTTGTGTAAGACTCTCTAACGTATGGCCAACGCTCGTCTCGTATATATCTTAGAAAAAATAAATGTATACATATTAATCATAGTGTTTTTCGTAAAGGAAGGTCAACTCTTGATTGTATTACTTAATTGGAAACGCAGATTCGCAATAATTTTGTGTGGAAGAATCATCTGGTTTCTATTTTCTTCAACATAGAGAAGACATATGACAGTACATGGCGATATGGAATTCTTCATTTATTATAAAATTTTGGCTTTCTGGGTTCCAGCAAAATTTTTTACGCTCCAGTGTTCTTAAAGTTCGTATTGGAACAGATTTTTCCAATACTTTTATTCAAGCTAGGGAGCACCTCAAGGCTCTATTTTAAGTGTCACTATTTTTAGCCTTTTTATCAGTAGCATACTTCGTAAAATATCGTCTCCTCTGTATGACACGCTTTATGTCGATGACCTAAATATCATGTGAGGGATCCAAGCGTTTAATTTAGAAACAATTGAAAACAACTGTTAATAAATTCGCTACTTGGTGTGCTGATAATGGCCACATTCTGTCTCCCAGCATGAGTAATTGCTGCATTTCTGCAGGAAGACGAGCCTGCATAATGATCTTACGATCTTCATAAGCAATTAACCTATCACTATTGTCAACGAGATAAAATTTCTGAGAACTAATTTTGACTGAAAGTTAAATATTCTTCCACGTGTACTTCATTTGCTGAAGAAGTGTGAGAGATCACTTTATATCCTCAAGGTATTTTCTAATACATCTTATAGTGATGATCGTACGTCCACATCTCCACGAGACACTTCCATATCTGCACGAGGTTCCTTGAGCACCACCATTGTGGCAATTATTAAAGAAAACAAACTGAGTTTATAAACTGGAAGTAAGTAGCCCCAATACTTAAAGCCCTGTTAAACATAAAGCAAAAGAATTAAATATTTTTTCTGGATTGAAACAAATTTAGCAATTAATTAGGAAACTATTAAAATTATAATAATGAGACGATTGGTTGGAAATCTTGACGATCATCAAAGAATAACTTGTCCCTATTTGCCGATTGAGCATTCATGAGGTCAGGTTGAGATCCCATGCACCCACGTGAAAAAAGGTAAATAGGACGCTACTATGTTTTGATCCGTAAGGAGTATAGATGCATGCACACAGAAATTATATAAATCTTGCAAATATATATGTTCTTCTATAATGTTTTATATAATAATAATAAATATATAAATATAAATACTGGAGAGTTTTTCTTAGATCATTTATTAGAAATTAGATGGAATATTCCTGAATCTGAATCCCGGAATAAGTAAAGTAAGATTAAATTTTCTTTTACAAACTGATTTCTTTTAGTAATTTAATTTATAACAAAAACGCAATTAACAATTTATCGAGTCATTATGGCATTATATACATTAAAGGCAATTTTTATAGACATCATAAACACTTAGTTATGTGAGAAAGAAAAATATGTTATAATATAAAATATGGTAATTATATACAGGTGTGGTATTCATAAAAGTTCAATAGGTTCAAAGAGCACCTTAGGTTCATAAATTTTAAAATGTTTATAAAATTCTAAAAGTTTATAGGATTCAAAAATTTTTTAAGATTCAGAAAAAGATTCATATGGTTCAATAAGTTCATAAGGTTCGAAATATTAAGTTCAAAAAAATTATTGCACCATTAGTTGTGGAAAAGAGATAACTTTAAGAATAGTTTTCAGACTCCACTGCGGTAAATTCTGGATCGTTTGCGGGAGCGTTGCCAACATTCCGTCAAAGTTCCAATCCACGTTTTGTGAGATGAATCATAAGTTTTGTGAAGAGTAATCTACGGTGAATATTTTTAGGCAAAATCTCAGGAATTCCATGGTCTGTTCGGAACTCTTTTTTTAGGTGATAATTCTCAGTCTCTGGGTATTCTAGGACATAGTGGAAGGAGTCCCTTTGGGTTCCGCAGATGCAGATGGAGGTAGTTGACTTTCCAATTCTGAGGTGTACTGCAGAAAGAGGCCATGAAATATTAGTAACTGGTTGAGATATGGATTATCATATGTCAGCTTGCTGGAGATTTCTGTGAGATTTTCGGTTTTTTTGGTAAGTTGTTGTGCTGTCTCACATAAACTGACATTTCTGCAGTGGGAAGTACTTCAGTTGCTTGACAAGGGAGGATATTGGATAAGGAATCCCTAAAACCTTCCCATTCGTTAGTTTTCGTAGTTTCCTTTGCCGTGAGGTCTACACACTCATTTCCAGCATTAAATTAATGCAATTTAATCCGGCTTAGTGTGCGAAGTTGCAGCAGCTAGTTTTTTGTGAAGGGTATGTATTATTGGTGATGTGGATTGAGCAGTGAATGCAATGATGATGAACTATCAGAGCAAATGGTTGCAAATCTAAGGTCTTCTGTGTCAATGATGTTAACAGCTTAGTAAATGATTATGGTCTCTACCTGGAAGACTGAATTTAATTCTGTTTTCTTAAAATTTTCTATCCTCATGGTAAATGATTAGAGCTACACCTATATCTATCAGAATTGAAGTACGGCGTGGTTATCTTGATTTGGCCTTTTGAAGTTGAATATGCTTTGAAGTGCAAATTGTTGATGTGTATCTCCGTAAGCCTTCTCGAGAGATGGAAACAGCTCTTATGCATTGGATATTCATAATCGAAGCCATTGAAGGTTTGGTATCGCAGCAGAATTGTTTCCTGGAGTTGCAACACCCAAGCTTTTTTTGCAAGAATGAAATCTTGCAAAAGTATTAGATGTAAGTATGGTCAAGCGGTGGCAGACCTGTTAGTGTGTTGAGGGCAACTGTGGACGTGGTCAAGTAGCTTCTCGTAATTAATAATGTGAAGTAGCGCTGTAGGCTGTCTAATTGCAGTTGCTTCCTATCAAACATGGGTAGAATCCTCAATAATGCGCTATAAATGACCATTTTCTCCATAACAGAGAGTCAAATAGCTTTAGTTATTTTACCTTTGACGCCCCATTCTCTTGCGATCATGGAAAGGAAGTGCTGGACTACAGGTATTATCTTTGTCTTTTGGTGTCTGACATGTAGTAAGAAGAGCATTTAGCTATATATTGTTGATCTAGATATATTAGTGTTTTACTGTGTTTTAGGCTATTGTTTTCTAAGGTTATTCTGAAATTTGATTTTAGGTCTTTACTTTCCTGGTGCAAGATGAGGACTTGCGATTAGGAAGAGACATTTTGAGCTTTAAGTTGCTACAACGTTTGAAAAAAAGTTGCAGATTTTTGCAATGATACTGTATTACTTACTACTACAAATAATGTATCTTTGGTGAAGGCAATCATTTGGCATGCTCTTGCCAGTATGATGTTAATAATTCTTTAAAGAAAATGTTCTACAGCATGGAGTTACTAACAGATTCCTGTGGTCACCCCATGGTGTGAGTAATCGAGACTTACTTTCCATCATGAATATGGCGTCCTTCAGAAAGCTGAAGATCATGGATGTTATATTACTACTTGATACCTAGTTTGTCGCCGTGCCTGATGCAGCCCAAGACACCAAAACGATTCAATAGCCTATTGGATATTCAGCGCGATCAGTGCCACGTAGTTATTTCTATGATATGATTTATCTACTAGATTAATAAGTTTTTTTAAATTTTGGTTTTGTTGAGCTGTGTTGCTCCTGAATCCGTATTGGTTATTGCTGAGGTGATTCGTCTTATGCAAGTGGTGTTTGAGCCTTCCAATGGTCAATCTTTCCAAAACCTTCCCTAGGGCTTTTAATAAGTAGGTTGGACAATAGAAGGTGGGGAGCATGAGGTTTTTGTTCATCTTTAGAAAGTAGAGGACCTGGACCAGTTTTAATGATTTTTGAAAAGTATTAAGTGTGAATTAAAGATTAAAATATTACACGAGGAAAGTCACATGTGCTCGAAAGACAAACTTGACTATTACATTGTTTAACCCATCTTAGTCAGAAGCTTTTGAATTAAAAACGTGTTTGACAATGTATTTCAGTTCGTTGAATGTAAAGAATAGTCCAATGTGGTTGTAGGCTTTAAGGACTGACTTCAAACTCTGTGGTGGTGTTTATTGTCATCTGCAATGTTATTTAATAGTTTTTAATAGGTCCTACAGTATAGTGGTGGTAGTCTGACTATTATTGTAATCTGACTATTGTAATCAGGAAGGTCTAAAAGTGTGTGGGTTGGAAAGTTTTGCTGGTTACAATTTGTTAAATGAAACCATGTTCTTTATTATTGGATGCACAGAATCATGACCAGTTTTCCAGTTTTAATTCTAAAATTAATCTTTATAAATGGCCAGGTGTTGCTGTAAGATGTAGCTCATCTCATTTGGCTGGTGTAGGAGCGCTTTTCATTAACCTTCGTATGATCCTAGTTGTTTGCTTTTGTTTCCTCAGGCTGGCTGTCCACCAAGACAAGTTGGTTATTTAACTGGATGTTGGATACTCTGAAGACCTCTTCCAACGTAAACCTTTTAACATATAAAAGTCGGATGATTATCTATTCTAGGTCGTTGGATATAATGATATGTTGAAAATCTATTTCAGGTTGCTTCGGTCTGGTCTTGATTTTTTGAATGAGGTTGTGCTGTGGGTTTTGTATCATCAATTGAAAGTGGTTAAAGAATTTAAGGAGATGCAGAATGTTATATATTTATGGTCAGAGCATGTAATATAGTTAAAATAAAATGATATTTATCACAAAAATTTATCTTTTAGAAAATTTTTGGGCTTTAATAAAATTTATTTCAGAAATTAATTGAAATAGGCATGGATTAAAATTTTATAGTTCTTGATTTCTTAAAGTTGATAATCAACTTCCGTAATTTTTTTCAAATATACATTATAAAAAAACAAATAAAATTAAAGTATTTGATATAAAATAGGGAACAAAATCTTGTTAATTAAGTTTATACTAATTATTTACCATGGTTCGAATATAAGTTTCACTGATTTGTTAGGCCAGAAGTATGGTCATTTGCTATCGTCAGGTCAGGCCATCCGACTCCAACGGGGCCCTGGAAGGTTAGTGGGGCATCCTGGTAGTTGGCAATGCTAAAGTGGTGCTGCAGAATGAAATCTTGCAAAAAGAGTTTAATGGTGATTTGAAGGATAGCCCCACAGGATGTTATAAGCATTAAAGCCTTCTCCAACAATTTTCAACAGGCCCGGATAGCTTACTAAAAATGATGAAGAGCAGTTTCAATCTTTCCTTATAGTGAGGCATAGAAACTGTCAACAAGTAATTGTTGCTTGTCCATCTGAATCATTACGAGATCATACAGGCAGATATATGAGAAGGATTTTTCAACGGGAATAACGATTGATAGAAAAAATCCCTTAATCAATGTAAGGAGGCATTTATGATTGATTAATAAAACATAATTACGAAAAGTATTAAGTAAAATATGATCAATATTATACATTTTCCTGGAATAGAGTGAATAAATTATTTTATAAAACAAAAAAAAAGAGATTTTCATTTAGAAATCATTTTAATTTTATGAAAAGTAAATTTGTAAGGTTTATTTTTTCTCTTTTCAATTCATAAAAAGAGTATAAATAATTTAAATGCCAGTTTAAGAAAATTCATAATAATTTACATATAAAATTTTACAAATCATAAATGTAACATATACATTGTCTTGAAAGAATAAATTGAATCAATGTAAAAACATTTCAATTAAATAAAAAAATTTAATACTTTTATGTATTTTCTTATGTTAAAGCATACAATTTTTTGATTTAAGAAAATTTTTATTATATAATAAAAGAGTTGGAGAATATTTGGGAACTCATAATTATTATTGGAATAAATATTGAATTTTTTCACCCTTGTAAAATACAAGAAAAATATTGCAACGTAAGGAATTTACAATACGTGTTCAACATAAGGAATTTGCAAGATCAGATTCTGTAACACTAAAAAGGAATTTATTTTCAGAAATAATAATTAACATTTATTTAAAAATTTTAAATTTTAATTGCCAAACCATTCAAAATTCATTCAAAATTTACTTTAATTCACTTCAATCATTCGGTAAGATTTTACTTTAGAAAGAGATCTAAAATTTTTTTATCTTGTTATTTAAATTGTAAGTTTAAGTATTCAACTGAATATATATATATATATATATAGCAAAATGTTATATTTTGATATCATTGTGAATGTTAGTATATTTAGTAATAAGATTTTTTTGAATAATTTCAGGTTAATTAGATATCCTAAAAAATTTTTTGGGTTTTCTGTTGTCCTGGAATTTCTTTAAGGACATAGAAGTTACTTTGCCTATCAAGGTATTGGGAGAAATGAAATAATTGTTAAACAAAGTTCTAGGAGCATTTATTTGTTCCTGCATCTACTATAGGTATATTATTTCTAATGTTAGTAATTAATAATTTCACACTGGATTCTAACTTCTTGCAAAACAATATATATATACATACATAAGTTTCTGGTTTCAATTTGTATTTTTGATAAAAAAAAATCATAAAGTAAGCCTGATTCGAATTTAAATATACAAGAGAAAAGCTTATAGAGAGATTTTTTGGGAACCATTTCAGATTTGGGTTTTTTTTAAACCCGAATGAAATGCTTTCACAAAATCTATTTTCCAAATTTGTTCCATATTTATTTTTAATGAAAATAGAAGACAGCATTTAAAATTATAGTGCTTGGCTCATTGATGTCTATGATAGCCAGCCCTTATTAATAATTTTCAAGAGATATTTATTCGAAAAGTCTGCAGTCAATATAAGAGAGAGAGTTAAATCATTTGATTTACTTATATAAATTAATAAATAACTTCTTAAATATTATTTTTAACATGAAATAAAATATGCACTTTATGTTTTCGAAGTAACTTAAATAAAAAAAATATGCAATTACTTTCTGAAATATTCGTAGTTGGTAAAATATCAAGTATCAAAATAAAATTATAAACGTTCGTTTCAATAAATCAATTTCAGGAATCTAATTTTGCTCAAAAGTTTTCGTGATTTACAGAAAACAAAATTTGGAAGATTGAAGTGAAAGTATTCAGTTCCTCATTACAGAAAAAATATGAAATAAATTAGTAGTAAAATAAATTTCTATATACAAGGTAGTATGTAATGTAATAATAATTTTATCAGTGCGCAACCTCAAGATGCCTCATTATGCCAGTCAAATGTTGACTGTTTCTCCCAACTAGAATTCCAGATCAGGTGCCAGTTAAACCTAAGGGACAAGAGAAAGAATTGTGGAAATTAGTAATGAGCATTCAGCTGAATGATTTAAACCCCGGAAAAATAAAATTTTTATAGCACTTTTAAAAGGCCTGATCTCATCTCTACCTTTCCTGCGCTCCGAAAACAAAACGCAGAGCGTCTGCTATCGTAGTCCATTTCCTCTGTTCCATCGAAATGGTGGCCATTCAGGGCATTGCGCTGGGGTCGATCTCTCAGGGCGGGATGCTAATTAAAAGGAAAAGCTCGCCGATTAGGATGCCGAGGATAGGGCAATAAATGGATAATTTTAAACAGCATCTGGGGCAAACCGTGCATGTCATGGTCGATTTTGGGAACCGTTATGTTTTCACGAGTTTCGAATATAGGCCGGTAGGTAGGTGGGTGCTATTCACTTTTACAGAAACAATGCCTCAAGTAATAAATTGCTTCTAATTTAAGGAGAATGGTGTCCCATTTGTTCACTGAAAAGATGCGTTTAAAAATTTAAATCTCCCTGTTCGGGTGAAAGTAAGATGACAAGAAATAAAAGTCATCATTGTATTGATCATTAACTGAATTTCTTGCCTGTTACAGGAGATATACAGGGATTTTTAGATGAACTAAGTTTTCTCATTTGGAAAATTAGACACATGTTGGAGCATTTTTGATTTACAGTACACACACACACATATTCCCGTGTGTTTTAGATTCAAAAGTAAAGAGAATATATGGTACATATCATTGTCGTAAATAACATAATGGAACACCTCGAATGAAACTAAGTTGAGATTAATGACATAGTTCCTCATTGACCAAAAGTAGTTATATTCTTGTAAAGGATCGTGTTCCATTTGGTTTCAATGAAAACAGAGTGTATTCCCTTTAGATGAACAATTTTCAGCTATTAATTTCTTTTGTTATAAGTGACAATCAACACTTTTTCTTGGAATATTTCTGAAAGTGTTTGCTTATATATCTGTTTAATAGCCGTGTACGGAACTAAAAATAAGTTGACCGCTGTTGAATATGACATTAATATAACAAATTGTGTTTCGCATTCCCTGCTTCCAATAGTTGCACAATGAAAAATGTATGAAAAATAAAAAATGCATCATTTATTAATTTCATGAGAAACTTTTGATATCTTTTTGCATAGCTCTTAAAATAGATTTTGTTCCAAGCATATACAAATTCAATTAATTTATTTGTATTGAATTTTGATCTTGAATGCATACATAACGTATAAAACAATTATATCTCCTATTTTACAAGCCTTTAGTTTTGCGATTTTTTCACCTTCGAATAACATTTTTAATGGTGAAATATCTTTAAATCCTATTTCTTTAACTAATTTATTCATTCAATAATTTGTTTCAATTTCAACCATTTTTTCCCATTCTAAAAAGTTTTCATTATATTTTAATCTTAGAACTGTTCTATAGTTCAAACATTAGCTTTGTTTAGTTGAAAAGTTAGTGTGTGTGGTAAGCGTTACTATATCGTAACTAGTGTCCGAAAGACCGAAGTTTTCTCAATCGCATTGGCTGCGAGATGCTGGATATACCAGGGAGCGATTTCTTTTTCTCTAAGAACGTTTTTCTAAAGAGAGTACTTATACATAGAAAGTTGCAAAACTCATGGGCTCTTTATTCAAACCAGTAAATAAGATGATAAATATAACATTGTATGCATTCTTTTTAAACTGATAATAATATGAAAAATTAAAATTATTCTATATTCAATGTTTAACTAGATACAACAGAATGGTAAACGAAATTCTAGATTTTTTGGAGAGTACGTCGCTGAAATAAGAAAATCAGTACGAACTTTTCAGACTACTCTGAAGAAGATAAATTTTTTGCAACTAATAACAAAATGATCTGTAGCATCTTGTTTAAGTTATTAAGGAAGTATTGGTGAAATTGTAGAACATTTTATATACGGGATCCCTTCACTCGGGAAAGTATTTCAGAATGGAAAAATTGCTGATATTTTTTCAAAATTTAGCACAAGTTAACTTGTGTCCCCTATGATTTGACAGATATTTGACAAATAAGCCAGGTGTATGCTATAATAAGTAACTTATTACAAAGTTTTAATACAGATATCGACAAAAAAAGTTTTACCCTTTTAATATTAGTGGATAAAACTTTGGATTTATTCTGAATCATATGACCATTTTCAAAAATAGATGCAGCATTTTATTTGTGATAATTTATTTACTCAGCACAAGAATTAAGCAATGAGCTGTTAGAGATGATCTAAGAATGAAATAAATAACTCATGAACGAGTGGTTAACTGAAAATCTATATTATAAATTTTGTTTCCTAAAATATACATAAAAAAATAAAAAGGATGCTGTTTGTTTTCGAATTTAATTCATAAATTGTGAGATTATTAATTTTTAGTTTTCTTATGAAAAGAACTACTCAATTATATTTAATTAGTTTATCTAGTTTTTATGAAGAAACTAAATAAACTAATCAAATATAAAAATAAATCGATCATCAGTAAATATTTTTGTGAGTCTTTATTGCAAGTACATATCTGTTGGTTAAATTAGTCAAATTGTTTCTTTTAGGAGAAATCCAAGGCATTATGACACCGGAAACTTTGTGAGTAAAAATATTTCCTTCAGAATTTGCTTTTATTATTTTTCACTTTTTTAAAAATATTTCTATATAGAAAAATGAAATTTGTGAAATCATCACAAATTACTGTTGTAAATTTTTTCTCGATCAGAACACATGAAGAAAATTTGGTTCAGAAAACCACACAGTGCAACGCTTCATTGATTTTCCTTTCATAGTAATTGGCTGAATAATTGTTTTCCACTATGTCCAAATGATGCCAAGAGAAATTACTCATTATTTTACCTCATGATGTAAAAAAATGTTCAATGAAAGACATGACTCAAACTACCAGCATTGCTCAAATTGTAAATGAACATCCTATATAAACACTAACGTATAAATATCTATTTCTAATTTCTAACTATAGAAAAAAAAAGTAGAATTTTTCAAGAATGTTTTCATGCTAGGGAAATTCTACTCTTTCTTTTTATGTTTAGAAATGTTAGTGAATTAAATACTCTCGTATGTATTAAAAAGCTTACATGAGCGCAGATCTCATGATTTCATAAGATTATAATTTATTTCCTCACACATTAATTCTTCAAACATTCTTTTAAAAAAGTTTACAGAACTTGTTCTCAATATGTTAAACAATTATTTTTGCATGACATTAAAAATAATAATTTCACCGAATAGTATAATAATTTGGCGGCAACTCTTCCTAGAGTTTATAAATTGCTCTGATAGAGGATAAATAAATAGAATTGGAGTGCACCTACTAGTTAGAACGCTTTGAGTATATTTTTTAATATAAATTTTGACTGATTAACTTTTTATTGGGATTAAATAAACTGTATGATGGTCTTCACACAAATGAAGTATATTTATCTTAAAAATATTGTGTGAATTTAAATTTCATTCTTTTAAATTAAAGTAAATGCAACTTAAAATATCATCAAGACAAAATGCACTAAAAGAAAAATGACTTTTGGTAGTATTTGCAACGAATCAATCCATTCCAGATAGAACAGGCTTTTTTACAATAGGATTCTTATTAAAAGATTTACATAAACAGCAAATCAATCACTCTATAATGCAACAAGTAAAAAAATAATAAAAAATTTCAGAAATTTTTTTTATTGTTCATTATTTTTATTATTACGACATTTCGCATCCTGTATATTGAGCTGATTTCCAACAGAACATAAAAGATTTCTTGATTTCTAAGTATCGTTGGGAATAAATCTTATCATTCTAGAGAAAATTGAAATAAAAAATGAAAACATTTTCATTCACCCATTTTAATCATTAAAGATTCAAACCAATCTGGAGTAATTCTCCTCATTCAAACTCTTAAAGACTTCCCTCTACCGTCAACCTATCATCGGTTCCCTAGATCTATACGGTGCTATTAGCGTCCCCTAATTAACTATGTAATTAATTTTCCGTGAGATAATCAATCACTAAGTATTACACTTGCGGAAATTAATTACTTTAATCAAAAAAGTCACCTATCTTCCGACCAATCAGTAAGCGACTGAAATCGTTAAATTATGGCCTTAATGGCCGGAAGTGGAGTGTTTTGCCTTCACTCGGAACTCTTTTTGTAATTATCGACTGAAGATTCTCGAAATGATGTTCAACGAATTGCTCTTCATTTTCCACGATATTTAAGTTCACTCCTACAGCTTTATTCTCAGAAATAAAAATAAGTCTTGTGTCAATTTTTATCTTTCACCATAAAATTCTTATTTATAAGATTATTTTTAAATAATATAATTAAAATTTCAAATATTTTCAGGAACTATTTCATAATAACAGGTATTTTATAATACTTAGAGTTACAACTTAATTACAAACTTAAGGTTGCAAAAAAATATCTGAGCAATAATTTAACTATGCATATCGTATAAAATTTAAAATTTGTACCAAAGACAAAATATAGATGTAATATTATGTTCACGTAAAATTTCTCTCAATAATATTTTTGAAAATTAATTAAATTCAACATAATGTACTACTAGCCATTAAAGTTGCTAAACGAAGAAGAAATGCAAGTATCAAAGTGATATTTATTGAATATTATATGGGATATTACAAGTGCTAAATTTAAAAGAAATATAGAAGCATAGATCTTGAAAAAAGAATTTCTCAGAGCAACTACCTATTGACAGAAATATACGTTTAATAATGTATAAAAACCTCTATCTGAACTTATATTATATAATTGCTGCCAGGCAATGTACACCCTGGTCAAATAGTACAATATCAAGTACAAACGAAGAAGGATGTAGAGTATATCGCCAGACTATCTTTAAGTAGTCAAAAAAGCACATGCACTACTTTTTAATAATAAGTACGAGCTATCACTTCCACATATTTAACACGTCATTTATTCTAGGCAATACAAGACCTAAATTCTCATACAGTTTCAAAAATATTTCAGCTACAAATATATCGAAATTTTCGATCATACAAATAACCAGTTTTACAAATGTGTAACTTTGAAACATGAAACTAATTTTAGGCTTTTAATTAATTTGTAGCACCTTAATTTATTCAAGTAAATTTTTTTTACTTCAACAAGATCTTTTACAGTCATCGAGGACAATAAATTGTATAAAAGCACATTTCAAATTTAGGGAATTGTTCAACAGCAATCAAATAGTCACTAGCCTCAATTGAACCACATTTTATCAACCACTGACTAACAATTCTGAAATAGTCTCTTATCTTATCCATTAAATAAGATTCTCATTCAATGCTGCGTTCGAAATTTCCAGGAATATATCCTCAACTTTGATTTCTTTTCTGAAAGGATGGAGCTTTCGAATAAGCAAACGCCACGCATACTTCCTCAGTGAGGAAAGCTAGAAAATTCGGAAGTTGGGAAGATAGAAACCGGATGGGGTAGAGTAGCCATTGCCCCTTTCCCCACGGGCAGCTCTGAGAAGGATCCTTGATTAGAGTTCTTTCGGTCTCTTATCGAATATGGAGCGTTTGCTGAAGAAAAGCGGATACCAGGATAGTGATAAGTGAGAGTGAAGGCATTTATTTGTTGGTTATTTGTCCTTAAAACATCAACTCCAGCAGATTCTTACCAACTCTATTGAGAAGAAAAGATTTTTTTACCCGTAAAACATCCTTTATTCCTTTTCTCCTAATGTTTCGATCGCCAGTCAAGTTCCGGAAAGCAAAATCCAGGAATTGCTTAGTCCAAAACATTCTTTATATTTTTTATTTTTATCATCTTATTCTATATTCTTCTATCTTTATTCCTCATAAAAGTCTATCACTTTGTGGAACGAGGTATACAATTACTGACATTTATCGAAATATTAACTGTAAATTGTAATTTTGGGTAATGTGGTAGTAAATCAATAGTTTAAATTTTAATATTATTTTTTTTTCTTTTGAGAATTTTAGTTATCACAGAATTTTTTCTGAATAAGCAAAAATCTAATAAATTACTAATTAATATTAAAACTCTAATAACTATATGCCCCGATAAGTGTATTGGTTCTTGAGTTCTTTCTTAAATGGGAAACCTACCTGAATTTTCCATAAAAAATGTCGCGTATAAATTTCAATAGCACTTACTAGAAAATTAATTAAATGTGTTTTTACTGAGCTCACATATAATATGAAACTCGCAGAGAATTTTTATAGTAAAATTTTTTCCAACTATAAATTAATAATATTTTACACTCTTCATATTTCATAATTATTGCACTCAGCAAGCATGATTTTAATTACCATTTCAAAACTCACATTTTTATTACTTTCTGACATTGATTCATTTTAAAACATTTTGCATTTTCAAATTTTATAAGCTTAATTCCTGCCGCTTATGATCTGCTTGGCTAGGCCAGTATTCTCGTTATTGAAAGATAGTGAGTTCGAATCATGGCTTGGTCGAAGATTCGTCGTGTTCGCTATAGGCGATTGGAGTGCGTTACACAGGTCAAGATTGCAATGTCCTTTAAGTGTCATGTCAAGTATAAAGGGGTATTCACTGCTTCTGTATGACGACAACTTCCACCCAGCTGCTTAAACCTAATTGGCAGGATCCAACTCTGGCCTAGATGCAGTGTCGTAATCCGATGCACACACCAACATAATTTCATGAAAAAATAACCAATCTGAAGAGTTAGTCTGTGTTGTTTCCTCATTGTTTAGGGTGAATGGAGAAAAATAATTATTTGTTTCATATATTAATTATGAAAAGGAATTCCATCTGATTAAAAATAATGATAATTCTTTTTATACGGTCTTTTATCATTTGTCTTATTCCGGTTGTTTTTTTATTCTTTTCCTATAATTTTTTTTATTCATTTGGAATTTATTTTTGCACATTTTGTAGTAAAAGTCAAAAGACTTTCATTCCTTTTGAAAAATTGACTTCCAACCAATTATTGATCGATCATTGAAAATTAAGGCAACATTTTAATATAAGTCTAACTCTATTTGATATTGATTACATTTAAGTTCATAGACTGTTTTAACAAAACTTTCAATCTGATATTGATTACATTTTAGTTAATAGATTTTTGAATAAGAAATGTTTGAATTAGAGGAAGAGAAGATCATTTTTTGTGTGTCACAAATAATTTTATCAATGTAGTTTTTTTGTCCCATTACTTTAAGGAGAAAAGATCTTTTATGATGTTTCTATAAAACTCAATTTCTAATTTCGTTTTTTTCAATAAAATGTGTTTTGATGAGTTTGAAAAAGTACCTAAATGACAGCTTTCTGGGCTTTCTAGTAAATCCTTTCTATTCCTTTGAATCTATTTCAGAATGTGATTCGAATTTTCTTTGTTGTTCAAGTAATATAAAATCTCTCTCTGCAAATGTTCTAGTTTTTTTAAAGAAGAGTATTATTTAATCGAATGAATGAGACAATGGTTAAAATCTTGTACAATTTATGTCCCAGAGGTAGGACTAGGATTTTTTTTTAGTGAAATGTCACCGATTCAGTCTTATCCATAATTTACCAATGAAAGAAGATTGCATTTCAGTATGCGAAATTAAAACGCCTACCTTTAGGGATGTATTGAAGTTTTTCAGGCAATCCTCTCTTACTTGACACAGCCTACTGTCTTTGAAAATTCTTCTCAGAAGGAAAAAGTTATGGATGTACAAATTGCACTGCAACAGCTTTTACCTGCTACGTTTTCTGCAAAATGGAATCAACAATTTCAATCGCAAGAAATAGCATGGCTTGAAATAGTTTGCTGTTGGAAAATGCAAATCAAACATCCTTATACAGGCCTCTTTCTTAGGCAGAGGTGATAAGAGACTCCTTACACGACATAGCAGATATAATTGATGGAAACAATTGCCCCTGTGTGCCTTTCAATGGATGCCGCAGTTAGTCAACCGCACTGACTAAGCCTATGATGAAAAACCATTCACTTGGGATATTTATCTGATGTCTACAGTTAGAGAGTTAGCTGGTGAATTTGATGGATAGTCCAACTTGGAATATTTTTCAGTTCAGGGAAGGTTTGTGCATTATCAGCTAAATGTTATCATGCATAATCTTGTTGGAATGTTGAGTTTCTCCGGACAAGAATAAAGGGTAGAACGACGATATTTAATACAGCATACAAGTTGCAAGCGTTGTTTAAAATGCAGTCACTTTGAAAAAATTCACAGCATCTTGTATCCAGTGATAGCTCATAACATCTATTTAAAAAAGCTGATAGCATAATGGTTAACGCTTTTGCGTTCTGTTCAGTAGTTCATGGGTTCGAATCCCTACTTAATTATGGATGCTTGTAGTTGTTTCGAAATCCACTTTAAACTGTAAGTCTCGGTCTAATCCCTCGTGGGTAATAAATAATCGTTGTGTGACAAACCAATACTTTAATGATCTCGAATACAATACGCTTTCTCAGCGACACCTTTAACCATGGTTGCGACTATCATGATATTGTAAGCAAAACTGGGTTTTCCTATGTATAGGTTCGTCAGTGAAGAAGGTTCGGATGTAATATTAAGGAGAGTCAAATCCCGAAATGACAGCAGAAAATGTAATAGTATTTTTCCAGCAGATGCTTGTTATTTTGGAAACGTTTCTTATACAGTGCTCGTAGTGTCTGTCCATCGAAGGCAGGAGAGTCTTTCTCATTTCATTGAGGTAACCGCTGACACCCAGCACAATATTACAGCCTGGAAGCAATCCGTTCTAGACACTGATGATGGTTTTGGGGATTAGAGCAATGCTACGATGGAATAAACCACAATTCACCGTATTCGAAAGTCAAAAATGTGTTGATGTCGATGATTGAAGTATCCTAGTAATACTTAAATGCAATTTGAAAACAGAAACTTATTGCATAACTTCTTCTTTTAAACATATCACAGGAGTCACCTCCTCCCCCCCCCTATTTCACTGGAATGAACAGCAAACCTCATTCTCCTGACAAGCCTCCATCTTTTTGTATGGTGAATTTCATATTTTTTTAGGTGCGTAGATTTTGCATCCCTAATTGAGCAATTTCAATGATCCGAATTATGCATAAATAGAAGTTGGAAAAATTTAGTAATATATATAACCTCTTTCTTGTTATACTTAAATGAAAAATAAATAAATAAAAATAAAAGATGTTGCTCATTTGGAGGATAATAAAATCATCAAAGTCCTTGACGAAGACAGGCGAATTTAGTGTCCAGGGGGAATATTAATAAAACTACTCTCTAAAATAACTAATATCTACTGGATGTTACATTATTAGTAACTTTTATTCATAAAAATTAATAATTGTACTGTCAAGTTAAGAAGTGTATAGTAATACTCCATTTATCAGAAGCAACACATTTAAATGTTTTTAATTTCCTTCTTCAGTTCATCTTTATTGTATATCTTCCCACATATATGCAATTAAGTTTCAATTCAAATTTTGAATATCGATGCGATAGATTTATTGAATTAAATCATCAATTATAAAAAGCCATTATTCATTCACATAACAGAGTTTCCAAAGGAATGCTTCGACTTTCACTGAATTCGGTAACACAATTCATTTAAATTCAGTTTTACGTACTTTCTACGTAAATTTTTGTGAAATATCCAATTTTTTTATGTTGCTCATTATTCTGATAATGAAGATGAAATATTTAACACAGTTTGTATTCCTTCCTTTCTCATGTTTTTACAATCTTCAGCCATACTTCTGAAGGTCAAAAAATGTATTAATTAAAATATTTAATGATTAACAAATAACAGCATTACTTGTTCTCCCTCAATAAAGCTTAAGAATTGTCACAGATACAAATATCTTTTAGTTAAAACATATTAAATATCACAACATAAGTTATATTTCACTCAAATAATAACAAATTCTTATTTTAATTTTAAAACACTTTTGCCTTAGAAATATAGTCAGTTACAATGCAATTCATACATACTTTATATAATTAATATTCGGAACAGTTGAAGCATTTTAGCAACAATTAGAAAAAAAATTCACATTACCGAATTCGTATTGGGACTATAATTTCTTGTGAAATATAGCCTGTTGTGTTAATAGCAGCATACATATATACCTATGCAGGTCCTACAATTCGAGAGAATATAAACTCATTTCTTGAGATACACCCGTGAGATTTGCAGTTTTCAGGTTAAAATTGTAAAAACTATAAATAACATAGAGCCTAATTGAAGTAAATGCTTTTAAAAAGAAACTTCAAGAGCTTCGTCATAAAAGGAGACTCGCAAACAGGGCATGCCTTAGAAAAGCACAAATAAGAGAAAAATGAAAGTCAACCCTATTACTTAACGTTCTAGTTTTCATTTGCTGCAATCACAGATACAATAACTACTTAAGGTATATGAATATATTGAAAGGAGATTTTTTATTTTTGAAAGTTTAAATGGAACGCAAGACAATTCAAATTTATTCTATGGTGAGTTATAATTTTAAACTTTTTCTGGAATATTAATAAACTATATACAAAATGTTATTACAACAACAATAAATTAATACTTAATTACGTAAATTGTTAAATAATATGTATTGTATCAAGCTTCGAGTTTCGTGTCGATTGAGAGTTTGAATAAAACAGCCACTCAATGAACAAAAGACTTATTCGTAAAAAAATTCCACTAGATATACCAGCTGTAACAATCACAATTATACAGCTACAATTCGTCAGATACAATAAGTAACAGCTTCCAATCACAGGTCTCAAATACCTCAGGCAGAGTACAGCTTCTCTAGACTAGCAGTCACGACTAATCGTCTTCACTCACTGTCTTTACAAAACTAACTCCCTTCTATGTCGGGCTGTGGTATTTATACCTGACTTAGCGGGGAAATCTACCAGTTTCGCCAAGGTTCTGGAAGTTTCTAGGCTATCTCGCTAAATATTGGTCCTAGAGCTTAGGTGATGGATGTTTCCAGAAGTATCTATTTCTTCTGGAAACATCCATCACCTAAGCTGTCTGAGATATTTTAAGACAAATACAATAATTATTTATAAATTTGAAACAGTATTCTTTAAGTAAAAATTAAAATTAAGTTATTTAATAAAATGTGGTTGCATTTTTGTTTTTTTAATATATCATAGTATAAAACATTGAAACTGCAAGAAATAAATTCTTCTCTTTTATGTAAAGTGGAAATAACGGTAGCTTATTTTCGATTATTTTTCCTTATTTCTGTCCTTTGAATCTTTCATTTTTAATACTATAGAAAAGAAACAATCAATCATTAATAATTTTATAAGAAACATAATAAAGTAATTATTTTTGAAAAGAAATAAAGGAATTCAAGCTTACATTTGAATGATTACTCTCTTAATGTTAGTCTATTTTTGTATCATCTTTATCAAATGATATGATTACAAAACTTATTAACTATTGAGATCAGTTACTCTGATGAATAAGAAACATCAGCTGTTCTTTTTGCTCGGATGGAACACTGCCGCACCCAATGTGCAAGCCCTCTTCTTACAAAATCATGAAATAGCGAGGAAAATTTTCTTGATCCAACCCAGGCACAAAGAAAGGAGTTGGGAGCTAGAGGTCGCAGTTTCAACAGGTAAGATACTGATTCCCTCCTAAAACATGTAGTCTGGTAAAATTTTAAGCTCTTGAAAGCAATTGTATCACCAGGACCACCACCAGAATACCAATGACAAGCTGGTGGAGATATATAGGACACTTCTTTTTCGAACAGAACAGTGTAGGTGCCTCCGTAGCACCAGCAGCGCCCCTTTCGGTCATCTCATTTACACTTATTTACCTTATTTCATTATACATTTCATTTATCTTTATACATTTTATTTGCCTTTTATTTAAATTAAATATTTAAATAAAATGTATTTAAAAACATGCCATGTTTTTAATTAATATTAAAAATTTAATATGCATCAATTAAAAGTGTTGTGCATTCCAAAAATAAAAAAAGTTAAGATATAATTTTTTTATAAGAATATATATATAGGGTATTCCTTAATTAATAAGTACTAATAAAAAATATTGCAAACTTTTTCGTTAAAAATAAAAAATAATAAAAGAGTATTATTACAAGAATTATATATATATATATATATATATATATATATATAACATTTTACATATTGATAAATATTTAATTGCTTTATATATATGAGTTAAAAATTTCGTAAATCATTTGAACAAAAATAAATAAAATCACGAGTATAAAATTTTTTTGTAAGAGAGAGAGAGAGAAAGAGAAATTAGCCTTTCGAAGTTTCATTTAGCCTTGTGGTTTATAGGCCCCTTAATATATTCATGGGATTTATTGCCTCATAGTTTTCGTGAGTGATAATAGGATTTTAAGGTTCAAGATTGATCTATTCACTCTAGGAAACAGCTAGGAGCACTTGCAGGGTAGGGCTACATTTATCTAAAGCCTTGGGGAACTCGTTTATCACCTGAGAGGTAACCAGGGAAAGGGGCTGTTACAGATGACAATGGGGAACATTCTCCACTCCTGAAATTCTCGCTCTTTCTTTTCTTCTCCGTTACCAGTAGTTTTGATCTGCAAGAATGTAATTTACCTTCTTGAGGAGAAATATTGGGACCTAAAGTTCTGAAATTATTAATAAAATGAAAAACAATCTCAAGCATTTTTTGAAGTAATCTCCATTTGTCAGTGAGGTGATGCAGATCGTTTCAACACAATTTTCATTCCTTGAATATTTTATAAATATAATATTTTATAAATATAAATACATAAATGTAATTTAAAACTGAACTGGTTTCCACAAGGTGATGATAGGTTAGTCAAGATTTTAATTTAAATAAGTTTTCTTCTATTTCTTCTGATTATTAAGCAATTCTTGAAAGATGATTGTTAATAAAAATTTATGAAAATGATTCGACAGCAGTTATTTCACTTCAATTAAATTGAGAAAAAAAATTCCTCTATTGTTATCGAATAACTTAAATTAATTGTATATTGTAATAGAGAAATAAATATTAATTCTATGAAATTTTATAAATGAAATGTATAAATATTTAACAGTCTCTAAATATGAGAACATTTATAAAAATACTGTTTTGGTAGTACCAATTTTTAATAATTAAATATTTTTCTATGTTAGCAAATTTTTTACACTTTCAATCAAATGAAAATGATTACTGTTAGTAAAAATGGTAAAAAGATATAAAAAGTTAAATAAGATTAAAAAAAATGAAAAAAAATAAAATATGATAATGAAATTTAAAAATTTTGTAAAGGCGAATATGGCTAATACAAATTTAATAAAATAGTACTGAAATCCTCCTATGCTTAAGTGCTTCATTCTCATTCTCTGTTACACATATTATTTTGTTTTTATACTTTCTGTGCAAGCTTACAATAATTATTACTGACATTTTTGTAAGATTTTACCATGATTATCGTACCTGTAATTAATATAATTTTATGGCACTAAGAACTAACTAAAATGCAACAATTTGATCCATAAATGTCTTTTAATTTATACTAATTAAGACATTATATTGGGTATCAGAGAGAGCAAATAACTTCCTCCAAAAAATAAGAAACAGCATGTTTTTCTAAGCTCACAATAAAAATACTAACATTAATAATAAAATTTATAATTTATATATATGTTAAAACAAAATAGTGTAAATTGAATCAAAAATGCTTGCAATCATTTTTTTTTTTTTTTGATAAAAAAGAACAGGAATACTTAAATGAGGTAAGAGATTGCTAACATCAGGCCTTCATAATTATGTGTGTAATTTCTGTTGGTGTTCAAATCTTGTTTGCAGATTCATTAAGAATAGTCCTTGGGGTCCCACAATGTCTAAGAGAAGCCGTTTACCCAATTCGTTAAAGTGGTGGTCGGTCGGATGAATAGAGGTGGGGATGTCCCAGTCCCCTTAATGTGACTCTCAGTGAGGATCGCCGTCTCTGAAATCAATATCAGTTCTAAGATTCTGTGTTCAACAGACATTTTTGTACCACTACTTGTTAGAAACCATTTTGTAGGATCAAGGAGAAAAATATGCACTAGTACGGGTGGCGAAAGTGTCTTCACCTTGCAAGTCTTTAGGCAAGGCGACCAGTTCTGTGTGTTACCCTCATCAGACGGATAAGGGCTCTCTTATCTTCGGCAAGAAAACATGTTTCCTGGATCAGCACATGTGTTGACTTAGAGGGAACAAAGCCCCAGATACCATTAATCGAACACTTTGAAAAAGAAAAGTTACCATGGTGGTGAGATAATGCTTTGGTCTCACTCGCAGGGATCTCACTCGGAGGTCACACTGACCTGCACGTATTCCTTGGAAGAACTGTAGTTGGGTGAGATATCAGGATGAGATCCTTGATCCATATGTTCCACATAAGCTATTGTAAAGTACAATGATTTCATTTTAATTTGATGATAACACTCCACTTAATTGAGCTGTAGTTTTTCAGGAATATTTTGAGAATATGATTTTGGAGTGAATGAATGGTCATATTGATACCCAGACCTGAATCCCATGGGACATTCTTTGTAGACAAATCGGTGCTTTGAGTCCTCCTAGGTCTGAGGAGAGCTGGAAAACAACTTGCTCCATGTCTAGTCCTCGCTTGAATGCATGAAAAGTCGAGGTAGTCAATGCATTCAAGTTAGGTATGGGCGTATTCCTCATTAGAATTCCTTTTTGTTATATTTATATGATATTTTAACATTTAAAACATTAATTATTTCTTTTTTCAAGAATGGATTTTTCTTGCGAGATTGATTCTTTTGGCTGAAAATCCTTTATCTTATGTAAACTTCTATGCTCCGATCGTTACACACTTATTTTGTGTACATGTCATCCAAAGTTGAAGTTTTAACATTCATTCATTTACAAATTAGGCGATAAAATCATGTTGTTTCCGAACTTTTGGAGGCCTGTGTAGTTGTGAGACTTTAAATGTATTTCTAAAATAGTTTTAAAAGCTCAACTTTAGTATTCTGCTACATGAAAAATTTAAACACAATATTTCATTTAAAAATAGAATACAGCATAAATTCACACAAATTATTGAGTTTAAAAAGTGACCCATTTTTCCAATGTTTCAATTATTTACGCTCTCAAAACGGCATAAAATATTTTTATTTTAGCTTTAATGTTTCAATTTTCTCCCCTAATATTTAATTAATTATAATCCGAAGAAGTTTGAAGTAATAAAATTATATAATAATTATAAAATGATGTACGAAGTGTCAATAGAAATACAATTTAGCTCAACAGCACACTTCTATTTTATGGTATGATTTAAATATCATTATATTATTTTAAATTTACGAATTTGACATCATAAGAATTTTATGAAAAATGAAAAAATAATCACAGATAAGCTTGATATATAAAAAATATGGTTTAAACAGTTAACATTCTTCTCCAGTAAAAAAAAAAAACGCAAATTTTAGGAATATCATTAAGGGGCATGATAAAAAAGTGACTTCTGATGCATTAGTTTCAACTAAATACTGTTGAGTATATATCCAAATATAGGTTTAAAGTTTAAGAAATCTTATATCAAAGAAATATAACGGGGATATGTTTTTGGAATTTAACTGACCTCACTATTGTAGTATAAGAGTTTATGTTTGTATGCATGATGAATTATTTTCTCACGATGTAAACAATATAATAGTGTATATCTCCCCATTATGATTAAGCAATTTAAAACCACATACATTTACTTATTTAATAATAAATACGATTACTCTCTTCAACATGTATTCCAGGCATTACAAGATCTTATTTCTCATCCAGTTTCTCAAATATTTCAGCAAATAATAAATATAAATTTTTATTCATACAAATAACCAGTAGCACAAATAAGTAATTTTGAAACATGGAACTAATTTTAAGCTTTTAATTAATTTTTAGTACCTTAATTTAATAAAGTAACATTTTTTTATCAGTAGAATATTTTAACAAGATTCTTTACAGTCTTCGAGGGTAATAATTCAATAAAATCACATTTCAAATTTAAGGAGATGTTCAACAGCAATCAAATAATCACTGACCTCAATTGAACCACATTTTATCAACCATTGACGAACAATTCTGAAATAGTGACTTCTCTTATCTCATCCATTAAATAAGATTCTCATTCAATGCTCAGTTCGAAATTTCCAGTAATATATCCTTGATTTTGATTTCTTTTCTGAAAGGAGGGAGCTTTCGAATAAGCAAACGCCACGCATACTTCCTCAGTGAGGAAAGCTAGAAAATTCGGAAGTTAGGAAGATAGAAACCGGATGGGGCAGAGTAGCCATTGCCCCTTTCCCCACGGGCAGCTCTGTGAAGGATCCTTGATTAGAGTTCTTTCGGTCTCTTATCGAATATGGAGCGTTTGCGGAAGAAAAGCGGATACCAGGATAGTGATAAGTGAGAGTGAAGGCTTTTATTTGTTGGTTATTTGTCCTTAAAACATCAACCCCAGTAGATTCTTACCAACTCTATTGAGAAGAAAAGATTTTTTTTACCCGTAAAACATTCTTTATTCCTTTCCTCCTAATGTTTCGATCGCCAGTCAAGTTCCGGAAAGCAAAATCCAGGAATTGCTTAGTCCAAAACATTCTTTATATTTTTATTTTTATCATCTTTCTTTATTCCTCATATAAGTCTATCACTTTGTGGAACAAAGTATACAATTACTAACATTTATCGAACTGTAAATTGTAATTTTGGGAAATGTTTAAGTAAATCAATAGTTTAAACTTTAATACTAATTTTTTTCTTTTGAGAATTTTAGTTATCACAGAATTTTTCTGTATAAGCACAATCTACCCTTAATAATTAATATTAAAACTTTAATTAACAAATGCCCCGATAATTCTATTGGTTCTTGAGTTTTCTAAATGGGAAAACTAACTGGATTTTCCACAAAAAAAATATCAAATATAAATTTCAATAGCACTTACCAGAAAACGAATTTAAATGTTTTTAGCAAGATCACATATAACATAAAACACGCAGAGAATTTTTATATCAAAACTTTTTTTACAACTATGTATATTAATAATATTTTGCATTCTTTATTTTTCATAATTATTGCATTCAGCATGCATGATTTTAATTACCATTTTAAAGCTCATATTTTTATTACTTTCTGGCATTGATTCATTTTACAGCATTACACATTTTGAAACTTTATAAGCTTAATTCCAGACTCTTGTGGTCTGATTGGGTATGACATTATTCTCGTTAATGGAAGATAGTTAGTTCAATCCCTGGCTTGGTCAAAGATTCGTCGTGTTCGCCATAGGCAATTGGAGCACGTTACACAGGTCGTGATTGCAATATCCTTTAAGTGCCATGTCAAGTATAAAGGGATCTTCACTGCTTCTGTATGACGACGACTTCCACCCAGCTGCTTAAACCTAATTGGCAGGTTCCAACTTAGGCCTAGATGCATTGTCGTATACAGATGCACACACCAACATAATTTCAAGAGAAAATGACTAATCTGAAGAGTCAGGCTGTGTTGGTTCCTCATTGTTTAGGGTGAATGGAGAAAAATAATTATTTGTTTCACAGAATAATTATGAGAAGGAATTCCATCTGGTTAAAAATAATGATAATTCTTTCCATACGGTCATTTATCATTATTCTTATTCCGGTTGTTTTTTTATTCTTTTCCTATAATTTTTTTTTATTCATTTGGAATTTATTTTTGCACATTTTGTAGTAAAAGTCAAAAGACTTTCATTCCTTTTGAAAAATTTATTTCCAAACAATTATTGATTGATCATTAAAAATTAAGGCAACATTTTAATATAAGTCTAACTCTATTTGATGTTGATTACATTTGATTTCACAGACTGGTTTAACAAAACTTTCAATCTGATAGTGATTACATTTGAGTTAATAGTTTTTTGGATAAGAAATGTTCGAATTTGAGGAAAAAGAAAATTTGTTGTGTCAGAAAAATTTTTTTTCAATGTTGTTTTTTTCCTCATTACTTTATGGAAAGAATATCCTTATTATGATCTTTTATTAAAACTCTTATTTTCTAAATTCATTTTTTTCAATAAACTGTGCTTTGATGACTTTAAAGAAGTACCTAAACGACAATTTTTTTTGGCTTTATGGTAAATCTTTTGTATTTCTTCCAATTTATTTCTTAATGTGATTTTAATAGTCTTTGTTTTTCAAGTAATATAAAATCTCTCTCTGCATATATTCTAGCTTTTTTAAAGAAGATTATTATTTAATCTAATGAATGAGAAAATGATTAAAATTTTGTACAATTTATATCCCAGACTATGATTTTTTTTAGTGAATGGTCACTGGTTCAGTCCTATATCTTGAAAGAAGATTGCATTTCAGTGTTCCAATTTAAATCTTTTACCTTTAGAAAAGTATTAAAGTTTCTCAGGCAATTCTCTCTTACTTGACACAGCCTACTGTTTTTGGAAATTCTTCTCAGAAGAAGAAATGTTATGGATGTAAACATTTCATTGTAATAGCTTTTACCTGCTACGCTTTCTGCTACATGGAATCAACAATTTCTGCTAGAGGTATCCTGACTTTGAATAGGTTTCTGTTAGAACACGTATGTCAAATATATTTATCTGTGAGCAGTAGGTTTCTATTTTTCTCTACAAAAGGTGATTACAGTCTGTTTCTTTACTTTAACACTTTGTAAGAGATAGCCCAAACAATATGATATAATGCAAACTATTTTGAAGCGTCTAAGAATCAGCTTGGATTGCCGTATAGGAGGGCTTTTCATCTATCGAATCCAAAGGCATTCAATCCCTTACCCTGATTGATTTGAGTGAGAAAGAGCGAATTACAATGATTCTTTTACCATACTACTAAAGTTCTCTTACTGAATACTACATTCCGTTTACAAGTCCATGTGTTCTAGCAATGTCATTCGGGAGAGATGGGGCTTAAAAATAAAGATGTCAGATGAGATGTTGATCTACGCTTGACTTTGTCTTAGAGTTACGATGCATTCGATGATTGTGGGACACATCTCATTAACTAATTGGTAAAGTCCATGGATCTTCCGCATCATCATGTTCCAGTTATGAAAGCAGCTCTTCTCCGACTGAACTATAGCCCACTATATGGGATTGCATGAAGAAAACATCGGCCACACCTACAAGCAAACAGGAACTTCAGCGTCTCAAGTAAACTAATTGACTTTGATGTTCATAATTTTATTCATATTTTTACTTCATTTTATAATAAACATAAAATTAAATTCCTTTAAATTAAGGTTATCATAAAAATAAATACATATTTATTATCTATTAAGAGAATGAGTTCTAAATCTAAATGATAAAAGAATGGTATAAAATCAGACTTAATTTCTTGAAGTCTATGAATTTAATTGATCTTTAAAAAAATAACTTTTATTAAAACTGTTTGGACTAACATTAGAAGCTAATAGAAGAAAAGTAAAATGTAAGCCTGCCTAAATATAGAAGGGTTTAAATATTTAAGATCATTTTTCAAATAACTCAATTTTATTTTTTTAAATTTTGAAACATACCATGCGCCACAATTTTTGACAAATTTTTCAAAACCTTGATAAAAATATTTTGTTTAGATATGCAAACAAATTTTTCACTATTCAATTTAAATGAAATGTAAAACTATAAATAAATAAAAAATAAAGTAACTAATATATAAAAATTGTTTTATAAAAGTATTTTTTAAATAAATTTTTCGAAAAAAAATTTCCTTTTTCCTTTTAGACGCAAACTATTTGTAATTTTTTGCTTATACGTAAATAAAGCATAGATATAAGTGAATTATTTCTAGCTAAATATTATATATGTTAAATTTCACAAAAATAGCTGAATGAATATTGAATCTGAACATTTATAAATAATTTAAAGCTTTGAATCTGATAAAATGATTTTGGCACACTCGCTGCCAGTAAAATTTATATTTCTATCCTCAGAAGCCGAATGAACTGACCGCCATTTTTAAAAATGCACTTAAAAAATTTAAGCACAGAATTTAAGAATCCTGCATTGAAATGTAAAAATAATGTCTCAAAAATCTCTTCGTTCTCTCTCTACACTGCCGCACTAAAAGTAAAGCATATAACTGATCATAGTGAGAGACGCGCCAAGCTCATGCTCTGGTGCGTCAGTGCGGCACTATAACCAACGATAAAGAAATGCAGCCTTCCCCATTAATAATCCATTTACTTAGAATTCTATCGAACTGTTTTTCTTACCATTAACTGTGAGACTCGACAACTGCGGGATATCAAATAATTAACACTCGGTTAGTCGATACCTATGAATACGCATCCATTTCACACAGGAGCAAATGATTCGAATTAAAGCAATCTAATTAGACGCTACAAATTAAACTTTGAGAAGAGGATATATATATATATATATATATATATATATATATATATATATATATATATATATATATATTCTATTTTTCAATAATACATTACTTTAGAATTCTACGCTGACTTTCTCCTGCTTCTTATGGGGCATCAAATGACACAGATAATCTCATGCTCATATTGGGGATAAACCGAATGAATTAAAACCATTCACCATAGAATGAATTATGTTAAACTGACGTGCATCCACAGAGACACAGAAAGAATTTCAATATTTCAAAACTTATGACGAAAAACGGCTTCAAATGTATATTTTCTCGTTCAGCGGATAAAAGTCATAAAAGCGATGATATAAAAATGAGATTGTTTTTTCATCATTTATCCTAAAATTAAAACGCACGTAAGCCTACAGCTTAGATTAAGAAAGAATCTCGTAATCAAAGGTACTATTCGTTCTTAAGCAGTTTTCAAATTTGTTGGGATACAATCTTTGATTTCCAAGAAATGGTGAATATAATCACCTTTAAATTTTTAAATGCATTTTTCAAATCCAACAATTATTTTTTGAAAACACTGTATTTATTATCGGAATTTCAAATCAATAATAGTTAAACTGAAAAGACAATTTAAAAAAAGTTCCGTATATTTTTGGATATTAAATCAAAAGCAACCAATTTATTTATTTGCAAACTGTTTCCTAATCAAATCTTCCCCGTGTTCAAGAAAGTTTTAATAATTATTATTCTTGTAAGACAAACTGAGATATCTCATAAACTTGATAAGAAATATTTTTCTAAAATAAATTTTTAAATAAAGCATATTAAAATGAACTTTATCAACAAAAGTATGAAATTTGGAAGCAGCCTTTTGTTTTTCAACTATGCGTTTTTTCAATTTTAAACAATTCTGACAAGGGATGAAACTTTCAAACAATCCAAAATTTTAATCTGAATTTCTCAGTGGTTTTGATTTTTTTAATTAATTTATATTTTGTTTGTTTGATTTGATAATTTTCCCATCACTTTACTAATTTTATTCCAAAAATTTCACACAATAAATCAAGCTTAATATTTACGGATAGAATGCAAATCATTAGTGACCGATTGTTAACTAGAGCTTTCTTTAAATCTCTCCAAGTCAAATGAACCCCAAATTTCAAATGTTTGCTTGTTATAATTATAAATGCCACGTTTAATAATTTACCACGTTAATGTTTGCTATAATAAATGATAAAATAAAAACTAAATTACAATGATAACAAATTTTAATTTAAATAATTTAAGATAGAAAGGAAATTTTTTTTGTGTAATTTTATGTATATTTATTTATGTTGTTATGTTTTTTATTTAATAATATTTATTTTAGCACATTATATATATATATATATATATATATATATATAATTTTAAATTATCAACGGCTTAATATAGTCAGTTAATGTATAATTCACATTACATTTTATACAAGTGGGAAATGATTTTATGTAAAAAACGTAAATTACAATTTGAAAATAGTTGAGCCTTATTAAAACGCTTTTCCTCCCACGAAATGAGTTTTAACAAATTCATCACTTTACAACGGATGGAATGAATACTTAAAAATTCCAATAACTTACAAAACAATGCCAAATAATAGAGTTTGGATTCTTTCCTACCCTTTTCAATGCATTTCCGATAGAAAAATGCTTGGAAAGAACGAAAATACATTCTTTACACTGAGTGAAAATAATATTTTTCAAAATCTTAAGAAAGTGAAGATACTTTAAAATATGATAATGATGGAAGTAGGGAGGATTCCGAGAACATACGTTTTTTTCCCCTCCAGCGCATAAATGGCAGTTTTAAAAAACCGCTTTTCTTGAAGCAAACAGTTCCAGAACTGTTTCATAAGAACTTTCACTGGGACTTCAAATCACGGTTATTGCAAACTATGTGTGTTAAAAGATTTGTAGGAAAATATACTTAACATAACATCCTGAAAAAAGTTAAATTTGATTCCATTTTCAATACAATTTTAGTCAAGTTGTCGTATAAAGTATTTTTCATTTACATATCATACATAATACATTTTAGAATGAGAATTACGAAGTACATTGTTGATTTTTACTTATATTAATTATATTTCATAATATTTGGATCACTGTATTTATTCACTTTAAGTGTGCAAGTAAATATTTTCTTATGTTGGTCCACTATTTACATCTAAAGTAATTTTATTTCATAAAGCATTTTCTTATTAAATGTTATTATTGAATTATAATTTCATTTACTTCTTAAATTCTCAACGAGTCTTGTAGTTTCCCTACTCATGGCACTTGGTTCGTTTGATGATTCTCAAGGATAAACAGTCCGCTTGTTTGAACGACACAGTTTCTTGAACATAAAATTGAATATATTAATAAGAAATGGATGTAAAAAAATTACAACCGATCTCACGCGTCACTTGGAGGAAACGCTTCTGCTTTTCATTTTATTTTTATTTTCACCCCTGAAGTGAGTGAGCGACACTCCCTGTGGCGAAGATGTTTGAAAACAGCACCCCCCATACAAGATTGAAGAATCTTAATGGTACTTAATATGACAATAAAAGTGCATTGTCGTACAAATATATAAGTTAATTTAATGAAGAATACAAATAACTAATTAAGACATAGCAAATATATATTGCACAATAAACACGACATTAACTGATAAAAGGTGATAGTCAAGTACAATGAATATTGCTAAATATTAATTGCTAATTTTAAATTATCTTAAATTAAAAGCATTTTAAGTAAGCAAATATGTAACAGAATTAAGTGTCTAAAATATTAATAGCATTAAACTATGCAAATGGTAAAATATTTCGAAAAATTCTAGATAATACTCATTGAACATTTGCGAACAGAAAATTAAACACAATACTTATAATAATAGCATGCAAAAAACATTTCATTAATTACAACACTTGAAGAAAAATACATAAAATGAACAAATAGTTACAAATGGTAAATTTCACATTATGAGATTTTTTTGTAGTAAAAGTGATACTGCGTCATCGTGGGACATTTTAACACAGGGCCAATGTTTCATTGTGATGTTAACTTTTTGCAGTGTATAAGACCATCTTTGCAATCTAGAAGATAATGGAGCACATCTCGTCAAGTTGGGTCAGTAAAAAATTCTATTTCCATTCCAAACACATAGGATTCGAACTTCTTTAGACTCCATACAATGGCGAAAGCTTCTCTTTCGATGGACAACCATTTTTGTTGAGCAAGGGTTAGTTTTTGATTGACATAATCCACAAGTTGATTGTTACCATTACATCTTTGTGATAGATATGTGGACACACCAATTTGAGATGCATCAGAGTGTATCACGTAGGGTCTTCCTGGTATCGGTGAATAAAGTTGAGGTGCCTGGACCAATGCCCTTTTCAAAGGATCAAACATTTAATTATGAATATGAGTCCATGGAAGATGATCTGGTACTCTCTTTTTAGTAAATTCCATAAGTGAAAACACAAGTTTGGAGTAGTTGGGAATGTACTCTCTGTAATAGTTGCAAAGGTCTAGCACATTATGAAGTTCTTTCTTTGTTGTTGGTTTAGATAAATTCTCAATTGCTTTGGTCTTCTCCGGATCTGGTTGAAGAGTACCAGAACCAACCACATGTCCCAAATATTTTATTTTGGACTTCGCAAAAGAACACTTTTTAAGGTTGACAGTGAAGTTTAACTCTGCAAGTCTTGTCAAACTTCAAGCCAACGAGTATTTTGATCTACATGACAAAGAATGAACTTGTGTCCTCTGCTAGATGGTGGATCAATTGGACCTATGAAATCAACATTTACAACTTCAAAAGAAAGCTCAGGGTGAGCTACTGGAGTAATGGGGGCTCTCTTGCCAATTTTAGCAACTTTACGAAGTTGACACTCATCACAAGTTTAGACAAATTCTGAAATATCTTTATTCATATTTTTGTGTATGTGTGGCCAGTAAAAGCTATATTAAATTCGTCCTTTAGTTTTCTTAACCGCCATATGTCCCTCGAAAACATATTCATGGGCTAATTTTAATACTTTACTTAATCTGCATTTTGGTAAGACTAATTGCAAAACTGGTTCATTAAGATTTTTGTCCTTATGGTAAATTAATTCATCCCTTAAAAGAAAATTACCTTTATTTTGTTTTAATTCAGCACGAACTTTTTCTAACGAAATACAATTACTTTGTTCTTCCTTTAGTTTATAATAATCCAAAAATAATTTAGAATCTTCATCTAGAGTATCCGACTCTTTCTCTATTTTCGAGAAACTACTATCTTCCCCTTCCGACAAAATATTTTTCCATTTATTTTTTGCAAGAAAACAACTGAAGACTCTTGTTCTAACACCCCATGATTTTCTTTATTTTTCTCCTTAAAAGAACACTCTGGGTCCCTCAAAATAAGAGTCCCATAAAGAAAAGATGGTGTCAACCCACCCACATTTAGCTTATCAGTCAGGACAACTACGCATTCTATGGGATGATTTAACGCCGTACCCCTATTCAGTGACATTGTGGTTCTTATCATTTTCATCTCAACATTCTCCCCAAAAACAGAACTTAAGGTTATCCTTCTATATTCCTCATTATCAGTGTCGGGAAGCAGTTTCGAATTACAAACGAAAATTTGCGTCCCCAAATCTACTATGCGGTTTAACTCCTTCCCTCACACGTACATTGACACATACTTCAGAGGGCAAAGGTCAACTGAGGAATATAGCTTTTGGGAGGGCTCCGTTTTCTTTAACTTTTTCTTCTTTAAATAATTCTCCCCACAATCTCTCACCAAGTGGTTTTCTCCGCATATGTAACATTATACTTTTTTTTATTTGTTTTAGCTTCTTTCGACTTCGGTTTTGCCTCTTCGCGCCGAAAATAAAGTGCCAGAAATTTAGAATTTATTCGCATATTGTGATTATCGCGGGTATCAGATTCAGGTTTTTAATAATTTGGGTATATATCAATAAATGATTTTTAATTCAATGCGATATAGATATCACATTTTTTCCCCATTTGAATTGGCTTAAACCAGGCTTGCGCTTGCTTAACGTTTACGTGCACCGCGGTTTCATTGTTTAATGTCTAGTATAACTTATCGCTAACTATTAATCCTTTTAAAGTATTTAAATCATTCACATTCCTCAATCTACAATATTTCTCCCAATTAGTGGATAAACAAGATGCAAATTTTACATCGCCTGACATACGAATAGCTTTTTTGAAATTTTGCAAGCAAATTAAAGGTGTCGGTTCATGTTCTTTTAAAAGAACGTTTTTCAATTTATCATACTTATTTATTTTTTCGTCTTTGTCATAAATTAAGATATTGACGGCCTTTTCTCCCAGAAGGTTTAATAAAATTTCCCCTTTAAACTCCTCAGGTATATTTTTGCTTCTAAAAGACCTCTCCAAAGATGAAAAGAATGAATTCCAACCTTCTGCTCGTTTTGGAATTAGTATATTTAATGTTCGAACACTTTGAATGTAGCTTTCAAATAATTTGGTGGCAGTTTGGTGGATTCCCTATCATTTTAACATTCTCGCACAGCGTTTTCTAATCTAGATTTCTCTAAATTTATTTTTTCTAGTTCAGCATTTATTTTGGCTTTTTCTAGATTTATTTTCTCTAATTCAATTTGTGCTTCTGCATTTAATAAAGATGTGTCTGACTTAACTCTTTCTAATTTAATTTACGCGAGCAGTTCTTCCCTCGGCTTTCTATCTGCTGTTACGGAATCGGCGAATTGTTCTACAAAATTTTTATTATTTTTATAATGCGCACTATTAATGATTAAATTTCTTAATTAATTTAAGATCCTCTTTTTTTAGCCCCTCCAAGAATTTTTAAATTCTTATATTTACCCATATAACAATTTTAACTAATAAGTGATATTCGCAAAATATGTTCAAACAAATGAAAAAGCAGAAAAAAGAGTTGCCTACTTCGTAGTGCTGTTTACTTTCGATTCCTCCATAAGATGATGTCGTTTGAGCCACTGTAGTTTCTCTTCACGTGGAACTTTGGTGATTCTTATGAATAAGCAGTCCACTTATTTGAATGACACAGTTTATTGAACATAAAAATGAACATATTCGTAAGAAATGGATGTACAAAAAACTACAACCAGCCTCACGCGCCAGTTGGAGGAACACTTCTCTTTTTCCTCTTATTTTTATTTTTACCCCTAAGGTGACTGAGTGGCATGCCCATTGGCGAAGATGTCTGAACACTACAGTGCTTAAAGTGTTTTCTTCTTTCCAATCATATTAACACTTAAGAATGCAAGTTTTTTAGAGTCAAACTGTTAAGATAGTACACACTCCATTAACACAAAATAAATTAGAACTTTCTGATTAAATTGGTATCCAAATATACATATCTCTAGCCCCTAGATCCTAACTTTTCAGGGTATAAGTTAAAAGATATCAAAATATAAATTTTATTTCGGGATATATAAGGATATACCAAAGTTAAGAGACAATAATGTTATTGAGCTTAATCAAATCAAATGATTGGTGTGCGAAAGTCAAAGATTTTTTTCCATTTCTCACAAAATTCTTTTAGTAATAAATCCTATATGTTGAATTAATATATGTAGAATGAACGTTGTTATTATGAAATTAAAGAAAATTTTAAATAAAAATACATCAAGATTCAAAAGAACATTAAGCGCAAATATATAGAAGTTGATTTTTGATGAGTTTATTTTATGAGTTTATAGGAATTCATTAAAACTGCTTAGGGGAAGAACTGAAAGTTATTGTGAGATTCTTATAGCATCCACTGAATGGAGTTCGATTCCTGATTAACCGAAAATCCGTAGTTCCACTAATGGTGGCTGGAGGCACATCAAAAAGATCGTGGTCGCAATGTCTTCTAAGGGAAATAATACCTCTGGGGTAGCAGGGAGGAAATACTGAAGATCATCTGTTTGGTTCCTGCTTCTAAATTATTAACACTAATTCGGCTGCTTCCACCTAAATGGTAGAGAATAATTCTATGCTAGGTACAGGTTTAATGCACAACAAACATCAAGTGAAGGACCCTTTTAAAAGGACTTTTCATGGATAGTCAGTCGAATTTACGTGATACTAAATCTGATAGACCCCTCCATTTCTACTCAGGAGCACGCACAAAGCACAGGGACATTTTGCTGAACAACCAGTCATATTTTATAACAGTGGCTGGAATTAAATTTCGCCCCTATCATATTGAAGAGCACATTTCTAACACCAGACCATGGTCAATGTTTTAATGTTAATTATTTAGTCAAAAGAGAGAAGTGGGTCAATTAACAATTAAAATCAGTTGTCAAATATTTCAATAAGTACCACGTATCGTCGTCCTTCAAAAGACCTTTTCATAAATATTGGACCTCAAGGGAATAAGTCCAAAGAATTCCGAAGTATCTATCTCAACAAATATGCACGCCGATAGGTCCTCACGGGAAGTGTTAAAGGACGGTTTATCAAACGAAGGACTCCTTGTGTAAAACATGCAGTCAAAGCATTAATAAAAAGGATAATTCTCTTTTTTTTAAGTATCTTTTTAGCTACAATTATGTAGAGTGAAGATGTTAACTAGGCCTATTAGGTTTGTACAAAGAGGAATACTGTGTTAAGAAATTGGTTTCATATAATTATATAATTTAACCTCCCTGAACTATTCTGTTTCTTTGAGGCTTATGTCTTACAATGCAATTTTTCTAAATATATGCACTGTATTCTATACAGCTTTCATTTCAAAAACTCTTTAGGATTAATAAGCTAAACATGGAGTAAAAAAATTTCACATATTTAATTTGACAATTTTTAAAATTACACAAATTGAAGCTTTTTTTTCTATGTATGCGAATTTCACACTTAACTATATATGCATGAACATCCAAAAAATATGAGAATTGTGTTAAATTTAGAAAATAATCTAAAACTACCAAAATGTTTACACTTTAAAATAAAAGCTAATTAGATAAGAATTTGCTTTTAAATTATAGATCAATGCATGTAAATAAGTAATCCTTTGTTTTCTTACTGTGTAATAAAGTATGAAAGGAAATTACCAAAGAGATTACTTCCATAAGTTATTTTGAAGTCCCAAGCGGATTGAATAAATAAATAAAACATTATGATCAGACATTGATGAAGCTTTCTGACATATTTTTGCATGCTATTATTCCCGCGATTATGAGAAGCGGTGCAAAAAAACTCAATGATCATTTATTTCAGGGCCCCCGCAAAGCAGGGCAGTTATCAAGACTCATATTTTTTGGCTCAACGGTGAAAGTTTTGAAGCTCGTAAATAAGTAACCTCAGCTATGAATTATGAGTAGTTGAAGATGTGTGTTTCTGGCAAAATTTGAATTGGAAAAATGTGACTTTTCACAATGTATTTAATTAGTTTTAAATGATTAATTTGATCTCATTGCTCTACTTTTTCAGCTTTTCTTCTGAGATTAAAGATAATGTTTTTTCAATACTTGAAGAGTGGATTATTTTTTGGTCTTTCCACCGACTTTTTAAAAAATAATAAGAAGAATGATATGGGTTTTTAGAGAAAATGATTTTTAGTCAGTAACAGTTTCATTCTCACTTTCTTCACGCATTTCTGTGATTCCTTATTTTCTACACAGTAGTTTTCTGTTATTAGTTAACATTTTCTACATTCATTAACTTATTTGCTTAAATTATCTGAACTTTCGTAGAAAAACTCTTTCATGCTTGCTATTCTCATAGCTGTGAAATGACTGAAAGTGGGACTTTTCAGGATTGTATTAATTGATTAAAACTCTTGATTTGGTTCTTAGCGTTATATTTTGCCTTTCAGATGACTTTATTTATTAAACAAATTATATACTTGAAAGCGAGTATCTTTTTTGATTTACGAATATTTTACAGGAATTAAATAAACATGTTTGCATATCTTCTTTATAAAAATATTTTTGAATAGTTTAAAATTTATTGACATCCCTTCGATTGTTATAACTTCGTAATTCCTTAACACTTTTTAGAGTAATTCACTGTGATTTAATGTTACTCTCTTCCTTTATTATAATTTTCTATAATTCATCATCACTTTGCTACAATGCTACAATACACAACACTACAATGCTTAATTTACTTTCATAATCTTCTTTGGTTTCATGAAACCACTTTTGTTTTTGCTCTTTTCATGATTGCTAAGTTATTGAAAATGAAAAGCATTTGTGTTTTACATTTTTAAAAATTCGAATTAGTTAATAGAGTTTTTATAATTATTTTTATTATTAATGATACTTTTTTTTCCTTTTCTAATTTTCAGTCCCAACAAAGACAAAATAAACCAATAACAATCATTTTTTATGCACGGTTTTTCCCCGGCAGCTAGAATTCATTTCTTATCCAGAATTAAATCTTATCAATTAAATTTTCTGACAGGCAGTTGGCTTATTATCACTTCCTACATTTGATGTTTATTTGCATATTTTCTCACCGCCCACTAAAATTACTTTGGTATGAAATTCCAATGGTTACAAGATTATTAAAAATTATTCTAATAAGCAAAACTATGCAGCAGAAAATACAACTTATCATAAGAAACACTCGTTCTTTCTCTCAATGGACATAAAAGTGAATTTAAAATTCTAAGGTGAAAGAAGCACTACATGTAAAAAGGTAAATGAAAAAAATTATGCGATTTCTACACATATTTTTTAAGGATTAAGAATAGTTTATGTATCAGAAATAAATTTGATAATCATGCGTTATACACGAGGATTATGTAAAGCATAAAAAACATCATGTTACGGGAAGAAGACAATCTGCAGTTGCAAGGAAAAATATGGAAAATGAAGCTTCTTTAACATATCTGCATTTCAATATCATTTGCCATGTGCTATAGAATTCCCACGTAATCTTCTTCTGTGCAGACCACTGAGCGACTGCATTTTCCATCTCTTCGTTCATTCCAAAACATCATCCAAACACTCTTTTAGCTTAGGTAAATGACAGAAATTGCTAGAAACAAGGTTTCTATTGTAAACCTTATTGTAAGGTTAAAATCATCAAACATTTTCGAACTAATCAAGCAGTTCTTGGGTTGCAGTAACAATTACAAGAAACATTCAAATTCCCCAGAAACCTCTTGTTTTAGATAGTTTTTATAAATTCTTAAAAGAACTCAAGGAGAGAAGGCCTTTCTTTCCAGTCTATTCAGTTTCTCTTTCTCGATCATCATTAGTGGTCCGTAGTACATTTCAGCTCTACCAGGACATTCAAGTAGGAATTCTAACTTCTTACTAATAAGTTTTGAAATATTATAAAATAATGAGTCTTTCATTAAAACTACATGTTCAAAAAGTTTTCAATTACAGAAACTTTCTTCATTTTAAAGTTAATAAGTTATACGAAAAAGCATTACTTGTATATTAATCTTCCAAAGTCAGATACATTGATGCAGACATTTTGTGGAAAAAAGCAAGGAAAATATGAGCTTTATAGTATGATGGGAACACCGATAAATATGTTTCATTTCTCTGAATCTCAGATCAAAGTAAGCTAAAAAAATGTTATATAAAGTACGTGAATCAAATAATAATGTTTTCAGCAAATTTCTATTCCATTTGTACAAATACTAAGTTACAAGGGTAAGATCCAATATTTGTAAACGGAAAACAGGTGTTGCCCTCCTACATGCTTATTTGTGGGGTTGGGACGGGTTCTTTGCATTTCCTTCCTTGAAGCATGTGACTTACTAAAATCCATATCGGAAAACAACTGTGTCTTTACAAACTTTAAAATATGGCCTTACTTAGTGAGACTTTCACTATCGCTTCGTAGAAATATCTTTTACTTTGGTGTTCATGATGAGTAGCAACTGCTATTGAGCAATGAGAGATGGGAATTGCTTCTGTTTTCAACATGAATGCCTATTGATGTGAATTCTGAGAATCTTCCCAGATATGTTTCATTTTGACATCTAATAAATAATACCCACTTTCTATTAAAAATCCTGACAAAATGCAATACGTAACCTATATCCAAATGCCTCACAACAACTAACTTTTTATGTGCTATGTGGATTAAAATACAAGGTACCGAGCTGGCAGTGGAATGTTTAGTTCACTGGCTTTCCATTTAACAGTTTATGGGTTCGATTCCCATTTCAGACGTGGTTAATCTTAGTGGCTTGGATTCCACTTTAATTTCTAGTTCTCGATCTTATTAGAGTTCATGTGCAAAAAATGACCATTTAGAAACAAACAGAACAAGGCTTAGACCATGTGCTGTTTGTCTCTAAAGGATCATTTAAAATAAAAGCCTATGACGTTACGAGTCTATGAAGCTAAAATATACGACGAAGTTTCTTATCCAAGACACTGTGTGTGTGTGTGTTAAGATTAATAATTCCAAAGTACAGCTTCAAAATAATTTTTTAAATTTGGCATTTCTTCTCTACATGAATTTGAATAGATTGTTATTAATCCTAAATAAGTAAATTGAGTAGGTTTATTCCCGTCAAATATTTAAAACATTTCGCTCCCAAAAGATTGACTCGTTCTAATTGAAAAGAAAAATATTCTTTATATATTTCAAGATCTGACAAGTATGGTTTTATTTTTATTTTGGCAGTCAAAATTTCTAAACACAACCAGCAGCCAAATAATTCTAAGCTGTTATTAAACGAGGATACCTAAACTGCTGTTGCACTGAGCCTCAAAGAATACAATACTTTGGCATGTACCAAAACCCACTTTCCCCCGAAGGTGTAAGCAATATAGTATCAAAAAGTATTGAAAATATTGAAAAGATGAGCCCAATATAATGTTTATGCGCATTATCACAGTATATAGAAAATCTTGTCATAAATGGAGATTTATTTTAGGTAGCAAATCTTGTCTTTTAATTGAGCTCAGTTTTATATATATATTTTTGCTTTTTAAATTTTTTTTATTTCCCACTGTTTAGTAACAGAAAAATATTTTCTTTAATTATAGAATTGAAAGAGATTATTGACATTCAGGTGTGGTATTTGAAAATCAATATTAATTAATTGGTCACCTTTAAATGAATGCGTATTTAAATATAACTGCAGTAAAGGGAAGTTTCGAAGTCTAAGTAATAATAATGAACGAGAAATACCAGGGTAACGGGATATCTGTCTTAGATAATGTGAAATATGTGGGAAATTAATTTCAATGAAATTGTTCAGATTATATGATCAACACTCTGATGTTTCCAATTCGTTAATGGATACATCTTGATAGGTTTGAGGTTTCCTGCATTATTCTCGTTGATCAGTCCCCTTGACATAAGTATAAGTTGACATAAATATAAGTTTGTAGTACCCATCATAATATACATCATAAATATATATTATGATGGGTACTACAAACTTATATTTCTTACAAAAATTGTTATTTTACAGTATATATATATACATAATAATAATAATAATAATAATAATATTTTAAATTCTATAAAATGTTTAAATAATAAAATATATCTTTTAAAATGCTTAAATTTTGTAAGATATTATGTTGCTTTAGAAAATGTATTTATTATAACAAACATTTGCAAAAATGTTATTTTTTTAAACTATTACACGACTTAAGCTATACATTTAAGGCAAAAAAATAACAATTTTCTTTTTTTAGACTAAATATACTGTAATGTAATTTGTTATTAGGAATCGAATTGTGTTGGTTTTAACGGGGAGAATACTAATTTCAACTGCAATGAAATCTCTAATATGTTACTTTATAAATGAAAAGTACGATGCTAATTTAAGACTAATACAGATATATTGTTGTATTTTTGTAATTAAATTAAAGAAAATAAATATTTGTCATATATTCAACGCCTAATAGCTGATTAATTATGTTTTTACAAAGCGACAAAATAAGCACGAAAAAGGTAAGAAACTGCAGTGGATATTAATTTGTCAATTATTTCACCTCAACTAGAGAATAGAATAGTTGTAATGAAACGAGATCATTCCGAATTCAAAAGTTATCAATCAGCCTCCACCTCACAAAGTTCTTTAAAACTTCTTCTCTGGAGTCAAAAGGCTTCAAAAAATATCAATTTTATTCTTGTCATCTTTACCTCAAGAAAAAGAGCCCGAACCCTGCTTCTTTATTTTCATACTTATTGATTTACATAGTTTTCCACTGCAAAATCTACCGCTTTAAAGTCTAGTCAAACGGGGTGGGTGGGTGATGCGCACGGAATTCCAGTTCTTGATGATACCGCTAGGATTTAGAGCCAGGGAAAGAAGGTGACAACGGGTTAAAGAAGCCCCTGGATCTGTCGCCGAGGGGATTTGGATGACATTATAAATGGTTATATGATGATCTGCTGAGAGAGAGCCTCCGTGCTGCTTTGCATAGGCGTGCATTAAGGATCCCTCCCTTACACAAAGATTTGGGCTCACTTCCACCCCGAGTTGTATTCCTTACATGGCGGGTTTCCGTTGGAAAGCCTGCTTGCTAGGAAAGGGGTGCAGATAGAGTTTTATAACCGGAAACAGCCTCGTTTCTAAGAAACCAATTAATGATATCCAGGAATATTATTATTATTTCCTTGAGAAGAAATTCAAAAAGATAAGTTATATAAAGGAAACACATCGTACTTTTATACAGATTCCTATTTGCTTTTCCTATTTTTCATAATTTCTATTGTTAATTATTTAAAAAAAAACTTATGTCCATGACGAAACTTTAATTTATTGAAATGTAGCTATTAGCATAGTTTTATAAGTTCATTGGTTTCATTCATTTAGCAATCAATAATTAATGATTCTAGTTCTGTTGTGTCGTTACAGCGTAAATCGATTTCAGAGATCAGGGCAATTATCATATTTCTTTTATATATGTAGTAATATAATAATCTATATACATATATATTGCCTCACCCTAATCTGGTGGTACTATCAAGTTTATCCCAGTAAAGGTTTATTAATCATAAGACGCTCTTGTTTTCTGACAGCGCATGTTCTGGAGGAAATTCTGGAAAGTTGTTCAGATTTCTTAATTGGTGAAAGGAAAATGGGTTTCATTATCGATGGAAAGTTTGAAAAAAAAAAAGACGTTAAGCGGTGGTTATTCAAAAAAATCTTAAAAAAGCATTAAACTATTTAGCTATGAATTACGCAATATCAATGTCATATATATATATATATATATATATATATATATATATATATATATATATATATATATATATATATATATATATATACTTGATGCAATTATGCATGGATTGTTCCAAAGATAACAATGAATTGAAAGGAGAAAATATTTAACATTTCATTAAAGGCATTTATGTCATATAGGGTGGTAGCATAGAAATTTTGAAACCTACATTTATATTAACTTGCTATATATTAATATTTATAATAAGCTCTTAAAAAGAACAAATGAAATATTTTTATTGGCAGTTATGAAATTAATCTGAAGCAGAGTTTTTTCCCTCCCAATGTATGAGTTCAATCCTCGATGCATGTAATGCCTCTTCAGTGGGTGGATTAAACTAAGTATCTCGGGAAATAAATACTGAAAATTCCACTTCAGGCTGACTGCCTAATCGAGGCATATGCTCCGCACCTCAGTGCCCTCTGTCATGAAAACAGATATGGGTACAATAGGCTTTGGTGCTCATTTGGACTGTGTCGTGCCACTGAATTTTAGTTTTAGATTCTTCAACCAACTTTAAAAATGTGTTGTTTCTATAGGTTATAATATTCGTGTTTCCAAGCTCTGAATTCATTAAAGCATTTATGGAATTAAGCAAGAAGACGCTAATATATCCATACACTTCTGCAGTTGAATACGCTTTTAGAGTAATCACGTGACCAAACATTTCTTGATGTCAAGTGAAAAGATTTTTTTTACCATTTCGCCTTCTGATGTTTTGTTTAAAAATATGCTATTAATTAGTGCTCCACACCGAAAATTTCTTGATTGATTCTTATAATTTTTTAAAATGTTATATCAGTTCATGGACTAAATAAATTAATTTAATTTAGGAGAACTTTATGTCCTCTACAGTTAATGTATCGCTATTATTATAAAATTGCATTTGGTTCTCAAAATGTGTATAATATTTTTAAAACTTGATGACAGATTGTTTGTGAATTTATTTCTCCGAGTAATAGCCATAACTTAGCAAAATCATGAAAATTTATTTTAAGTCTTTTCAACGTTCCTTTAATTAATTTTTCCAATTTCTGAAAAGTTACCCAGCAGTTTTATTACATTATGCCCATTATTTTTAAATAAACATTAAAAAAATATTGGTTAATATAAGAAATATTTAAAACACTCGCCTTCGAATATTTTTAATCAGGGTTAATGGTTGCCAATATTGGCTTTTCCATTTTTGCTTAAAATTAAATATTCTTTTTTTCAATCCTTAGTGAAATTTTGATGCTTTCCAACTTCATCCATCTTGCGAGTAGGCTTCATATGTTATGTGTCCGATTCAAGTTGGGGTTGCACGATGATCAGTCACTACGAAATGAATCATTGAAAAACCATTCAATAGCGGATTTTGGAGTAGGCACAGAAGAGTTGTTTGGAACATCAAGAATGAACATCTAATGAACTCTAACTGGAGAACATGGGATTGTCTAAGCAATTTTTGATTGCTGTCTGGATTCAAACGATTATCTGTGAATGTTATATCAGTTTTTCTTACGTAACCGAATCCTGTTCATACCATAATGGAACCATCACTTGCTTGTTTCTTTGACTGTATACTATACCCATATCTAGTGAACTTTAACCGCTTCATTTTTTTTTATCACTGAATATCATTTGATTGTCATCCTGTGCGAATTTCAACTGCTTTGCTTCGTCAAGGACGGAGCTTCTGCCTTTTAGTAAAATAAATTGTAAAACTTATTTGCGAATTTGTGATTCGTAGACCTTGATAGGGGATGATTTTGGCGTCAATTCAAAGTAGGTCTCAAATTTTAGTTCTTTCTGACAATCTTACTTTATAGGGGTGTAACTTTTGACGGCCACTCAAATGTGATTATTTATTTTAGGCTAAATATTTAAGAGTTCTGTATTTTAATTTCCATTCTTCATAAATGCCAATGGAAGACCCATTCCGTTGGATTGGAACAGCAGTTCTCAATAAGTTTTCCCATAATAAAGGGAATATGTATACAAATTTTATGAAAATCAATGGGATACAACAATTTATAAAGGTGGACCTATCTTTTCGAAGAAATTTCAAATGGAAAAAATTTTATAAAATAAGCTTGAACTGCTTATTACCAACAAATTACCTGTTAAATCATTGAAATAATTATTATATAATTATCTTCGCCAAAAAGTGATTCTTATTCTCAATTAATATTTGATACCTTTAAAATTGTGTGTGAATATGTTTTGATACGCCTTGCATAATTTCTTTAAGTTATCATAAGGTTGTTTCTATAATGTTCACAGATTCTCTTTCTAAAGAAGATTAAAGCATTGTGTGGAACAATAGCTTTTCTGGTATACTTATGGTGCTTTAAATTAAATTCATTGTTTAATATCAGAGAGAGCTATAAGAAAAAAAAACTCAGGTTAGTTATAGGATTACTTCTCTATTACGCTGGAGGAGAAACCAAACATTTACTCAACTCTAGGTTCACTTGTCGAAATGTTTTTTCGCATCGGTCCATGCCTATTGATCCAATGACGTGTTTTTCGCAGTCGGGAGAACCAGGGAGCATTGGAGGGGAGGAGGGCGCATACGTCACCCCTTGCGGGCCGTTTCCGGCCAGGAATGACAGCGATAGGGTGGCTGCAGCGATTGCGATCAGAAGGCTCACAATAAACGGGGACCGAAAGGTGCTGCAAAAAGAGCATCTTCCACGCAGAGCAACCTCTTAGGGCCCCACTATTTATTTCGAATTGGAAAGCGATGCGAGACCCATAAAATTTGGCGTTTCACTTTTATATCAAGTGTCAGTTATGTCTGAAAAGGACGAAAAATGGGGTTTGATAACACTGTTCGAAATGGTGATTTTGGGGGTAGGAGAACCACACGAAGCATGTTCTCGACCTTCCCCTTTCATTCAATTCTTGGTGATACCATTTATTTTTGGGGCCTCCAAAAATTTCCGTAACGAGACCTTTAGAAGATTATAAATTCGTACTACGTTTCTATGAAAAGAAACAGACTGATCGATTGTTTTTTAAGCTATCGAAACAATAGTTGATTAATTTAGATCTCTTTTTGAAAGGGGAAGCTTTATTTGGGGTTTCTCATTAACTTACCGAAATAATAGAATACAATGAACTGGGTTAAAATTAAAATGATAGTTAAATATTTACACTGTTTAATATTGCATTTCGACTCATTTTGTTGATTTGCTCAATAGTGTTCTCAAAACATAATTATTTATGATCATGTTTAATACATATACCAATTACTATATACTTTATTTAAGATATTTCTAGTATGTTAAAGTTGGGGGGAATTCACATATCTGATAAATTAACAGATTTTATTAATGAAAGAGAATATGAGAGCCATTCAAAATTTTAATTTTTCAATAATTATCACAATTTCTGGCATGCATTGATTCGTTATATTGATTGCATGAATTACCTTATTAGCTCTGATCCTTTCAAAAGAGATAATATGTTGCAGAAGGTCTCTATGTAATAAATAGTTTATGCTATTTTCCCCCTCTCTAATTAATAGTCGTCTATTCATTTAACTCTAAATCAGTTCTTTATACAGAAATTGCTTACATCAAGCATAAAAAAACACAGCATACGATAAAAATAAACAAGTAAAATATTAAGTACTACCTATGTTACGATTATTACTATATTGGTTCTAATTTTTGATACTGCTTAAGTAGAAAACAATTTTAATTCATATTTTTTCCTCTCAAGCCTGAAATAAGTACACGTCAGAAAAACAAAATAAAAACTGAACTTTTATTTCTTAACTTAATAAACCGTATTCCTGTGTCTATAATACCTGTTTTATGAAATATCCTAAAGGTCGTTGTTGCATTAGTATGCTTCCCTGTACCTAGCCCTGAGCTGGGTTCTACCAGTTAGATAGAAGCAGCCGAGTGGAGTCCTTGTGATTTTGAAGCAGGGCCAAGCAGAAGACCCCCATTACTTGGTCAGCCATCCCGAGAGGTATCATTTCACTTAGAGGACATTGCGATCTCCTAAAGACCGTAGTAACCTAACGGTTAAGGCATCGGGCTTCCGTTCACAAGAGTGGAGTTCAATTCCCAATGCCACTAAAGACTCACCGAGATACGCGATTTTCATGCTCGTTAAATCTGTGGAATCGAAAGTCCTGTTGTCAGTCATTGATCAGTTACCATGGGTACAATGGTCTTATGAAAATATCCTCCCCCTGCAGGTCAATGTCGAGATTGAGAAAGGGGATCCACTGTTGGTGCCATCTATCGGAGGAGTTTAGAGCAAAGTCGTACTTCATGGTGCTCTTGTTAAAACGAAAATCTTAAATAATCAACGACATAGCGAGCCACGCATCCACAACGCATGAAATATCCTGCAGTGACTTGTGTCCCAATTTTATCGATTAATGCATTTCAAGGGATTTACTTTCATTACTCCAAGCATCTTGACTCTTAGAATTTCTCTCAATGATTCAGCTTTTCTGTTTAAAAAAGTTCTGGTTGAAATATCATGTATGAATAGACAACGCTTTGAAAAGCTTATAATTTTTCCAATATTGTAACAACTGAGCATTTTATTCATACATAATTTATCAAAAATAGTAGAAAAGTTCTTTGTCCTGTTAATTCTGAAGATCTTAGAATTTTCTTATAAACTGTACGCATTGTTTGTTGGAGTAAATACGGCTTGTAAATATGACAGAATGCCAAAATTCCACGAATATAAGTACTTATTGACCATCTATTTGCTAGAATGTTGCAAGAGTTTCCTTTTTTTTTTTCTAACGTCATCAAAATTTTCATTTTTGTAGCTGTTTTATAAATGAGAAAAGCGTAAATACATATAATAGAATGCAACAATGTCATAGCATCGAATGTGCACTCGTGGGAGTATCTATCAAGATATCTTTCGTATAATTTAGATTTGACTCATTCCACCAATTAAAACGCGAAGTATATCGAAGAGGTTTCCGTGTAGAGTACCAAAGAGCTTTCTGCAAGATAAAATTTCTTGGTTGGAAGGGAAAAGACACACATCACTTGAATATATTACGGGGAGTGTAAAAAAATATTAATAAAAAAATTCAATTTTATATTAAGTATTTAATTACAAAATTTTGAAAGTTTTAGTATTTTACTAAAGGTTAAACAAAACGTATTTAAATTACAAATATTTATGAAACTTCTTGTCATAATTCAGCCAATTCAACAACATTTATTCAGTCAGAAATTAATTGTATTTAAAGCTGAAGATGTGGCCAGGGCAGTGCTCTATGCCTTTGGTCCCATATGACTTGTATTTTTTTTCTTTATCTTTTCTTTTCTTTTTCTTCTCTTTGCACTTGCCACACGACAACAACAACATTAATTGTATGTTAAGGTAAATGTAATAAATGGGTGATCATGTATAATTACAGGTGATAATTCATATTCACCATTAAACTTTGTAAATGGGATAAATTATTTAATATTTATCACATTTTTGTTAGTTTATAAAATCCCCAACTCGTAATATAGAATTTAATAAAAGTCCATAACGTTTTTAAAATTCGTTCAGTTTGCTTGGCTGCTTGCTTCTGCCATGACGGACACCATTGTTAAACAATGCATATTCTTAGGCGGTATCTGTTGATTATTTTCGTCGTACTTTCAATTTCCTGCTGGGTTTTTTCGAAGAGCTCTTGTTTTCTGCTTTTTTAAGTAAAATGTTTCATATGAGATGACATGCATGAGACCTTTTGTTCCAAAATATTAAATATTATTGAACTAAGAAAGCACTTTTCTGAGAAGAAAAAAAAAAAAGACATTGCTACTTGTTCATATAAGTGAATTATAGGTTAAAACACAGAAAGTAAAGCACAAAAGGGCCAAATGTGTTTTAATTGAAATTGTAAGTTTATATTACAAATTATACCATGAGGTTTTTCAATTTCTTAAGTACGAAATTTTTAATATCATTTGAAAATATTTCTTATGAATTAAGATACTGTTACTCTAAAAAATCATTTAAATTTATTATATTCCTATTATGAGTTATGGATTTTACAAACTAATTCAACAATTATAAATTTATTCAATAATTTACGGCATTTAGGGGTAATTAGGAGCATCATGGGACTTTTTTACAGTAACATATTTAAATTATTAAAAAGCACATTCAAATCAATATTTTTCAGATTTTGAAGCTTTTTACATATATTAAGCATTTATATCTAAGTAAATCCACTAAAATATAATAAATAAAATAATCCAAGTTGAGATAGAGAGCATTAAAAAATAATACAATTTTTTCCTTAAGATGAACTGGCGGCTAAATGTTTACCTTCGAATTTAAAAGTTCTTGGATGTGAATGTATATAGTGGTTCAAAATAAAATTTTAACTGTAAATTTTGTTTAACTGCTAAGCAGTTTTAAGAGTAAGTCATTTGGATTCTTACTGATAGCCGCAACTTGATGCAACATCTCAATAAATGAATCCATATTGGGGACAAAACAAGTAATTCTATCCTATTCCCACACAAGTTAAAGCTCATTTCTCTTTAAAATAACATTTATTTCTAGTGGATTCTAGTAGCTACATTGAGCTTTTTAATACCGAAATGGCAGGCAATCTTGCTAAAGAGAGATGCAGTCGTCTAATTTTCCGTCTTCTTTAGAATATAGATTACCCTGAATTTTTTCCCAGTAAAAATCCAAAGTTAAGAAAAATTGGCTGCTTCTCTTCTGGTACAGGGTGAGTAAACCAAGCAATTCCTTAAGCCTGGTTTACTTTAGCTGACAGTACGTCAGCTAAATGTTTACACTCTAACATTCTCTTGTAGCAGAAAAACCTGCCTCTTGCTACCGGCAACCTAAGAAAATGTCTTACATTTTCTAAATGTGGGAAATCCCTCTTATACTCTTTGTGTCACTAGTGTCTCGAGACGGAACCCCGAAAGACGACCCCAGATGGAAATTATAATGCATGAGCACTTGAAGAAAGTTGTTGCAATGATTTGGTGGTATATAATGTGAATATTGTTTTGAATTAATTTTAGTTATCCTATTACGTCTTAGGTCTCATTCTAATTTAAAATGAAATTCGCTTGTCAATTTGGCCATTTACCTTCCTTTACCTTTTTTATAAATTTCTTTTGTGCATGAGAAAGGCGTTTAAAAAGAGTGGTGATTGTAATCATCACATTTGCTTTTCATATTTGTATTTTAATAAAGGTATAAAAATAAATGGGAGTGAAATGTCATATGTAAAATAAGTCATTTTAAATTAAGTCAATATTTTTCACTAAATATACAAAATAGAATGTCTATAAATTGTTTGTGTCGTTTTATTATGGTTTATATCAAGTTGTATCCCGTCCTACTTAAGAATTTTCATAGGAGTAAAGTTAAATAATAATTTAGTTGCTTATGAAATGAACTTTCATTTCATAATTGATCGTCGATTAATTATTTGCTTTATCAGAATTCTTTCTTGGCCAATGTATGAGCTTTTTCAGAAGAAATTGGACATTGCAAAGTAGGTTTCTCATGCACAAATTACATTCGAGAGTTGTTGCTTGGAGTAAATATATTGCGTTATATTATGTAAGAAGGAAAAATCCTTACAAGTACGTACCTGACTTTGAAAGAGGTTGAATTGTAGGCTGCTGTTGATTGTGGTTTCTCATATTGCTACATTGATGCTTACGTTGATCGACCAAGATGCCATGACTTTGGATTCAGAATGTGGTTATATAGAACGCCATGATATATTTGATCAGATTACTAACAATAATATCACGATAGATAGGCGTGATACCCCGACGACCTTTACTAGTCGTATTGCCATGTCATGAAATTTCAGACAAAATAAGAAATTGTTTTCAAGACAAAAGGAACCGCACAAAAATTTTGATTTATCATTGATGATACTTCACAGATGTGAGTGCCTTTTATGGTTTGATCGACGACAAATCCAGTTTCTGCTTACAGCATCATAATAGTCGCATCCGTGTTTGACGGATTCATAGAGAAGCCCATTGCCTGAGTAAATTCACCGTCATTCTAATCCATTGCCTGGAATGAAAGCTGAATTACCATTGAATACAGATCTTCAGTGTATCTTAATGATGTTTTCTATAGTTAGCTTCATATTTCTCTTTTGTTATAGCCTGTGGCTCTATCTCTTATTCGAACCACCGTTCAGTAAAGAGCTGTACAAACGCAAGTTCAGGTATTGTATAGGCCTTCATTTTCACAGAAAATAACTGGCTGCTGTCCTTATCATTATTTTCACCAGATTTCTTACTATCGAGAATCGTCTGATTAGTGATTGCTATCCAAATGACCATAAGCCAGTCACTATGCCATAAGACATTCACAATGGTTGTTGAACTGTTGTATCATGCTGAAGATATAAAAGCAGCTGTACCTGTGCATGCCATCCCGTTTCTTTTGAATTCAATATCCCGGCACATATGTATTGTTATTGCCGTCATAGGTGGTTTTTTTGTGTGACAATTTCTCTAACTCTATGCTTCCAAATCTCCTGAATATTTAATGACTTGTTATTTCTAGTATAATGTATTCGCTTAATAAATACCATTCCATTTTTGCATTTTTTTCTTGTTGCAATTTTAATGGTCAGTACTGTTTATCTTTTAATCTTGACTTTCAGTGGGTTTCACTTTTTTTAGAAGAGAAGACCATGATAAAAACTGTTTTTATTTTAAAAAAAGAGAATTTATTGTTTTTTATTTTTTATGTGGAAAATTTTCTTGTCTCATTTCATAACACTCTAATTATAATTAATATATTAAATTCTAAATTATCGTTTATACACACAGGTGATTTTCTAAGTAAGAAAGTGCTATTTTAGATTAATATTTCAAGTTACAGACGTATTTAAAAACAATATATTACCAAAAAACTTTATGATTAAAAATTATGAAATCAAATTCATAATTCGAGAATTCATATCAAAGTAAATATGGATATCAAAATCTTCTATATAATGCAACAAATGTGCGTTTGCTCTTTAAAAAGTCAGTGTCTTTGAGTCTTGATATTCAGTCAAAATGATTACGAATATTACATTGTAAAAGAAAAATTGATGCATTCATTGTAGCACATTCGTATAACATATTTTGTAACATATTTACATATATTTTCATCTGAAACATATAAAATTAATTTAAATGACAAAATTTTAACTGTCATATATATTTGAAGTTTTAAAAAAAACCCCATTAATATAGATTTTACAAAATTTCTCCTTTGACTCCTTTAATTGCATGAATCAAAATCACTCCTAATTACCTAGAATCAAGAAAAATTTTGCATTAAATATGTAGAGGAGTATACATTATACAATTCGTTTCCATCACTCGGAATTTAATGATGATTAAATAGACTATTCCTACATGCTTCAAAATGAGCCTTACTTGGCTACGATATGGGCCTGCCAAACGTCACTTTCCCTTCAAAAACGACAAGGGCACTTAAGCTTCTCTTAATTACCGCGAGGAACAGTTTCTGATGTTTTTAGGTTCTTGGAACTTCGCGTTGACAGCCAGGAAGGTTTCGATAAGGACCTCAGAGGAGTATAATTTATGAGTAAGAGGAAAGGAGATAGAAAAAAAGAATAGCACTCTCACATATACATACATCCTTTATCCTTTTTTTCTCCTTTTAAATATAAAATATGTCATTGAAAAATCATCAAAGCTTTAAATTCCTTTAAAACAAAATTGGCAATTTGAAAACATCACAGATAATGGACTTTCGGTAATAATGCTTACAGTGAATAATTGGAAGGTTTGATTTTCTATCTATATTTTAGACAACTTTTTCGTTTCGTGTAATTTAAAATAAGGAATTATTTCGTGAACGTATGGAAAAAGCTGGAAATTAATAAATATTATTTTGGGACGTGTCTTGTACTGAATAGACAGAACACTTAATGATTTTTAGCTGAGATGATGATTATTAATTAACTGTACTAAAGAAAACACTAAGCAATTCATTTTTACTTTTTTGAACAAAATATGTTTTGATGATAAAATCATTCGACATAATTGAGATGTAATTAGATTTAATGATCAATCGTAATATTTTCGAATAATGCTGTTTAATAATGTAATACATCTCTAAGAAAAAGTTATGATATAAAGATACAAAATACACATCGTACATATATAAGTAAAATTAAAAAGATTATGTTATCTTCACGTGACTAACCAAATAATAATACTTGTAAATTACAAGTATTATTATTTGGTAATTTACTGAGCCTCATTAAGGATATCCTTTTTCCTAATTCTTCTCGTAAACTCTCACTTGACATCAGACTTACTTATATTTTTAATGTGTTATTTATTTTATGTATCAATATTTTGCTTATTTTAGATTGCAACTCTTTTTGAAAGCATATAAGCTCATTAGAATTAAAAATATTTAATAGATTGAACTTCACTTATCAAAATTAGCTGGAATGAATAAATAAATGAATAAATTCTAAATACTTTTTTACAAGTAATATGCGGAAAATGTAATTTTATGTTTTTGATCTTCATGAGCAGTATCCTTATGAACTCTGTTTATCTTTATTAATATCGGTGCGAATTAAAATCTCGTTCATGAATGTACGGTTTAATACATTTGGTTAGGAACCAAGACATATATCATTCAAAAAAGTAGCTTCATATTATTGCATTTCATTCCATGAAAACATTTTTGTTTCCGATGGAGTAATTGATGCATTTCTGTAAAAGGAGAGTTAGCTTCATTGCTCGTAACAGCTGTACCTAAAACGCGAAGCTCAAATGCTGATTCTGAGCCGGATTTTTTTTGTTTACTATTGTATATTATTTTGGTTCATCAGAAATTTTATATTATTTGATGCACAATTGAATTTACTTTATATAATGCTTTAATAATTTAAATTATCCATCCTTTTATTCAAAACGATTCCCGATCCATCCATTTAAGTTACATTTTACGTAGGGCAAGTAAAATGACCGCCTCCTATCTGACGAGCAGAATTGACTGGATTTTGGGATCTTTAGATCTATAAAATGACTATTTTTCCTCTTTTCCCTAAATTTCATTTATATCTAATTAAGGAAACGAGTTAAATAATAAATTTGATGTTTTATGAATAGAAATATATAATTTATATTAATTTCATACTAAATCATACTAATTTGGAAATGAAGGACTACTAATAAAATAAATAAATAGCAGTTAATTATTCCTTTTACTATCCGCTTTGAAATAATTAACAAATTGTGCCCATTTTTGATCAACAGTTTTTGTTATATGTTAAGGAAGACGCAACAAGATGGATATTTTAATAAACAGTTTTCTTATATTTTAAATATAGCCTGGGAAGATTTTCAATGATAAATCTAATTTATATAAATCAGAGGAATATTCAACTGCTGAATGAACCGATACTTCATTTGTATTGACTTACGTCTTGTACTTAAATTAATTTTAACGCTCAGCTCTTTCACACTTCTATATTTTCCTTCTTCAAGATCATCGATTATTTTAGATTTATGAAAAGTAGCATTATCAAAGTTTGGCCAGACCGTATAATTGGTGATTCTTACATACTTAATTTATGTTTGGTTAGTTTTTAGATTGTGTCTTGTCACTTTATGATAACGTTCTGCACACGAAATTAAATCAGACTGGAACATGTAAGCTTAAAATGAATTTCAAAAGCACTACATAATCCGCACCAGTAACGAGAACCATTTTGAAGAACAGTCAAATTGAAGGTCAAAGCACTAATCCATCAGCTATATATATATATATATATATATATATATATATATATATATATATATATATATATATATATATATATATATATATATATATATATATATATATATATATTACTATAAAGTGTAAACAAAATTATTCCTTTTGCTGCTTAAATTGCTAAACTGAGTAATATCATGAATAAACTGATAGAGGAAAAAAAATAAAAATGGAAGCAACGATTTGAAATGAAAAGGCAATTCTTACAAACACAATGTCCTTCTTTTAATTTCAAAATTGGAAAAAGTAAATAAAGGAAACAATTTGAAAGCAATTCTAATAAAATAAAAATCAAATCCTCGATTGGATTCGTCAATTAAAGGTGGGGCAGCCCGAGTGAAAGTAAACTCCTTAAGAAACTGTGAAATAGCGCATAGGCATCTGTCGCGGGGACCTCACAAAAGATTACACAGACAAGAGAAGGCTACCCACAAAAGCTGTTGACAGATGAAATATGCGACCGACTTATTGACGCCCGGTCTCCGTCTACAAAAAAGAAGGTTACCAGTCAATGTGTCCGACACGTTTCGATGAACTTCCCTACGAAGCTGGGATCGTGTGAAATCAGTCTATTAGTGGACCAAAAGCTGACTAGGTTGACTGTAGTTTCTCGGCTGGTTGACTCCCTTCTGCTTTTTCAAGAACTGTTCTCCCCTCCTTTTTGAAAGAGCCTCTATTCTCTTTCACTTACTTACCTTTATGACGGTGTAAAAGCCATTGTCTGGCTGTGAATGATCCGCTTGTATGTAAAAGAACACTTCAAAGTTTTTTTGTACCCCTTACTCGAGCAGATGCTTTTTGAAGCACGTAAATACCCTGAGTCCCTACAGACCACTTCTGAAAACATGATGGAACAGGAGTCAATTTCTCTCAATGAGCTGGAAATTCCGTAAAGGAAGTTTTTGGAGATGCATCGATTGTTAAGGTCTAAAAAATAATTATTCAGTTGCCAAAGCAACTGCATATGAAATTTTAATCAATATGTAAAATGGATTATATCACCAAACGTAATTAAGTTTCCTGTTCTCTTCATGAACATTTGTTGAAGGAGAATACAATAAATAAAAACTATTTCACTGGATATAATAATTTAAGAACATATTTATACAGCTTGCAATTTTTTGGTCAAATAGATAAGACCAAAATATTTTTATCTAAACATTCTCAAACTTTTATTTTAACAAATTATCAGTACAAAAATTTAATTCTTCCCATTTTTTTACATTTTTAGCTACTATGATCACATTATGTCATACTAGATTATACTTTATTTCAATATTTCTTTAACGATATGCAATTACTACAGAAGTGATTACAATTATGACAACAATCTCAAAAATTTAATTAAATTGATATTATATTCCCGTAATTTTATTTCGATATATAACTTTAAATCACATTCATGATAAGAAATCTTGAGAGGTTGACTGGATTTCACCAATAAACCTATTTTTTTTTTCTTCTTTTTTTCAATGGTCGGGGTATATCGGGATGTATTGTCCCCTTATACCCATGGGACCGGCCAGAAACAGCGACCTCTTTGCCGCCGAGGCGTTGTCCCGGGTGCACCACAGGGGGTGGGCCACCATCGCACCCTCACACATGCCATAGGGACCCGTTTACAGGGTAGGCACCATTCATACCTCATTCACACACAAGGAAAGGACAAAGACAGGATAGAGAGAGAAAGTACATCCATGCCTGAACCGGGATTCAAACCCAGGACCTCCCTATCAGGCACGCTGACCACTAGACAAGTTGGCCGGCATAAATCTATTGTGATTGTACTGTTTTAAAAAAATCCTGGATACATTTTTTAACGGTTTTTTTCATTCAGAATTGTTATTTGCTTAATTTTTTGTGAATCCTGCTGTCTAGACGTTTGATATAGACGCTTAAAAAATTAAATTTTTTATTAAGGAGATCTAATCAAATTTCTAAAGTAATGCTTTACACATAGACATACGTATTTCTAGTCACAGGTTTGTATTCACATTTCAACAAGAAAATGCGTGCCTTCATGTTGTACAGTTGCTTAAGAATTCTTCTATACTCATTAAATTTCATATTTAAATGCGAAAACGATAAAAATTTATTCGGCAGATCATCAGATAGATTGAGAATACTCCCAGAGCTGGCCACTCCACCAAAATACTGTCTGTTGAATACTTCTAGACATTCCTGGAAGAAGGATCAGTCGAGTACACGGCACTTGCTAGTATGACAAATTCAAATAGTTTCGGTGTGAAAACATCATTCCTAACATCAAGACTCCTCCATTGAATGCGTGTAGCTAAAAAATCCTCATATCACAGAATGCTGTGTAGTCTTCGATACTAATCAGTCACTCGTATTTTTGGGAGTTACGGGAATGGTCAAGAAGTATAAAATAATTGCTTTTAAACGTTCAATGGAAGCTGTGGAAAAAGAATCATGCTATTCTCTTATTTTCATACCCTTTTCCAAACAATCAATTTACATCAGCGTGGATTGAATTAAATTAAGTAATAAAAACATTTTATCAATACATTCGCACTCCCCACGGAAAGAAGTCACGCCACTGTTAATGGACAGTTTATAAAGCTAATATTTCGGAATGAATCGTGAGCATTCCGCCCCTCGGGGACCTCCCACTGTTTTAGTAAAGACCACCGCTTCCTTAAATGAGACAAATTGCGTCTCTCTAGCAGTGGGAATCCCATTTGAACTCAGCGGGTCATAATAGCGCGTAGAAAAATAATATTCAACACGGTAGGATGCTTGGCGACCGCTCGGACACCCACGGTTCGCCTGATTCCCTTCGCTTCAGTGGGGTGAGCATGTTAGCTCCCCCGTGCAGGTGGGGATTTGCTAACATTACTGGTATCTTTGAATGAGACTCAACATTTTTTGAAACACGTGAAGAATATATTCAAATTTCAAAACTTATACATTTAAAAGTAGCTATTTAATGAAGCACTATTACTAATTTTTAATCAAATGAAATTAAATTGATAAAATACGTATAATTTGTAGAGAAATGTTTTGCATATAAGTTACTAAACTATATCTTATAAAATTAATACAATGTAAATATATGCACACAGAGCTTATAATTAATAATAGAGTATAAAAATTTATTTAACTAAGACAATTTTTAAAGATCAAATAAAATATTCTCAGTGATTTTTAAACAACTTAAAACACACACTCGTCAAATGAAGTGGAAAACATTTAATTGAATTGAGTCTTAAGTTGCATATATTTAAAAATCGAAATACTTTCTTGATTATAAGTTTATTAACCCTAGGGAAATCATAAATCATAAAAAATAGTCATTAGATAATACTTCTAGAGTTCTGAAAGAATATTGAAGCTTGACACGTACATATCATTAAACGATTTTTCTTGAAAGAGCGGTTATTATTTTAACAACATGGAAGATAAAATTACAATAAAAGGAAAGTAAGGGAAAATTTTCAAAAATTTAGAAGCTATAGTTTGAATAACAAAAGAAATTGATATGTAAAGAGAAAGTTCCGAATAAAACTGGGGAGTATTTTTAGTAGAAACCTTTTGAAAACAAGAGAAATTCGTATCAATTCATCTTTGTTTGAATTAAGCAAATTTGTCTTTTGGACGGAAACATTTTTGTATTCATAGTTTGAAGCATTTAGTTCGGTTTATATAAGCTTATTATTTAATAAAACAATAGATGTGAAGACAGTTCGAAGACTTATTTTGACAATCTAAAGATTCAAAAATTCTATTATTCAAGGAATAATGTAATAAAAGAGATAAAACTCATTCTCGAAGGGTTAATGAAATACTAAGCAACTATCACAAAATATGCCCAAAAAACGGGGAGTCACTGGATCTTTCGACACAATGCATGCTTCTCATGACAACTATTCAAAATGTTGATACATGAAGACTACAGCGTATTTTTAAAAATTGCCTTCCGATGTTTTTTTTATGGAATTGAATTATTAATATAAAATTATATGCTCGAAAGAATTCCACAACCAATAATGCGATTTATATCTAAACAAGGTGGTAGTACATGATTCGCTTGCTGCAATGAATTGAACTTTCTTCCAAGGATATTTTGAAAACGTTATTTAACAAGCCTTGTTTCCTGGTTCTGAAACACCTCAGGGGGTGTTGCAATTATAAGTATATAGATGGCACACTATACGAATATATTTGCGTGCCGCAGAATACGATTCTGCGCCGAGCAATGTAATTGTTTTTTCTCCTATGTCTTGTCCTGTTCAAATATGTTCTGCGTTTAAGGAAGAAATTAAGGACCGGCTCAAGATAAGCTTATTTAGAATATGATTTATTATTATCAAAATGGTTTAATAAACATGATTAGCAATAATAGAGTTATTAAGAAAATGTTACATGGTGCCGAAACGCGCGAAACTAGTTATTAGGATTTAGATTATGAATTTTATTTTGTATTTAATGTAATTAAGTAACGGAATAAAGCAGCATACTATTTCATTATTTGTTTTTGGCTTGCATGAGAATATATTTATTTATTTAATTGCTTGCGGAATATATTTAAAATCAAATATGTCGATAGAGCCAAACGAGACTGCATCTGCTTAGAATCTTTATAAATTGAAAAGAAAGTGCTCAACACAACTAGAGGTTTATAAACAAGAGTATTAAATAAAGTTAAAGAGCGGATCGAATTAGAGAAATTATTTATAAGTGACTCTGAATGAACTTTTTCAACAGTTATGCGAAAAATCAAAGCTAATTTATGAATTAGATCTGCAAATTGAAAATTACATCAATGTGTGATTTAGATCAGCTACAAGCAGAAATAATTTCGAGTCAGGAAATTAGAGAAAAATAATTGCTGCTAAATCAAAACTAAATACTTATTTGAAATCGAAACCAAAATTATTAGAAGTAGCTAATGTACCCGTAACCTCTAAAATCAAAACTAATGTAAGACTACTAAAATTAAATATGGAGCCATTTTATGGTAAATGAGAAAACTGGCAAGAATTTTGGAGTCAGTTTGAAGGATCGATACATGAAAATAAGAATTTATCAAATACAGATACATTTAGCTACTTAAAGTTATTTTTAAAAGGTGAAGCTTTGGTTTAATTCAGGGTTTAATTTTAACATAAAATAATTATTATACTGCTATAGAGTTACTAAGGAAAAGATATGAACAAAAAATATCAGTTTTAGAGCTCATGTAAATGTATTATAAAATATGCAGCCTGTAAAAATAATGCGACCACAGTTAAAAGAATTGCGCCGGTTATGCGACGCATGCTATGTTTCAGTTCGCTCACTTAAAGCTGCTGGAATACAATTAAATAATTATGGTAGCTTCTTATTTTCTATCTTATTAAAGTTGTTGCCAGAAAATATAGTTTCAGAATACAATAGGTAGAATAAAAAAGATATTGGGATTATTTTAAACTCTTAAAATTTTTAAGAAATGGAATCGAAAACAGAGAAAAACTATCTTATTTCACGATACAAATGAACCAAAAAGCGAATCGCACTCAAAATACTCGAAATATTTCGCAGCGAAAGGTCATTATTCCTTTCTCTTCAATCTAAATTATAAACAACAAAATCCAACTGCGCTGGCATAAAATGTCGGATCCGCAGAAAATGAGAGAGATTCCGAATTCTGTGAGAGTTCATGTGGCTCCCCGAATAAACATAGTAGTAAAGAATGTTTCAAGTCTATTCACGAGAAGAAAAACGCTTTAAAGCAGAAGGTGAAATGTTTTTTTGTGTTTTAAAAGTAACCACATAAAAGAAACCGTATAATTGTTTTCCAAAAATCCGGTGTGATAGTTGTAAAAAGAAACACGATAGTTTATTACATGAAAATATTAATAAAATCGATGTGAAATCGGAAACTGCTCTCACTTCTGTTTCAGATGAGGACAAAATTAATAATATTTATTTGAAAAGCGCAAATGTGTATAAATATTGTAGGAAATAACAGATATAAGAAATTTCGATGTTTGTGTGTGATAGATAATGAAGTATCGATCGATAATAAAGTAGTTGCTGAACTTTAATCTTTAATCAGGTTTCTAAAGAATTAAACTTAGAAATAGTTGGGCAAGAAGAGTTGAAAATTTATACGTTTGGTTCTACTGAACCAACTATTGAAAAAAGAAATAAAATGAGAATTGAAATAAATTTTCCCTTTATGTAAAAGCGTTTAGTAATCGAAGCTTTAGTAACACTGGTATTAGTAATGCTCCTATAAAAGTGCACCTGAAAAAGTATAATTATGCATTGTAAGAAAACAAAATAAAAATAGCAGGTCAAAGTTTCAATGAACGGAATTTACGGCTTTCTTTGTTAATAGGTAGTGATTATTATTGGAAGATTGTGACTGGTAAAGTTCGTAGAAGTTGTCAGGAGCTTTAGTTAAGTGTGAAACAATGTTTGGTTGAACGATTAATGTTTCAATCGCTACATCAAATAGGATGATCACAAAGCAGTCTGCGAACATTATGAAAGTCGCTGGGCATACGATAGGAAGCAATCTTAATGTCGAATCTAACATCTTGCGTAAATTTTCGGAGATTAAGTCAATTGGAATTAAAAACGAAAGTAATAATACTGATAAAGTAAATGAAATTTTAAACTAGTTTAAAAAATTCAATAGTATAAAAGATAACCGTTACCAAGTTAAACTTCCCTTTAAAGAAAAGGTGGTAAAGTTGAAAAACAACTATGAAATAGTTTTAACAGACTAAATAGTTTAGCTAGAAAATTTAAGAAAAATTCAGAATTCCTTAAAAGATATGAAAGAATTATTGATGATTACAATGAAATGAGAATGGCGGAAGAAGTTTCTGATAATCTTAAGAAAATATCATTTTACTTAGACATCAAGGAGTACTTAGAGAAGATAAGGTTACAACAAAACTACGAGTGGTATTTGATGCCTCCACTCATGCCACAAATTCCCTTTCATTAAATGAATGCTTAGCTGCTGGACCTAATCTTAACCCAGATTTATTTGGAGTATTAATTAACTTTCGACAACATGGAATTGCATTTATAGCGGACATCAAAGAAGCGTTTTTGCAGATCTTACTTTCACCTGAAAATCGAGATGCAGTTAGATTTCTTTGGTTAAATGGGGAATTAGAAAAAGAATATAAAGCTTTCAGAATGACACTCGAGTTATTTACGGATCAACTTGTAGCCCATTTTTATTAGCAGCTACACTTAAGCATCCTACTGAAAGTTTCAGATATGATTATCCAGTCGTTAGTGATTTTATTGAAATTTGCATGTATGTTGATAATTTAATTAATTTAAATGAAATTGAAATCGAGAAAAGCATTATTTTAAAGATAACTGCATTAAGGAGATATTTGGTGTCCAACTGCATGCTTAACTTGCATTACATAATATTATTAAAGCTTACGGTGCAGTAGTTTGTATTAGGTTTATTGAGAAAAATGAAATAAAAACTGCTTTTGTTTCATCAAAATCTAGAGTTGTTTCTTTGAAAAAGATGGCTCTTCCGCATTTAGAGTTAATGTGTGCTGTAATAGGTTATGTGTATATATATATATATATATATATATAAAGGTTAACAAAATATATCTTACATAAAATTACTTTGGAAATAAATAACTGCTTTTATCGGACTGATTCCACGATCACACTTCATTAAGTGAAAGGAGACGCTAAAATAGGGAAGCCATTTGTTAGAAACCGAATAACTGAAATTCAAGGCATCACTGATCCCTCATCATGGAGCTACTGTCCAGGGGAAGAAAATCCACTGATGATTTAAAAGAAATACTTTTTTTCATTCAAGTGAATGTAAAACATTTAAGCATTTTAATCTTGGAAATGATGTTGAATTTAGTATTCAAACCAGAAATAATAAAGAAGTTGCTATTAATGTGGTAAATTTACCAATTGGAACAGTAGTCCTTGATGATATAAAAACTAATATCCTAATAGGTGAAATAATAGAAGGTTTGGAAAAAGCCAAGTCTTTCTCCAATGATACTTTAACAGGAAAAATTCAAATTAAATTAAGTAATGAAGAGATCTATTATCCTTTTGGAGAACGTGATCCAAAAGCAGAGTATACACTGCAAGTTGGAGATTGGGTGCAGTTCAGTCTTGCAACTGTGTGACAGAAGATATAACCTCCAAAACACAACAAATATAAAACTTCTTATAAATGAATATACATTTTCACGTGAGAAAAGGGAACAGGGATACATATCTTCATTAAAAGAAGCGTTTGGATTTATAACATATGGTTCACGTGTCAATCAAATTTACTTTCGGTTGAGTGGTTTTTTAAATCCAGAAATTAGCATTAAACTTCAAGATGAAGGGAATTTTCCACTACTCTGGATCACCCCGAAAATATCATTCAATTCGTGTTAAAGTATTACTCCCTGGTACTATAAGTGTTTCATCAATAAATGGATCTTCTAAAACAGTTTAACGATATTCAGATGATTACTTTGTTGGAGTGACTGAAAAAGAAGCAGGCACTAGGTGGCCCACTAAGATCTAATAAGAAGGTATTAAACGATGAAAATTGTGAAGTTATGATTTCATTAAATAAAAAGGGGACCAAAGATAGAGTTTATTTCACAGTTCAAGGTTGTGAGCATCGATCAAATCCTTATGTTGGTGATAAGATTGAACTTTTATTAGTTACTCGAGATGATAGATTGCATGCAAAACATATTAAAGCTGTTTCTAAAGTTAGAAACGGTATCCGTTATTCTTATCGTCGTTATGTTGCTACATTGAAAGATACATTTGGATTTATCTAAACTGAAGATCATAACAGAGAAGTATTTTTCCATTATAGAGTTTATTTTGGAAATCCATCATCTTTGGAAGTAAGACAAGAAGTTGAACATGGAGTAACTCACAAGATAAATAAATTAAGTGCAGAATGCGTTCACAAATTGCATTCAGGATCTCTACCAAAAGAGGATGTTCAGTCTGAAGTTTTGAATGGAGTTATTGTAAGTCCAGTTCGATGTTTTAATCCTGATCAAGAATAGTATTCTGAGAAAATACGTTTAGCTTCTCATACTGAAAACATGGAAGAAAACTTAGCAGAATATGAGTTCGGCATGACAAACTTAGATGATAAACATGCATTTCTTCAGAAAGGGGATGTTGCCGCGTTTGAAATTGGACTAGCTAAAAAAAGGAAAGGAACGTGAATTTAATAACCAAAGCTATAAGGGCTAAAATTCAAGCTGTGGTTGATGCAATAAAACGAAATTTTGGTTTTCTTAAACATGAAGCTGAAGAGGGTAAAAAACTATTTTTTCACATGTCTGAAGATAAAGGTGATACAAGTGATAACAAAGTGGAGTTTGTTGTTGCTTATCATCAAAGAACTGGGAAATACTCTGCTTTCAGTGTAGTGAAAATTAGGGATAGACAGCTATTGGAAAGACACGATCCTGTACAGTGAGACCTCTGTCTGGAATTAATTGGAAAAGTCCTGTATCCAATCGAACTTTATGAAATTTGAATTTTATGATACATTTAGTAACATTAACTTTTCTTTTGCAGAACTGTCGTAGAATTGCTGCTGCAATAATGATTACCTTTATAGTAACTGTAAGAAGTATATTTATGATTGTATCTTTATTTAAGTTTAATTTTTTATGATGAAATTATTGTTAGAAATTAATATGTTAATGTAATATAAATAATAACATTTACATTATTAATTTATTACAAAGGTATATGTTATTGTCACTATAACATTGCTTCATCATGAGATTATTATTGAGTGTTGATCTTATCATTTTAAAAATTTGACTCTACTCTTGATGAACTTTTGGAGTTCATCGGGTGGGGTGGGGAGGATGTTGCAATTATAAATATATAGATAGCGCATTATACAAATACATTTGTTTACATCAGCATACGATTGTGAGCAGAGCGATATAGATGTTTTTTGTTCAATGTCTTGTTCTGTTTAAGTATGTCCTGTATTTAATAGAGAAATTAAAAATCTGCTCAAGGTAAGCTTATTTAGAATTTGATTTGTTATTATTAAAAGCACTTAATAAACATGATTAGCAATAATAGAATTATTAAGAAAATATTATAGGGAGTTTATCTTCTTTAGGTAAACACGGGTGTCACAATCCCGAGGTACCCCAGTGATCTACTCCTTAAGTTTTTCTCTCTTCTCTTCTGCTTTTTCTTCCTCTTCTCCCTCGTTATGGTTGCCTCAGCTTTCACCACTCTGTTGCTCTTAGTTAATATTGGGGGCTAAATCCTCCACGTGGTTGCCGTGCGTGGAGACCCATGTCCATGGAAAGGAGGGTACTTGTATTTGAGGCCCCCAGAGACCAACACATTACTTTGACCTCTGCTTCAGGTAAACGGAAGGTGTGCTGTGGTCCTGAGCACATCAATCGGCATTATGGATCAAGCGATCGGTATATCTACTGGCTTACTCGTTAAGGGTGGAGGCCATCTCAGGAATGTACTGTGAGATTATAGGACCTGGCTAGCACTGGTGCAGCTGGTCTGCATCCCCTTGTTGGAATTAATGGTGTGGTCAGGTCCCGAAATTTTATGTAATATTAATGGCGAATAAAAATTTCACTCTTCTCCCACAGGAGCAACAAATGGAACTCTCAAATCCAAAATTCTGTTATAAATTTTTAAATTATATATATTTTTGAGTTTTTCCTATTTTATATTTGATTATCAGATTTTAATATTATCTATACACTTAATTTTGTTTTTTTAAAGTTTTAACGTTTCTTGGATTTTAATAAAAAATAATTAAATAATTAGAATAGATATTATATAAAAAAATTTTTTTTCATAGTTCTCACTCTTCGCGCAAAATGTCTATTTTTGACCTTGTGCTATAAAACCCTACCAACCAACTTTCTCACTTATCTGTTATTGTGTACTTATTGTGGAGAATATTGTATAGAAAGTTAAATATTATTAAAACACACACACACACACATATATATATATATATATATATATGGGCATATTTAAAAAAATTTATAAAGTATTTATAATTTTCTTTTAAATGGATCATTTTTTTATTAAAAATATTAAATATTCCATGACCTAAATTCTTAATTCATTAGAACATGTATATGTTCTAATGTCTATCTATCGGCTTGGCGTATATGTCGTGAAACCTCAGAAAGCAAACACTTTGCAACCATTGGCGCAACGGTCCTAGCTAGAGGCAGGAGCGTTATGGCCATGGGAATGTTTCCCTGACATTCTCTTGATTCACTCCTCATTGTGGAAGGCCTGATGGATCAACACAAGTACGCATCCGTCCCTGGAGACCATGTCCACCACTATAAAAACATTGTTTTTCCTCACGATCAGTTGGAAGTCACGACCAGCTGACCACCAGCTTATTTACCTGCTGTCAGTGTAAGCGGTTGACTCGAATTGCACCAGGATGAGTTTACCTGATCTCCTGGTCAGCAAACTCGCCTGACGAGAATCTGTGGGATCCTCTCAATTGGGTTGTTCCAGCATGGATCCCTACTAGTATATTTTACAGCAGCTTGCCACGTCAGTGGATTCGGCATGGTTCAACATCTCAGAGAATACCTTCCGGAACGTAATTGACTCTCCTCCCGTAGGTCTCTCAGCAGTCCACTCTGCGAAGGGTGGTTATTTTGACTTTTGACAAGTGGTCACATTAATGTGACTGTATTGTAGTACAAGTTAGTACAATAATTGAAGCTGAAAATAAAAAATATTTACAGAAGAAAAAAATTACAAACTTGTAATTTATTTACAATTTTATGCATCGTATATTTATAAATGTAACACATTTTGATTTCAGTTTAGATTTTCGTAGTACATTTCTGGCAGGTAATTTTTGCAGACCAAAGCTGTTAAACAAAGGAAACCACCTTTAAATTTTGAACTACCTTCAAATGATGAAGTGGACTCCTAAGATTTCTTCTCTGAGCCACACCAAACCAAAGACATTAGATCCTACAAAACTTTTAGCATTCAATGGTATACTCAGCCATACAATATTCTGTTGGATTAGGTATCGAACCCGCTATCACTTGAAAACCAGAATGACGCCTAAAAACTACAGTGGCTTCATTTTTTCCCATTGAGACTGGATCAACCATAAAATTTGTCATGATGAATAATTTTTATTTCACTTTTTCTATTAGAAAAAAAAATTACGCAAAAATCTCTTCTTTAAAATTCTAAAGTTTCCATAAATAGAGAACATAAGAAAAGTGAAGAATAGAGACTACAATTATGACTTATTGACGTATTTAAGCATCAAGATTAAGAAAAATAAACTGAAGTTATATTAAGTTATTAAAAAATACAGATAAAAATTGCTCTTAAGTATCAGAATTCGTAATTGTAAATTAAATTAATTAAATTTAATAATTTGACTTGGCTGTTGTATTCAGTTTTATATGTATTCGCTGTGTGTTAAATTTAATAAGTTCTAATATTAGCAACTCTGCTTCAATTAGTTATTCGTGATTCCTGTAAGAATGGAGTAGTTATTTTTGATTGAAATTGTGTGAAACCTTTAATTTAATTTTAATTAAAAGTATTTCATCCTTATTTTTGTTTTCTGTGGTGCTTTTTTATATTTTTATTTTACAAAATTGTTTTAATTAAAAGCTGTGTTTTCAGAATTATATAACTTATATTGTTTGTCACTGAGATATGAAGGGGGACTGTAAAAAACTTCAAAGCTCTCCATTAAAGATTATTTATAATAAGAATTATAAGTGATTATACTTTTAATGTAAGAAAAGTAGCGTTATTTATGTTGTACAAAATCTGAAAGATTGCTCATAGTACATTCCTTATCCAAAATCCCATTTCAGTAATGTGTGTGTATATCTCGTATAAAGGAGATAAGCTCCTATCAGTAATTTTTAAAATTTGATAAGTGCAGGTTAGTGACTTTTAAGATTGCTATTTATTTTTATGTGAGTCTGGAAAATAGCTCAATATTATCAAGCAAATACAGACTCTATGCTCCCAAAGCATCCATACTTATGCGAGGCTTTAGTGGTCACAGTTCATTAACAATATAGATAATTTGTCCTTTGTACCTTGGAAAATCATACCATACTTTAAACGAAGAATTGGAGCACATCGCATTCCTGTAATCAAGAGCTTAGCTTTTATGTAGTGTACACAAAAACAGCGTGATAATTTTTTTCCATTTCATGGATAGTCACCATTGAAAACCATTATTTCAATCTCCCTTGATGTTTCAGCAGAGACTAGCACGCCAACGTAGAAATGATAAGCAATTGGACGACTGGATACACAATAGTAATATCAAGTCATTTTTTTCACTGGAGTCCTGGAATTCCACGTAACAGACTATGATGGTTGCGTCAATTTGCGAAACGTACCAGAGAAGAGCAAACTTTGCTTATTTACTTTTTTTATTGCTCTGTAAACCTAGTCGTTATGACTTATGGTACAATTGAGTCATATCAAGATTGTTATCTCTTTAATTTGGTATAAGGACTGATGAATTATCTCAGCTTTCCTGATTTTTACTGTCACTTCATTTCCTGTTAAGGACCTATAATTTCTACTTATTATTGAAGTCTTCATATCACCATCCTTCTGAGCTCCAGTGGCTCAGTAGCTCCACACCGCTTTCCATTGAGATCAAGTGAAGCACTATTTGCCACTAGCAGTGATTGGGAGGGTGATCACACATTCTCCCTTACATTTTGTGGGCTATGCCACAAGGTTCATAAGTTAGGGACGTGTGCACGTTTATCTATGAATTCCGCTTGTGTGGCGTAAATGTGGAGAGAAGGGTGCCAACACAGATGTAACCTCGTCACTTGCTAATGGCTCAAAATTAATAGGGATTCGGTCCGAACCCTTTAAACTTAAGGTAGAGTCCGGGGCTTGCCTGCACCGGTATGTCTCCATTATTCAACGAAAACCTACGAGAAAATGATAACAAATAAATTTCCATTCTATCTACAACATTAAAACGCTGCAAGCAAAAATGTTTTAAGAAGAGTCCTCATGATCCTATCAAAAAATAAACCACGCAATCGAAGCAACGAAGTTAAATTAGATAAAGTGCAAACATGTCATAGGAACATTTTATTATCTATTATATTTAAATATTTTTGTATTTTTTGTTTCTCTTTCTTATCAGTCGTAAAGTTATCAAAAAATATGTTAAAATAAACTCCTCAATCTTAGCATGCACACAACGTTTGGCTTATTATTTTAAAAATTGAACAACTTTGGCAAAGTTTGTATTAAATAAACAAGTATATATTGTTGATAAGATCAATCGCTGATTATTAAATAAATCAATAGATATTATAGATAGACATGAACTTAGTGTCTATTGATCATGTAATCAGCAGATACGTTGCTAGAGATACTTTGAACATTAAGACCTCGACAGCTCTCTAAATTTTTTCTATTACAGATCTTTTATTTTATAGATGTAATGGTTTCATCATACTGGAGATAAAATCTAACTATCAACCTACACGAAAAATGTTGTCAGAATGAACGCACCTCGGCTAAGCAATGCTCAATATTACAATTTTTGATATTTTATCTAGATTTATGCCAACATTCATTACTTATTCAAAAGCGAATGTGTATTTTTTCACAATACGCATTGAACTAATATCGCTAACATCACGATTCATGTAATTAATATCTGGAAATAATCAACTTAATATTAAAACATGCATTTTTCACTTATAATCTTCAGATAGATTAACTAAAATTATAAAACCTTTATTATAAAATAAAAATGAAATCAAGAATTTGATACTGAATTAGTAAACGAGTTGTAATAGTCTTTTTTTTTATTCACACTGTAAAAATTGAGCAATTTATTGAAGGAAAAAGCGGAACTCCTGCTGTCTTATGACCAGATTAATTGTTAAAAGCAACATTCTTCTCGCGTTTCGCCACATAATCCCGAGAAAGATGAGAGAAAAAACGTTTTTAATTATGGAGGAAGAGCTCTTCTTCCCCGGAATTTATAGCTTCGTAGCGCACCGATAATCCGCGCAAAAACACTGCCGGAAAAGCGGCCTTTTCTTTTATGCTGGCCATTGGGATGATACTTTAAGCAAGCTGACGAGATAATTAGGTGTAGATTTTTAATACATTCTTGGATTGGGGGGAGAGGGAGGTGAACTGCTTTTTTAAGCAGCCACCTTCCAAAAGATTCAATTTGCGTATAACGGCTCTTGTTATCAGAGGACGCGCTAAACAAAAGGGGAATTTTGGGTCCGCGGACAAGGGGTTTTTGCGCCAATCAATTCGGGCCATTAGCAGATACATTTGAGCCGCGTTAATGAAGCGCAATAAATTTTCCCGCGACCAGTAATCGACGCTAATAATTATTATTCAAAATCACTTTTCCTCTCTTTCAGGCCGAAGGCATCATCGGGCTTTGATTGGCTGCCTTACACAGGGATGGTGGGGGTAGGACGTAACGAAGGTGGGTGGGGGACGGTGAAATCTTTTTGTTCCCAAAAAGCCAGCCCGCCGCAAAAACAGCGACAAATTATCGACTTAAATACTTAGTTAAATAAGTCATTAAGGACTTTAGAAACCATTTGTCTGCAGTAATTAACTGGGAATGGGAGATGAAGCATTATAAAATGAGCCATTAATGCTGCGGAACGATAAGTGTGAGCCCGATAAGGGACGGAGCTTTTTCTACAGTTTTATGGGCTCCCGGTCTCCACCCTCGGCCCCCACCCGCCTCGAAAGTGTCACCCTCCCCCACCGTTCGAATACGGTGGGGATGGGACGCGATAATTATTATTCCGGTCGTCAGTTCGTGACGTCACGGGGTGGGTAAGCGGCAGAAAGGACAGTTTTAAAACATTTTCGGTTAAAGATAAAAAGTTTCGGAAAAAGTTAGTTGGACAGTAAAAAATAATTGTACAGCTCTTCCATCCCACAATGGAGAGATCCAAACACTCGGAATGGTCCTCAACAGCCAGGAGCCCCCTCCTTCCCGATGTCTTCAACGCTTATGAAACGCGGCGATAATTAAACCTCCCAGATACAAGTTTCCCCTAACGACCCAGGCTCCCGGAATGGTATCGAATCGCTGACAATTTATTCTTCAAGATCCTATTTCTAAGACATTATTAGACGACGAAGTATAATTTGGGAATTTTTCAGCTATTTTTGTTTTACTTCATTCTTCGACGAAGATACTGCCTCGAAGCAGTGTGTATATTTATAAATAATATCCTTCAGATATAAGATAATAAAAGAAATAAATCCGTTCATTTATTTATTTATGAGCGAATACTAAAAAGGTCTAGATATTTGTTTTCTAGAACAAGGCGTTACTTTGATGACGGAGATCAAGTGATATGCGCGTTCCTCAGGAGGGCATAAGAAACCCCACACTGGGGTGCCTGTTATATATATATACTAGGTTCCATTCTGATCAAGGACAGAAGTTGCCCTTTCGATAAGCTTTTCGCATTCATTTCAAATAATTCTGTTCCTCTTTCAACTCTTCCCAAAATATTATTTCGAAGAGTAATTTTTTTTTTCTTGTAATACCTAAATGAAGAAATAAAGGTTTTGTTTCTAGTACGAAAAACAAAATTAGAGAAAAATATTTCATTTATAATAAAGCAAATAAGATTTCTTATAGGTAAAATTTTATTAAGATAAAATATTCTAAGCCAAAAGTTCTATTTTGTCTGTTATATACAGGAAAATAGTAAAATTGCATTGAATTTATTAACGAAAATTTAATAGATAAGAACGAAATAAAATGCGAATTTATCAAAAAAATTTTGGGAATCGCAGAACTGTGAAGCTCTAAGAGATTAATTTCCAATCTAATTGTTTTAAGGCAGTTTAAGTGAATCAGTGCTTTTATTTTATTTGAATAGGAAATGCCAGTTTATAATTTACCTGAATTACAGCCTGACTTTGAAGAATGCTTTAATTTTGACTATACTTTAACTCTTTTTTTTTCCCCTTTGTAAATAATAGTATTTAGGAAATAAAAGATAAATGATAAAGTTTTATGAAAAGAGTTTGGAGAAAAAATTAACAGTCCTATGAATGTCAAAACGGAAAAATTTTAAAAATTCGTCTTACTAAATTATTTTTGACTTTAGGTATTTTTAAGATACGCTGAAGTTTAGGAAGAACGCGATGAAATTTCTGACACACAGTACTGAAAAGTGACTCAAAGAATAGATCGCAAAGGGTGTGGCAAGGAAAAATGATTTATTCACAAAAATCATTAAATAATGAATCAGAAATAAGAAAAATTAAACCAAGTTTAAAAATTACAAAAAAGTTAGGACTTAAAAATAGCAGAACTATAAATTTAGATAATGGTATTATGAATGAAATGCAATGTGATTTATTATAATGTGATTTGAGAATTAAATGATTTATTATAATGCGATTTGAAATTTTATTATAATGTGATTTGAGAGATTTCTATTAATCCACGATTTAAAAGTGATTTCGATTAACAACATTCATCTATACATGAGGTGAAAATGGAGCTCATGAACTGGAGACGAACGGCTGACAATTCATTCAAAGAGAACGGGTTGAAATAACGATGAACAAGGATTTTTGTTCATAATTTTAAAGCCTTCTCACACTAGGGTTTAAGCAATCAAAAGGTATAAACAGAGCTGCTGAGGGTAGAGGAAACCGAGCACTGAAATGAAACATTTTACAAAAGCATTTCCTGCTAAGCCTTCATGCTGCCTCTTTCTGCTAGCTGAAACACGCAATCAAACGCCCTGTAATTTTGAGCCATGGTCAAATGAGATGGTAGACATTTGAGCTGGCACCTTACTCTCCCTGCCACACTAAATAAAGGACGTTGCTAATACGACATATGAACGCGATGATCAGGAATGACAAATTTTGTACTGAGGTGAGTATCGTCACGAGAACGGCCCATCAAGCCACCTCAGGTATTCTTGAAAAATATAAGAAGCCCGACATTCTTTTTTAAAAGTGTTTGAACATATTGTTAAAGCAGGTATAAATAATCAAATTCTGAAAATTTCATTCGATTTTAATCACTGAAAGACGCAAATGAGAACAAATTTTCACTTTTATTATGAGTATCTACACGAGATAAAAATCTGAGTATATACATAGACTTTGGTACAGGCATATAATAAAATGCGCTATATTTAAGCAGAGATTTTTTTTAAATTCACAAAATAGTATGAACAAGTTTAATTTATTATTAGAAATTTCATTTGCTTATCTATCTCTCTACGGTCATTTTTCGTACCATGTAGCTAATTTGATCAAGGCTTACAATTTGAAGAGGCACGCTATAAGCATACCATACCCAAAGAGGAATTCAAGCTAACGAGATATTGCACTAAAATTAGTTACCAGAATTTCTCTTAAGCGGAACTCTATGGTTTTGATTGCAATATCGAAGATGAAAATGTTAGAGATAAAAACTTTAATGCATCCAAAAACATCTTTCTGAACTTGGCATCCGCCAATGTATATGATGCAACATAAGTGGACTCAAATTGACTTTGTATCTGAACGTAGGTTTCAGGTACTTTCCGTTTGGCATTAACCGTGTAGGAATCAATCGGTTATTAAGCTTGTGATTGGTTCTCAATGATACCCAAAGGCAAATGATATCCAGTCACAAAAGTCTACGTACGTACTCTGATTTTCATTTCTTTTGCACATAACTCATAATTTCGAAAATTCAATTTTATTTTCACAATTATTTTTTATAATAACTCAGAATAAATAAATAAAATTATCAACATATTTGTTAAAACGTAAGGAAAATAACAAAAAATTCAAATTATGAGGGCATGAAAGTCTGCATACAGAGACAGAAAACTCAAATTTTTGGCAACAAAAATAAAGATACCGTTAATACTTGCTAGGCCCTCCCTTTGAAGCAATGACTGTATGCATTCGGTTTGGCATCGAATTCAACAGGTTCTTAAAGGTGAAATTTAGAACTAAGCCAGAGCTGCATAACCTTCTTCAGGGTTTCGACGCTGGTAATAGGTTGTATTTTTCTGTAGACTTACTCCCAAATGTGTTCGATAGGGTTAAGGTCTGGAGACTCTGGAGGCGAATACAACTGTTTATGCGTCTTGTAGAGCAGCCATTCCTCTTCACATCTTTGCTGTATGCTTAGAATCCTTATCTTGTTGAAAGACAAACTTGCTTCCAAGTCCCAATTTTCTGACTGACTCATGTAGGTTGCCTTCCAAAATCTTCAGGTATCCAAAACGATCGATAGTACCCTCAATGAAAACCAGATTGCCAACTCCAGCTGCTGCCATGCCACCCCAAACCATCAAACTGCTTTCACCGTGTTTTACGGTGGGAGTCAAATTTCTCGAATCATTTCTGTGTTTTTTCCCCCCTTCAAACTTTTCCGCGGCCATCACTTCCAAAAATGTTGAACTTGCTCTCGTCGATGAACTAAACTATTTTTATGTACTCAAAATCGTTGTCAATACGTGCAGAAGCAAAGCCAAGTTTTTTCTTTCGGTTTACAAATCATACGAATAGTTTCTTTCTGGAAACTCTGTCATTGTAGTCGGCCGATCGAAGAATTCTAAAAACATTTTCTGGGTGTACCTGCTTTCTAATTTCTGTTGCAATTCGATCCGCTAATTTTGGGGCACTAATATTTGGATTTTTCTTCATTTTTCCTACTATAGCTCTTGCTTCTTGATCATTGAGCTTCCTTGGACTACGACATCGAGATTTGCTGAACACATGTCCGTGGTTAACAAAATTTCTGTAGATAGTTTGCACAGTCGACCTACTTTTGTTTATAATTTTGGCAATTTCGGAGTAAGATTTTTCACATTTCGATTTCACTACCAAATTTCGAAGGATGTTTCCTTTCCCTGGCTCATTTTAAAGCAATTCGCTATTGTAATATCATGGAAAATAATAATGATCTATTAGCTACAAAAGTGCCACCTCAAACTTAAGTAACCTTCAACAAATCTTTATATGTAAATTTTCTTTACTCAACCAATCGTGTGTATGCAGACTTTTGTGACGCTTTAATTTTTACATATTCACAAAATTTACCAGTAGATGATAGTTTGAAACTTTTTTTCATTATGTAAATCACAGTTTTTAGTGAAAAAGGAAATATTTATTCAGTTTTGTAAATTGAAATATAATAATCGTGTTTGAAATGTGCCCTTTTTTTAAGGTTGTATGTAGACTTTTGTGACTGACTGTATATCCAGCAGTTGTATGCATTTTAAAACTATCTTCCGGGAAATCAGTTGAAGGAATTTCGACTGGAAGGAACTAAAAAACTTAAAGTTACAAAAACTACCCAGTTACAGTATGAAATAAATATAAATTTAAAAACATGCTTTCTCCCTGCTCAAAATTTGAATTACGTTTGTGTTTTAAAACTGCAGCAGAAATGTTTTCTTTCCAGTATTATACAAATAAAATATAGGTACATACATTAAATGACTGAATTTACAGTATTCAATTTTATAGAATGAATAAATCTCTCGGAATTTTCGCTTTAGTTGGTAAAATGAGGAATAACTTACTGTGTCTGGGATTTAAACAATTCATTTTTGGTTTCATATATGTTTAAGAAAAAGATACAATGAAAAATCACAGCTATGAACAGTGCATTTTAAGTAAATCTTAGAGATCCGCTTTGTTTTGTCAGAGAATAATTGGGAAAATTCAATTAGTTGACTGAATTAGTTGTATAGATCGATAGAATTAATGTCATATTTCTTAGTTCATTTATTTGCTTCCAAAAGAGCCCTATTAATGATTTAATCTTCCAAAATCAGTTTTTTTAACTGCTTTCATTTCAAAAGTATTTCAATTTCATTATTTTTAAGCAGTTTATAAGTGGATATATTTTAGCAAAATTTTGTGCAAAAAAAGTTATAAAACTTACTTTTTTTACAGGATATAATTGCAGTTTTTTTATACTAAATGTTTTTAACTTTAATTATATTGTGTGCCTTAAGCATTTCAAGACTTGCTTTTATAAATATACTCATTCAAAGTTTTGCATGCTATTATGTTATTGCAGAGAAATCAATGTATCTTTGTTATCTTGCGAGAATTCAATTGAAGTAACGGGAAATCTTGAATTAGTGCTCCTCGAAATGACTCTCTCCATCATTATATTAAGTATTCGAGCACTTGTGCCAAGAAAATTTGCATTGCAACTTATAAAAAAGGAGCAATCATAATTAAAAACAAAGTTATAAATTACTAATTACACATGCTAAATTTGACTATGAAATGTGAAAACAATGAAGACAAGTAAACTTTATTTTGTAATAGATTGATTTATTATTTCACTCACAGTTCTATAGCAGACATGAGAGACTATGAAAGGATGCTTATAGCCACACCGGAATATACAAAACTAGAAAAAACTTTGTGGAATTGTTACTTTTAACTGGGCATTTATATCCATTTTGGTATCTTTCTTTGAATGAGTTATTAAGAAAAGTTCGAAACTGAGTTTTTATCGTAGCCATATGAGTAAATATGCATAAGATCCTCCATATGAATAAACTGTATTGATGCTTATTTAAAATAGAAATGTGCCATCTGTTTGCTATAAAGGTCCTCTAATTCAAATAATTTATTGTTATTATTCATAATCAGAATTATTTGTTCAAAATATTGATATTATTCATTAATCAGAATTATTTTTACCTAGAGTTTAGTTATTAATAAAATTGATGATATTTTCAGTTCAAATTCGCAAGTTGCTTAGGTATAAAATTTTAAAATTATTTATAAAGTCAATAATACTTATAAGTAAATGAACCCTGGAAAAATTGAGCTAAGGGTCATGAAGCTGAGCCTAATGTGAATTTCACTGAGTTATATCAAAAATTAATATTTTATCTTCAATGACCAAAGGAAACATGTTCCTGAACAAGCAGATCAACGTGATCTTGAACAATGAATTCAAATTTTTTCTAATTGCTTGATGATCAGCTACATACATGTATAGAGGCAAAGAGCTCAGAATTCCAAAACAGAATCATTTATTACTAAGCAGAATATTGTTGTTACACCTTATGTGCTGATCTAGACACTGACCTGGTGAGGCAACCGATCACCTTCAATAGTATTTCAAGGTATTCCAAAGGTTGATGGAGACATTGATGAGAACTGTCTGTACTAACTATGGAATCGAGTGGGATATATAACATGTGCCAGCAAAAAGAAGCTTTGATACATACTGAATTATTTTTGTGACGATATTTCAAATATATTATGTTCTCCCGTGGCCTACCAGGTCATAAGATCATGCTCTAAAATGTATATGTAGAAGGCATATTTACGAATTTTGGGATATCACCAAATTAGTTGACTTGCTTTTAAATATTCAGCAGCATTTATTAAGCAAGGACATTTGTAATTTAAAAGAATCCGTACTACTCAGAGAATCAGTCTGAATGGCTATTAGGACAAATTTTACAATCTACTGAATTTAACATTCTATTTGCTTTTACCAGTTAATAACAGTATTTTGCTCTCAATTGTTAATCATTAGTGCATGCAGAGAAATGATACATATGTTAAATTCCAACTGTTCCATTTTTTCTGGGTTCATAATTTTTTTTACAACAGAATCTATATGCAACAAAAATACAAATTATCGTATTGTGATTCTGAAGCTGTTCATAGCAACTTTGCATATTTTCCTATCAAAATGTATTCTAACTGTTCGATAGAAAAAAAATCTGTAGTAATCTCGTAAATTTAAATAAAATTTATATTATTTATTTACAGAAATCACAACTTGAGGAGGGAAGTGAAAATATTCTCAAAAATGCTTCTGTGTTAAGCCCAACCAATATTTTAAAATGACATTTAAGTTTTTATTTATTTTTTTTGGATTTAAAAAATTGTAATTATATAACAAATGATTTCTGGATCAAATAACATGCTACGTATGTATCTCGTATGAATGTATTCCGGAAGAAATAGATAATTTATAGTAAATGGAAAATCTCGGTATTTTTGTTTTAAAATCTATAATTCAGGTGTTTCAACTCTCGTGCTGATCGTATTAAATCTAATGTTCTCTTTAGCCCCAAAGAATAAATGGAATAAAAACAATGATCGTTAATATTAACGCATAATTTCGGTTTTTTTAAAGATATTTAAAATATATTCAACTTTATACAAACTTTTTAAGTTGGAAATGTGAAATGAATCCATAAGTAAATCAGTAAAAAAGAAAACGATTAATATATTTTCAAAATAATAATAAAACTTTTCAAATTTTTAATAGGAACACAGAAGAAAAACCATAGAAAAATTAATATTGTCTTTATATGTAAATGTCATGCTAATAAGGAAAAAATATTGGATTATGTTTTCTTTTGATTTTACGTACTGTGAACAAACTTTAACTGCACTTTAATTTGATACTGCCAAATGACTTTCTGTGCTGGTAATGGATGAAGAGAAATGTGTTAGCTCAGTTCAACAGTTCATGCATTCGATTCCTATCTCGCGTTGGTGTTCGTAGTGTGATTCATTGTCCCCTTCAAACTGTAGGCCCTGGATAAATTAGCACTTGTGTACAAAACTTGAACAACAAACCAAACCAGATGCTAATCTCGTCAGTTGATTCAAAGTTAAAAGGGTTCTATTAGGAATGCAGCTGGAGGAAATTCTTGGTTGCTCTCAGTCAATACATGCTTCCTTACAATCTCACCTCTTGGAATCTCTAAGAAACTTTGAATAAGTCTCCAAGCATAAAATTATAATAAATTTGTTCAATAATTTATTATTATATCCTCCCTTAGCATAGATTATATAAAATCTCTTTGAAACGGCCTGTATAAAATCTTTTTCACTTTTTTTGATTTAGAAAGATCAATTTTCCAATACTTTTTACATAAGTAGCAATTACAGTTTAAGTACAAAAAATTTCTAAGCAAATTACTTGAAATATAATATTAGAGAATGAATTGATGCCCGAAATTCGTTTCGGTTAGGACTGATTAAGACCTTCGAATGGGGAAGTGGAGAAAAAAATAAAGAGAGCGTCAGTAAATATAGAGTTTCAAAAGTCGGTCCTACCTTCTTTTAGACCTAAGCCTCCTCTTGTCAGTTACATGTCAAAGATAATTACCCCATGGTGTTCCATTGCGATTAACTGAGGAGGAAGGACTCTGCAATTAGAATACTTTGCAACTATATAGTCAGGCTTTTCCATTCAACTCTCATGAGCTTTAATACACACACAAATATATATATATATATATATATATATATATATATATATATATATATATATATATATATATATATATATATATATATATATATATATATATATATATATATATATATATATATATATATAATTAAATATTTATAAGTAAAAAATAAATAAATAATGTAAAGTATAAAAATGATAACATAAAATTTCTTATGAATCTAGAAAAATAATATGTGTTTACACATTACAATTATTCGTATTACTTAGCAATTAAATGATTGAATCTGATTGAGTGCAAAATTTTTGGGAATTGAAACTTAATAAATATTATAGCTCAATTATGTTTAATTGAAACTAAAGATTCTGAGAGAAAAATACTCTATTCGTCATAATTCATACTAATGTAAGGACTCCTTAGCAAAGCTAGTGGATGAATTGTCCGTGCTCTGATCTTACATTCAACAATATATGGGTTCGATACAAAGTTAGTACATAAATATATCTGATTGTTCTCGAGAAGTACCGATTAAGATGTAGGTCTCGAATTCATTAGCTCTTGTGGGGGTACGGACAGGAACACTGAGTGAAATGATTAAGGTTGAAAAATAGGAAGTTTATTTTTTAATTTTCTTACTTTTTCAAGCAGATTGGATTTTTTTAAACTTTAAAAGTAAAATTGAAAATGAATTAATCGTATAACACATTTGGGACAGATAAATTTTACATAGTGCAAATTACACAAAATGGCAAAAACCTTAAAATGTTCATCTCTTATAATGCCACAAGAATGGAAATATTAAATTGAAACAAAGTTTCCGTAACACGGTAAAGTGAAAAATTGAAAAGTAAATGAACGTCATTGGTCTCCAACATGAATGAAATCAGACTTGCTTGCCTAAAATAAGATGTATCATTTTATGATAAAAAAATCTTACGATAACATGTTACATGGGCCGCATATATTCACAGTGACAAAACACTATTGTTTCAAATTATTCTTTTATCATGAAAAACAAACAGCACTCTTCTTGTAAGCTCTGAAAGAAAAGAAAAATCTGAGCTTCCTTTTTTTAGCTGAAGGTCCGAGGTTCATCGAAAGCACCACTTCTTGAAATATATTTCTGACACACATACAAATGCATATAAATAATTCTCCCTTGGAGAATATTTAACTTATTTAATTCTTATATTTTCTCACTAAACGTAAGCCAAATATAATGATATATTTTATTTAAATGTTTGATATCAACAGTTTGTATATTTTGAGGTTTATCTCGTAGATTTATCTTAAGAATTAAATGCATATTGCCAAGCAGAAACTATCTTGATGATAAATTCGCAGGCACCTTTAAAAGCAGATGTGTCTTATAGACCGAGAAACATTCCTAGTCTCCTACATCAGTGAATGAATTGAAGGCAACAAAATGTAGAGAATTGAAAGGAGAGTAGAGTGAATTTTGACGGGGAGACTCCCTTCACTGTCTCAGCGGAATATCTTCTGGAGGGTTGAATGACATCCGAACAGGTTTCCCATCTTTCTTCTAAGGATCTTTGAGGGAAGTCTCATGTTGAACCTGTTTGATTGACACGTAAACAGTAATAATTGAGCAATTTTATTGCTAACCGTTCATGTACAGCTGTCGTTGCTTAATTGACAACCTACACCATAAAGTTGTTCAAGGAAATAATAATTTACCTGAGACTAAATTCACCAAAGAAAAAAAAGGCTTTTTTTTTTTTAACAGTTTTCTTGAGATACTAGGTGATTCGTGAAAGAATTAATAGAAGCGTGCATTTCTTAACTGTATACAAATGGAATAAAAAGAAACAACAGTACGAAACATTTGAATTAATCAGGAATACATAAGATAATGGAAGTAGGATTTCATTCAGCATAAACTAAAAACACTCCCAAATGGTTAAGTAATTCACAATGAGGAAGAATAAAATAAATGAAACTTAACATATGTGTTAAATATTTGAATATGTATGTCTAAAATAAATATTTAGCTATCAACGAATACATTGTAGGTTTATTATCAAATTATATTTTATTTAAAACGCCTATGAAGTTTCTTCTTTATCTTAATAGATATTTCAGAAAAAGATTTAAAAATGACTCAAAACAGTGTATATTATCTTTCTATTAGTATATATTATAATAAATTTAATAAATTAATAATAGTGAATAATTCTCATTGTATATTCATAATCATCACTAAACTTTGTAAATGTGAAAAATTAATGATTATCAAATGTTCTTTTATATAATGTCTCTTTCATAATAGAGAATGTAAAAAACTTGGATTATTTTTTGGAATAGCATGGGCTTTTTTATTGAATATTCTCAACTGTCAACTTTCATAAAAACAGGCTTTTGTACTTTACTTCCATTAGATATCTTAGAGCAGCTACATTAGATAGCATATTAGTTATACACACATTAAAAACGATATTAAAAATTACAAGATAATTGAAACTAATGAAGCCAAGCTCGTTATTTCAGTAAATGCTTCATTTTATACGTATGAAAGAATAGTTTTAAATAAATAATTAATACTTCTAGTTAACTTACAGATCTCATGAAATAAAAATCTGCGAATGAAAAACAGATTTATAATTAGAATTTGTAGAAAACAGTTCAATGTCAATAGCAAACTGGAGCTATATTTTAGAGGAAAAAGAGAGCATTTACATATATTTACTTGCAAGTTTACTGATAGAGACGTATTCGATGCAATGTATGACAGAATTACGAAATTTGCCGCCTTTCTTTCTTTCTTTCTTTTTTTTTTTTTTTTTTTTTGTTTTCACTTATACTTGTTTAAACCTTTGTAAAAACTTCGCAAGCTGAATAAATTTTAGTAAATTTGCGACTTTTATTTTCCCATTAGGAGTTCAGGGTTTTATAAACTAGCTGGTAAATTGAATAAATATTCTGTAATTTATCATATTTACAAAATCAGATTACAGTGAATTTATTACAATGAGTAATTTTCTGTGATTATACTGAATCACCATATTAATTATATTTATCTTGACCTGTATATTTGTATCTATTTTAGTATTTTAACATCAATTAACTATACGAGTTATCAATAGAATATTCCTAATTTTGTATTTATTCATACAAGCAATCAATATTTCACTGAACCACATAAATTATGAAAGTAGAAGTAAAGTATATGTCTACATAATTTCAAAATTTTATGTACATTTTTTTAAGAAATAATTTAAAGGAGTATAAGAAAAACCTTTAAGGGAGAAAGAAGATGAACATAATTTAAAATTGAAGCAAAGGCAATAATTTGCGCAATTCATCCAGTGACTATATCTACGTCAATACATAACCCTACTTGAAAATCAAACATGTTTTACGAGTTAAATAAAGAGCAGACTAAGGACGAGATGTAAAATTTTTACGAGAAAGGAAAAGGTTCTGTAAATCCCGAGAGAAATGATTTTGAAAATCATAAAATGTACATGACACCTTTCTAGAGTGTTTAAAGAGTAAGGTTGATAAAAATGTAGCCATAAAACCACCAATCAAGTTTCCTTTACCGCTTTAGAAAGCTGCCATATGAACATGAGGCTTCCACAAATGCTTTGTGCTAAGCATTATGTTTCCCTAAGCACTTGATATTTAAGGTGCCCCCAGTATATTATACGATGGAAGGTGATATTACATTCCTGAAATTTAGCAAGAGGATATCAAAATCTTAGGTCAGTTTTTATAAAGAGCTTTAGATTTGGGTGATTTATGAAGACCGAAATCCATAGAAGCAAAATAAATAAATATTTAATCAAGAATTATGTCCTGTTGTATTCTATAAGTGAATAAGGAATATTAGAATGCACAAGTTAACTTTTATTCTTCAATTATTATCACGATTTTTTTTCACTAGCTAAAAATTATTTAAAAAAGAAAACTGGAGAAATATTTTGTAAATCTTATAGAATATTTATTTTTATCTTATAAAAAGTTAAATAAGTACGTTTTAATTCAAGAAATTATTAAACTAAGAAAGGTTCGATTGTTGTAACAAAATCCACTCTAAATTTATTTGCATTTTCAAACCTTATATGTAACGTTTAAGCAAAAAGACTTCCTTTAATTGTTTAAAGAAATATATAAAAAATATTAAAAGCTTTTATGTGACACTTTTCATACCTGAACTATGTAATTAGAGGAGAGTATACTGTTTGGTTAAGGTGCTGCAGTCATTTTTGGATATAAAGGCTAACTGATTCTGGACTTATAGTTGATGCCTACACAAAGACGTTGAAAAAGTGTTTTAAGAAGTGGTGCAATATCAGTAAAACATTATTACGGAACCAAATAGGATGGATTTGCATTTTTAAGCCAAAGTCCTTAAGTTGGTTGATTTAAAAATATGAAATTTAAACATTATACCGCCTAAAAGATATCCTAATTGGGTTTCCTCCGAATATTATATTCGGCTATTTCTAGCAGAAAGTTAACATCAATGAAATGCATTCAAATAAGTGAGGCGTGGAAAAATCAAAGAGCATTCGTTCATTACCCTTACCACCAAGGAATTAAGAACCAAGTAATGTGTAATATATACTAGAATTTTGTTCAAGGCAGTAGGTGTGAAAGATGACCAGAAGCCTTCATGTTGTTATCTCCTAAGAAATGCCTACGTTCTAAGACCAATATTATCATATGTAGGGGAATTCTGAAATATGTTATCATGAAAATGGAATTCGGTCAGCCATGAAGCACTGAAACCCTAGTTGTAAGTTACTTCAAAACTGTGCTATCAGGTACATTTACAGCAGTATTTGATGTTTCTGATTTGAAGATATAATCTACATTTTGTTTCATATATTTAGGAGTGAATTTATTTTACAAGTTGATTGGAATATGCTTAAGAGTCAATTTTTAGTTTTGAACAACGCAATGAGATTGACGACCGATGGTGGAAAGTTTAGCGTCCTTGACTTCGAAACAGTAAATGGTTTAGGGTATGGTTATTCCTTTTTCGTTTCTAGTCAAACTAAGTATACCCATTGATTTCCCCGTTGTAAAAAGATTGTCATTTCCTTCGCTCCTTGTAGCGGCGCTGAATCTTATTTCATTCTGAAGGGGGGGGGGAAACGCAGCAGTAGGATCCCCCCTACATGAGAATCTCACTCTGTCAGAAAGAAATTCAACGCACGAGTTTATTAAACGGGAGATATTCCTCTCTAACTTTTCCTAATATTTATAAGTCTTTAAGTGTGTTCTAAATGAACATTTCTATATGTATTAGCACCAAAAAGCAATATTATTTTACATGGCATACTCATTAAAATGTTTAAAATTGGAAATCAATTTGAAAATATTTTTTACTGTTTTAACAATGTGCATTTTCTTACAATCTTATTTTAATGGATGAAAAAATTTACTTTTTATTATAGTGAAAAATTTTATTTTTAAGGAATTTCATACAGATTAGTAAGCATGTAAATTAAGACTGCATGCTTACTAATCTTAAGAACCAAAGTTAATTTAAAATTAATATTCATAAAAGATATTAAAATTGGTTAACTATTTAGTTTGATATTTTAGTTTCCATATTATTACGATTTTAATTAGAAATTAAAATTATAATGTAGTATACTTTTCTAATGGAATTAGGTAAATTAAATTAACAATCGTTTTAAGAGCTAAATTATTTATATTTTTATTTGATGAGTGAATACAGATAAAATAAATAGTGACATTTATTTCTAACAATGTTTAAAAGCACATTGAAATAAGATATTTTCAATCATTATAATTTTATTGTCAATTTACAACATCTAATCACTTAATTTATAATGAAATAACACATTTATAGCAATTTCAGAGAAACTAATTGAAATGTTCCAAAAATGCATTGAAGTAGTTAATTTATATTTTTTTTCCTAATTTTTACTTGAAATATGGAACATTTTTAATAATAATAGAATACCTAAAAGAAAACTGTGATGAATTGCTCTAATTTTATAATTAATGTATGAACATGGACTCTTATATGTTCGAATATTTAAATTGTTCTCGATCGAAATATTTAGAGTAATAAACTAAAACATGTATGAATTGAAATATAGATTATAGACGATTAGATATTAATAATAATTTATTTGCTGGTTTCATTAATTTTACGATGACATACAGCAAATAGTGCGTCATCTCCTTTAATTTTATGCCTCGAAAGATTCTCCAATAAGCCTATTTTCCAAAATTTTACATTCTCATTGACCATAATAAAACTATTTGCTTGAAGTATCAAGTGTTTTAAAGTAATTTCTCAAGTACAAAATCTTCTAAAATGAAGCTATGGGTACATTAAAATTTTTATAAGATGAATTTTAAGACTTTCAAACTCATCAGCATTACAGATGAGGAAATATCTCCATAAATACCTATATTCTCAAAATTATTTTGAAAATTCTATATCCTCAAAATTCTGTTATAGATTTTTGGATAGGTTTTATGCAGAATAAGCATAAAATGCCAAAAATTGTCATTAATATTTCATACTGCTTCCTAAAAATCCCTTAAGGAGTAAAAAATAATAATTAATAAACGTTCGCAAGTACGTTTTTCAAAAGACATGTCCTCGTTGAAATAAGTTAGTAATCATTAACACCATGTAACTTTTTTAGCTTACAGATTTTGTAAGAAGAAAATCCCCTTTAATAGGAACGAAAAAAAATTTTTTATGTCAAAAAAATATTTTAATTCTTTTGTGTATGCGTATATATATATATATAGGATGAAGTACTTAATAGCCGACGTCACTATTTCAAGTCCCCTCTTAAGAAGGGGCTCGAAAAGCGCAACAACTTCTCCAGTGAGCGGGGTAACCCGAAAAATGAAGACGCCGTGCCACGTTGTGTTTGATAGCAGCAAGACGACTGCTCCTTTCCCCCATAACTTTAAACTTCATTATCATTAAGACATTAAGATGATTAATTGTAAATATTCCAAGATTGTATATATTTATAAATATGCGTTAATTAAATATTAGGCTATATAAGAATTGTTAATTAATTAAATTACGCTATGTCCCTTTCCCACCCACCCTCATATATATATATATTTCGTGCAAACTCAATAGATAAAGCCTGATTCTCTTTTCATTTAAGATGGAAATTGAAAAGCATTTTGTTTTCATGAAATCTATGAGAAGAAATTAGCTATATCATATTTGTATCACTAAATGTTTTTTTCTTTTTAGATTTATTTTTATTTATTACTTTTCCGGGATATATAAAGAAGTTTTCAAATAAACAGTTTTGTAAAATAGACATTCGGTATGATTTTCATATGTTTTCCAATTCGAAAGAAATAATTAATTATCTACAAAAAAAAATCTTTTCTTTATCTCTTATTATTTATTTATTATCACACTTATTATCATAGTCTCGGAAAATTAATTGCTTAGTTTTAAATTTATATTGATTCTTTTCTTGTATAAGGGTAAAAAAATGTGGCTATTTGGAAAAATTACCTTTCATGTTCATTTTCAGTCAATCTTCTATGAAGTGTAAGAATAAGCAATATACTAATTACTCTATGCGAAGTCAAAATGATTATTAATAGTCATTAAATGGGTGAAAATTTATTACTTTTTTATCATGAAAATAACGGTCACTAAGATATTTTAATAGGGATAACAACGCAATGGTATTCCACAGCACCAATTAGGAGATATTTTGCATGGTTAAAATTAATATTTTATTTTAAGAAATTTTTTTATTTTTTAATTTGAGAGTTATAAATATTTTAATTTTATTTCCTGAATTATTTTCTTTGGCTTCAAATTTTGAATTTTAAATTTTCATTAAAAACTAATAATTTTCGCCTAAGCAATTTACTAATTAATATCTATCTAATGAAAAAAAGCGTTGAAACAACCTCAGATAATTCATTCCAAATTTGAAGGCCTGTCCTAAGAAGATTGAAGAGAGAGACCTAAAATTAGTGCAAACCTTTTAATTCAATCACATAGAATTAAAAAGGTATTTTTCTTTAGCTAACAAGTTTAGAGCCGTAGAGAGAATTGATGAGCTGCTTAAAAACTGTTCGAAAAATCTGCATAACGAGTCATTTTGCGTTAATTTCTTGAAGTAAGTACACTTGTTTCTCTGAAATGCACCTTATAAGAAGTGGCCTATCTCCAAAGACACATACTTCAAGCAGCTGAGATTCTTGCGGGGAGGAGTGGGGGAGAAATTGGCTAATGGATTGAGCAAGCTAATTGACTTCCAATCCACTTCACGAAAAACCGAACAGCTCCATAAAACCGTTCCTCCCCCAAATACAGCGCTGCCTATTTCTCCTTGAAACGGGGGCTCATTTGAGACCTGCTTTAAGTTAAAATGTGAATGCGCAGTCGTCGATAGCAGGAAAAAGAGCGTTTAAACGGTTTTGAGCGCTTCTTTTATTTTTTGCGTCCCCCCAACCATTTCCCGCTCAACACCTCCTTATTTTCAGCTTCGAAATTCGATTACCGGGAAACGGCTTTTAATAGATCGTTTAGAGACGTTAAAGGGGGTAGCGCAGGGGAGATAAAACCAGAGCTGTGGGATTGGGGGAACGAAATCATCGAGGGGGATTGAAGGAAAGTCCCTCGAGGGGATTTTATGCCGTCGAAAGTGAAGAATAATCCTTTTTCGGGAGCAATAAGCTCTTGCTTCCCACCTCGTACCTCGTTTGATTTTCTTTTGTTTCCTGTTTAGAGTCTGTCACCCCCGCACACCATCCCCCGGTTTCATTTCCCGTTAGCTTTCAATGGAGGACACTTTAAAATGAAAGCATACAACTGGAGTCCAAATAAAGACACATCAAAATGTCTATAAACTGTCGAAACAAAATTACGAAGTATGGTATGGAAAACGTATCAAAAACTCTTTATAAAAATGACGTCTTGTCTTGGGAGATTTTCCTGTGAAAGGAATTCAATCCGTAAAATTATAAGAAGATAAATGGGGAAAAATAAATCATTTTGTTTTTATTGCCTTAAATAATTCTTAAGCCAAATACAGAAACAGAACAGAGTTAAGTAAAAATTTATTGTATCTTAGTTGCTACATCTGCCGGAAAAAAAATCAAAAATTATTTTCAAGAAAATTTTTTATGAAAATTTCTTTTTCTGAATCGACGATGTAGAGGAATTCTTTTACTGTGAATGTTTTTTCACACACTCTGAAAAGATTGCAATTTTATTGAATAACTAAGAAATAATTCTTTTATTGCTCTTAAGATATAACTACTCATTCTAAAATTATACTCATTACATATTGCGAATTAATTTTTCTGCAATATAATTAAAGAAAAAAAAACATATCTGTCTTTATATCTGCAATAATTGTCTGAATCAAAAATGTAATAAAAAAATTCAATAACATTTTACATGTAAAAATTTTTTAAAAAAAACTCCACGAATATTTTACCTAAATGCCAATTAACACAATTACTAAATCTTTACAACAATAATATACACTACTGGCCATTAAAATTGCTACACCAGAAAGAAATGCAGATAACAAAATGATATTTATTGGATAAATGTATTATACCAGAAATAACAAGTGATTAAATTTTCAAAAAATTTGGCTGGATAGATCCTGAGAAATCAGTACCCAGAACAACCACCTCTGGCAGTAATAACAGCAGTTATACTCCTGGGCATTGAGTGAAACAGATATTGGATTGCATGTACAGGTACAGATGCCCATGCAGCTTCAACACGATGCCACAGTTCATCAACCGTAGTGACTGGCGTTTGGTAACGAGCCAGCCGCTCGGCAGCCGTTGAGCAGACGTTTTCTATTGGTGAAAGATCTATAGAACGTGCTGGCCAGGGCAACAGCCGAACATGTTCCGTATCAAGGAAGTTCCGTACAATACCGGCAACATGCGGTCGGGCATTATCCTGCTGAAACGTAGGGTTTCGCAGGGCTCGAATAAAGTGTAGAGCCACGGGTCGTAACACACCAGAAATGTAACGTGCACTGTTCAAAGCACCGTCAATGCGAACAAGAGGTGACCTAAACGTGTATCCAATGGCACACCATACCATCACGCCAGGTGATGGGCCAGTATGACGATGACGAATACACGCTGCCAGTGTGCGTTCACCACGACGCGCCAAACACGGATGCGACCATCATGGTGCTGTACACAGAACCTGGATTCATCTGAAAAGATGACGTATCGCCATTCGTGCGCCCAGGTTCGTCGCTGATCACACCATTGAAGGCGCTCTTGTCTATGACACAGCGTCAAGGGAAGCCGCAGCCATGGTTTCCGAGCTGAGAGTGCATGCTGCTGTAAACGTCGTCGAAATGTTCGTGCAGACACTTGTTGTCTTCCAAACGACCCCGTTTCTTGACTCACGGCTCGTGACGTGGTTGCACGATCCATTAAGGCCATGCGGATAATATGCCTGTCTTCTCAGCTGCTAGTGATAGGTGGCCGTTGAGATTCCGCATGGCGTTCCGTATTACCGTCCTGAACCCATCGATTCCATATTCTGCTAACAGTCATTGGATCTCGACCGACGCGAGCAGCAATACTGCGATAAGTTAAACCGCAATCCCGGTACGCTACAAATCTACCTTTATCAAAGTCGGAAACGTGCTGGTACGCATTTCTCTTTCTTACACGAGGCATCATAACAACTTTTCACCAGGCAACAACGTTCAAATGCAATTTGTGTATGTAGAACTGGTTGAACAATTTCCTCATTTAAACACAATGTAGGTGCCGCTACTGGCGCCTGCTTTGTCTGAATGCGCTGAAAGGCATATCACAGCACCTTCTTCCTTTCGTATAAATTTCACTTCTGTAGCATGTCTCCTTCTTGGTGTAGCAATTTTAATGGCCAGTAGTGTATTTTGCCTTGCATATGAATTCATTGTCTGCTGGAGTCGAAAGTCTTGCGGAATAGTTAGTGCTTTTGGTTTTGTTCGTGGGTTCGAATCCCCCATTGGGCTTGTAAGTTTGTGGTGGTGCGCTTTAAATTGCAGGTCCACTCCATTAAAATACTTTTTCAACTGCTTTTCGGGGCATTCACGGGCGTTTGTTTAGAAGCAATTCACTTTGCTGTTGATATTATTTGAATGATTTTTTAATATAAAATTTTAGTTTTTTTTAAGTTTGTGTTTGAAATTATATTCAAAGTATAAGTACAGTATCTATTATATAATAATTGTATAATTGTGTTTTTTATCATTTATTTGAAATCTGAAATTTATAAAGTCTTAAAAATTAATTTGTGATTATTTTAAGAATTTTTATTCTATATTCATTTTATATTTCACTAATATTTTTTTCTTAAATGTACAGAAAACAATGTAATATTATTTCAAAAATATTTCACTGTTTTTTCTTTAAATTATTTTTGAGTGAATTTTTTTATTTGATTTCATCACTCACTTACTCACTGACTTACTCACTCACTCACTCTCTCTCTCTCTCACACACACACACACACACATGACAAAAAGAAGTTGTTGTTAAATGTGTGCTTGTTTTAATACGTCCTCAATTAATCATGTTTAAATAAACAGAATATTTAATCATTTTGAGAGGATCAACTTCTACATCGCTAACAAGTGAGTTATGTAAAAACAGCTTTCAATAGTCACATGCAAGTTTAAGCTTAAAAATAAAATAACTGGCAATATATATAAAAGTACTTCCTTTTCTTAAGGGGAAATATCATTTGTCAAATCAATAATATCTGCAAACAAGTCAAAACTGACATCATTTTTATTGGGTTAATTCATATTGATAAACAGTATAACAGGAACGTCTCCAATCTTTCCGGAAATGCATATTTTTACATCATTTTTTTAAAATTTTCTTTTTGATTCCAACATTTGTTGCAATTATGCAATATAATAATTACAGCGAGACATTTATTGATACTTTGAAAACCGGAACTTCAAGGGATCAGTGTCAAATTTAAAAATTAAGACATATTTTTCTGCATCTAAAAGCAAAGTAGTAACTTTGCTTGTCATAGCTTTGTTGTGTGAATGAGAGCAGCTCAAACACCCATTTCGTAAAAAGCTATTTTATATTCTTCCAAGATTTTACCCATACAGCAAAATATTTAAAAAATGTCACGTTTTCAGTACTATTTAACAATTAAAGCAATGAATCGATATTTTTCATAAATTTTGCATATGCTCATGAGACAGATTCATTATATGTGATACAATACACCATCTATATATTATATCCTTAATATATAGATGGTGTGATATATATAGATGGTAAAAAATAATATATTATATCCTTGACATTATATATATCTTTTGGATGGTATTTTTTAGACATTGCAAAGCAACTGGGTTACTTTCATAAAAGATATTTACATCAGTCAAAATATTTTCCTGTTCAATATTGGCTGAATATAGTAATTTTAAATTTAATTTAAAAGTATATATATATATATATATATATATATATATTTAACACACACACACACACAACAGAGATCCTTTTTCAGCTGCAAAAGCACTTCACAATAATCCGAAGGCATGACGAATGTTTTCGCTGAGTCAAGTTGAGTTATCCAATCTTTTCTGATGCATTTCGAGATATGTACAGTATAAAAAAGGAAGAATAAATTTGTAACAGTGATTGGAATTTTTTAGCCTTAGTAGGAGAGGGCTTTCACACATCACCTGAAACTGGGTCGATTAACATTATCGAAAATAATTGATAAAACTTCGAATTCCTATCTGTGAAGTAAATACCAATTAATTTTGGCCAAATTTAGCAGATATTTGGTCATCACAGACATACTGGCATAAGAGAAGTAATTTCCTTACATAAAGAAAAGCAAAACGTGATCATGAATGTCTGAATTTAAATAGCTAGTAGATTTCTTTGTGATTCATAAGAATATCTCATTCATTACAAATTCACTTCATTTTTCAGCGCCTCACTTGTTTGTCTCATATAATCAAAGTTTTTTCATAATTACAAGAAGTTAAGCTTCTAAGAATGAGAACTTTTTAAACATATCAGTACTAGGCAAGTCTAAGACCAAATAACTCGATAGTAAGAAAGTGAGATGGTATACAAGCAAATAGCAAACTGATAAATATTGGAATCATATCTTCTTGCAGGTTTTGATTCAAAACAAGCGTCATTTGCTCAAATATAAAATTTCTTCACTCGTAATCTTCAGAATAATCTTGTTTCATATAAATTCCCTATGCTTTCAAAATTCTTTCATAATGTTTTTCATAAATAGGAAAAGGGAATTTGGAATTTGTATGATATTTTTAATTGGCTCCATAATCAAAATTTATCATCATTCAAGAGATGATAAAATTTTATGTATTTTTGAGCATCAGTTTCAACAAAAATTGAAATTGAAAAAATCAATACTTTTTAATATATATATATATTAATATATGTATATACAATTAAAATATTTTTTCTCCAATCTCCTTCTCGCTCAAACGGCTAGTTCCGCTTGGCCTAAGCTTAGCGCGCTGTTACGTCATGTTCCATCTGACTTCTTATTGGTGGAAGAGTAAGCAGAAAACACCGGCGCTGGATATAGCTCTCCTCTACACCGTTTCCGATCAAAAAAGAAAGAAAAAAAATCTAGAAAAAAATTAAGAAAAGAATAAAATTATTCCGTCTTTAATAGCCTATCTCTTATTGCCGTCTTCTTTATTCGTCTTCTTTATTAGCAAGTTTCATCTTTCTTTTGCGTTATCTTTTGAAAACCTTCCAAAAGAAGAAAAGAAGCAATTATATATAAAATATTTAAAAAAAATTTTTAAGAGCATATGTTTATCATAAGTCCGTTTTCCGGAAAACGGTGTTAAACTGAGACTAAAATCGTCGTTGTCCATTTAGTTCCAGGGCTTCATATTTTCAGCGGCAGTTGATGTGTTATTCGGGCCTTCATGATTTCCGACTTTCACAACTTCATAACTTCATCTCGTTCTTTAACTGAAGTTATTTTGAGCGGGCCGAAAAATTTTGGACGTAGCTTTAATCCTGTACCGAACTGGGTACTTTGTTTTGCATCTAAATCTCCGACTTTATATGTTCGAGGTGATTTCCGTTTCCGATTGAATTGCCGTCGGTTTTGTTGTTGTAGTTTCAGGATATTCTTTTTAGCTTCTTCTCGAAGTTCCTCTTCGTTTTTTATCGTGCTTGCTTGGTACTCTTCCTCGAGTAGTTTCTTTATTCGATAGTCTTCTTTATTTTTCATTATTACTCCAATCATGAATTTTAATGGGGAATATTTTGTACTGGTAGTTGTAACACTGTTCAGAATTCGTTGGACATCTGGGACATATTTAAACCATTTTGTGGGATCATCTGCAGAAAGCTTGGCAAAGATAGGAATAATGATTCCATGGATGCGTTCTACCTGTCCATTACCTCGTTCAAGACCAGTAGTTATAGTTACATGCTCAATCCCTTGCTCGGAACAATAATCGGCAAAATCTTTAGAAGTAAATGCTGAACCTTTGTCAGAAATTATTCTAGATGGATTTCTAAAAGTTGTTTGAAGAATTTTCAATTTTTCTGTTGCATCATTTGCTGTTGTTGATTTTACGGGATAAAACTATGTAAACTTCGTGAATGCATCAACTACAGAGAATATGTATTGATACTTTTTATTTGAAGAGGGAAGTGTACCAAGAAAGTCTATGTGAAAAGTGTCTAAAGGAACGTTACCTTTAGGTATTGGGTGAAGATAACCTTCAGCTTTTCCTCGTTTTTTATTATATAAAATACAGTGTACCCAATTATCTACTATATTTTCAATTTTAGGTCGCAGATTAGAAATATAAAAATCACGTTGTAAAATTGACTGTGTTTGTGCAGGAGAAAAGTGTCCATTGTTATGAGCGTGTTTAATAATATCATTTTCCATAGCTTGGGGGACAACTAAAAGCTCGTTGCCTTTTTCATATTTGTATAGGATGTTATTGTTGATAATGTAGTCATTCGTATTATTTGTTTGGCATAAAATTTTAAATGTTTGAATACTATCATCTGTGGATTGGGCTCGTTCAATTTTTAATGTCATTTCTGCTTGAGGTGTAATAAAATATGCTGTGTTACGACTGAGGGTATCAACATGAGCCATTTGCTTACCAGATCTATGAATTATTTCGTAATCAAAGTCTTCAAGGATCATTGCCCATCTGGCAATTTTTGGAGTTAGTCTTTCTTTTCTATAGTCTGTTTAAATGCAGCACAATCTGTAACAATTTTAAATTTATTACCTAGTAAATAAACACGGAATTTTTTCATAGTTTCTATAATCGTAAGGACTTCTAGTTCGTGACTGGAATGTTTGGATAGTTGAAGAGAAGTCTTTCGGCTCATATAGTAAATGGGGTGAAATTTTTCATCACTTCCTTTTTGAAGTAGCACAGCTCCGAAACCTTGTGATCTGGCATCGGTATGCAATTCTAACTGTGAACCTGGTCGATAGATGTGTAAGACTGGTTTTTGAGACAGAATGTTTTTCAAATCTTGGTATGCATTTATTTGTTCGTTATCAAATTTAAACTCTTGGTTGTTGCGAAGGAGGTCAATTAAGGGTTTAGCAATGCGTGAATAATTAGGAATGAATTTCCAAAAATATCCAGTTAATCTTAGGAAACTCTGAATCTGTTTTAAATCAGTAGATTTAGGGAAATTTTGAAAGGCAAGGGATTTCAATGGAGAAGGTTGAATAGTTCAATTCTGAATAACGTAGCCAAGAAATACAATTTTGCATTGAAGGAAACTGTATTTATCAAAATTAAGCTCCAAACCATATATGCAACTCTGAAGCAACTTTAAGAACTCGATCTAATTTTTTAATACCTTCGGCTTCATCTCGAGATGGTATTATAACATCCTCTAGGTATACTATTATTGTGCCATCTTTCAATAATTCACGAAATACATTATTAATAAATCTTTGGAAAACAGAAGGACTGTTACACAATCCAAAAGGCATTTTGAGAAATTCAAACTGCCCGTCATGCGTAACAAAAGCAGTGTATTTGCTACTAACAGGATCTATGGAAACATGAAAATAGCCGATTTTTAAATCTAAGGTTGTAAAAACTTGAGATTGCTCTAAGCGATCAAGTACATCTTCAATAAGGGGCAGGGGGAATCTATCCGGAATTAATTTTTTGTTTAATTGTCTGTAATCGATACACAATCATGTTTACAGTTTTTCTTTTTGCACAGAACCACTGGAGCTGCATAATCAGAAGTACTTTCTTTAATAATACCATCTTTCAACCATTGTTCTCTTTGTTTGTGGCCGACTTTTTGTTCTGCATAGGGTAATCGGCGTGGACGCTGATTTACCGGTATTGAAGCACAAAGAATTAGATTGATTGAAACATCTGTAGTCTTAGTTTTGTTTGGCTTATAGTTGTTAATTGTTTTCTTAATTTGTTCTCGATAAGTTGAGTTTTTAATATGTGAAAGTTCGATTGTGTCCATCTCATCGAAAATATTAATTATATTAACAAGAAAGTTTTGGATTATTGTTAACCAAATGAATACCATTTTTACCTATGTGAAATTCACCTTGGTTGATGCAATCTGTTCCAATAATTGCATTTACAGAAATACAATCATCTGGAATTAAGTGAATCTTTATAGAGAATGAGGAATCCTCTATTTGAATTAAATCTGTAAAATATCCCATTGATTTAATTTTAATATGCACCTCGCTGTATAATGATAGAACCACCCTGTATTTTCAGCCTAGCATGCAACAATTAGAATAAATGATTGAAATAAATATTTTTATTGAAAATATGCAAAATAAGAATGACAATAACAAAGTAAAAATATTACTCATGTCTATATTTTCATGTGATAAAATAAAAAATGCAAATTTTAATTTGCAAAATGATAGAACCACTTTCAACTAATACTTTATAAGAGAACCCTTTTTGGTTATAAATTCAAAAATTTGATTAGGCATGCTTTCGACTAAGCGTTTGAGTACATCTGCATTCAGATTTTCCCATTCTGTGGCAATAGAGTCTTTCAATTATTGAACCGTTAAATACTGCTTGTCTTTGGTGTATACGGCCCTACTTAGAATACCTCAGACGTTTTCCGTGGGTTTCATGTCAGGAAAACAAACAGGAAATTCGATTACCTGCACTCCATTGTCCAGGAACTATTCCCAAGATGAGTTTGCAACATTGTCCTGTTGGAACTTCCAAATTGGACCTCCAATTTCTTCTCTAAAAGGCAACACATTTCTTTCCAACAAGTCTTGATAGTCTATTGCTCTCATTCGACCATTAGGGAAGACAATGTTAGCCAGCCCAGCATTGCCAAATCCAGCCCAAACCATTAATGATCCTCCCCCACACTGTCTTTTAGAAAAAATGTGTGGCTCATTTAGGAGATCCCTCCAATACAATGCTCACCCGAATTGATTGACTTTTTTCGTCGCAGAATACCTCCTCTCTTTAGCCCAATACCTCCTCTCTACCTAAAAATAGAAGCCGAGGCAAAGTTTATAAGGCATTCAAGGGCACAAATTCCTTGTGAAGTTGATCCTATTCTTCCTGCACCAAATTTGATTGAAAAAGTTATAAAAGGAGAAACAATCCACCCTGGAGTCTTCAATATAGAGAGCAAAGTAAAAAATACATGAGCAAAACCATATACCATGTTTCAGTGAAGGCTTCCTAACAATTTTCACAGATGGCTCAAAAATAGAAGAAAAAGTTGGATCCGGAATGATAGTATACTCTGAACTCGGATTACAAAGTACTTGGAGTACTGGGCTACAACCTGAGAACACAGTATATCAAGCTGAAATATATGTTCTGCGTAAAGCCATTCAAGTAGCTGCTTCACAACCTCTTCCAACAAGCATCTGGTCAGATAGTCAAGCATGCCTTAAATCTTTATCTAATCCTCTTAACAAATGTCCTATTGTACGAGAAATGCAAGATCTCTTAACAACATCAGATAACATCAGGATTGGTTGGGTAAAGGCCCATCAAGGTACCGAAGGAAACGAGGCAGCGGACAGCCTTGCAAAAGCGGCAGCATTATCAAGTAATTCTTCTCAGGTCCTACCATTACCACGTTGTCATACCAAATCTTTACTTGATAATTGGATAATGGATCATTGGCAGGGAGATTGGGATTATGGAATAACTGGAAGAAATGTAAACGAGATTATATCGAAAGTAAGCAGGAAAACCCTAAACTGGATTAGGAATGAGGTACTTTTCCTTATGGAACATGGACCATTTCCATTACTTCCACAGGTTCCATATTTCTGATTCCAAAGATTGCACTTTGGGAAAAAAAGACAATCCACTCCACTTCTTGACAACTTGCTCCTTAACATTATCCTGGCATTTAGCCATACCCAGTGAAAATTGGAAGATCCTCTGGAAGAAGAGAATTCTGAGAAATCGTACAGCGATAGCAAAATTAAATAAAACAGTTGAATTTCTAATAAACAATGAAAACTTAGTTTGTTGGATTGGGAACTCTTCTACAACTTAGCTAAAAACATGTTTTGACCAAATTAAGGCTCTGTCTTTGTAAATATCAAAAACTTTTTGAATATGATTTATAAATTTTTATTCAATTATAATCAAGAACTTCATAAAATTACAATTATTATCTTAACTGTATATAATTCATCATAAAACTCTATTATATTGTCATCTTGTTTTCATCTTTACAATTAACCGGACACTGATTGCATATTTAAAGCCATGCTGTAAGATAATCATGTTCAACTGTTGTAAAAATTTTCATAATATCATTTTTAAATAAAAGTCCCAGAGGCTCCCACTAAACTGGTAAGGCTCCTTGGAGTTAGGTACAGGGGAGTTCGCTGGTGTCAATGTCAATCCTTTTTCGTTTGTGAAGACCTGTAAGTCTTGGTTGCGTTTTCATTTTCGTGTACTCAAAATGTTCGTTCCGCCGAGCTATTCTGGATAAAGTTGACTTGTGAAATTTGATGGTGGGGTCTCGAGATTGTCTGTTCAATGTTTCACCAGCTTTTAACTTCTTTACAACTAACCCTTCTTGCGCTTTGTTAGCTTTCAAGGTCTTTCAGTAGATTCTTTGTTCCTATTTTGATCCAAGATGGAGAAAATTATTGACCACGCTTGGTGAACACCCAATATGTCTTGCTGTATACCATGAAGACAATCCTGCTTGGTTAAAAGCCACAATTTGTCCCTTTTCAAAATCAGATAATGTTTTTTCCTACCCATACTTAGTGACACCTTTTGAAATCAATAAACTATGCGTATCACAATAAATGCTAGTAAGGTTAGGTTAGTTGATTAAACGAAACTTTTTTATATACCTGTTTGTTGAAACTCAACTGCGCATGCTTCTCTGGAATCGATTATTCCACTAAAAAATATGGGTGGTAGTATCATTTTGCAACCTAAAATTTGTATTTTTTTATTACAAGAAAATATAAACACGAGTAATGCTTTTACTTTGTTATTGTCATTTTTATTTTGTATATTTTCAATAAAAATATTTATTTCAATCATTTATACCAATTACTGTATGCTAGGCTAAAAATACAGGGTGGTTCTATCATCATACAACGCAGTATATTTTCTATTCCAGTAAAAGCAAGAGGGGAAGAATTAAGAAGAGAGGAACCAATTTGTTTATATATTGAATATTTTATCATAGAAGCTTCACTACCCGTGTCTAATAGTGCATTTATTTCGATATTGCATAAAGTAATTGGAACGTGCATGGGTTTTATTTGAGGTGATACATCATAATCTGGCTGAATATGCTGAACATAATTTTTGGGTACTTTTGCGGTAGCTAACTGAGTTGTAGGATAGTCCATGGCCTTATGACCAAAATTATTACTATGGAAACATTTAAATCCTTTCTCTTTATTTAAACACGGTGAAGACTTATGGCCTTTTCTGCCACAATTAAAACAATTTATTGGAGATACATTCGACATATCTTGATTATTATGAGTAACTTTAATATTGCCTTTATTTAAATCACGATTGGTGTGATTGTAATTTTTTTGATCATAAAATTTAATAGAAACATCATCGGAAAATATCTGTTTTTTCAAAATGTAAATTTTTTCATAAATTTTTAATTTTTCTTTAAAATCAGAAATATTTTTAGTACCATATAACAAAATTTTGTTACTTGAGTTATCAGGTACACCATTTATTATGTATTCAATTAAAGATGCTTCATCTATTGCACCTCGAGAAGCAATTTCGCGCATGCATACAAAATATTCAAAAAGGGATTCACCTTTTCGTAAAGTACGTTCTTGAAGCATGGTGTGAATTTGCTTACTGTTAACTTTTGATTTAAATTCTAACAATAGAGTTTCTTTTAAAATTTTCCATATAAACAAACCATGTATACTCTGAACAAGAGTTTTTGCAGTACTTAATCTCTATACTCTACGCAAAAAAAGTTAAAGATTTTTTTGCAAAAATTATTTTTTGTTATCACTTGTAATATTAAATAAACAAAAGTTATCTTCTAAATCTTGAATATAATGATCGACTGAATAATTGTCTGTACCATTAAAGGAGCATAAAGTGTCAGTTAGATCTTTCATATTAAAAGATCCGCCAAAACTAATGCTGTGTGAAAGGAAGTTAGTATTTTGCACCTGACGTGGGGGAGAAAAAGAATTAGCAGACTGCTTTTGTGAGTCATCTTCGGCTCCGAATCGAGAAATGTGTTGTCTATGATTGCTGTCTGGGCGTTGTTTACTGTTTCGTTTTGAAAACCACTCACACTGCGATTCTGTGAAGATGAATTCTTAATTGAACTCGCTGGATTTCTAAGTGTATTATTAAAAGTTTCTACTAGTTCTGTTTCACTTTCGGAGTCGGATTCAGCATTTCGAAACAAATCAGATTTCTTAAATGTTCAAAAATCAAATCACAATTATCTTATCATTAGATGTAAATTCAATATGAAGCACATTACACATAGAATTAAAATCATTATCAGTGAATAAAGTTATGGCTTTTGTTTTGGCTTCTTCAATAGGATAGTCAGAATCAAAACCAGTAAAATTTCGTAAATTATTTCTATTTCTTCTCCCTTCATCTGTACCAAATATTAATTTATGTAGATTTTTAATCTTCTTAGTACTACTGTTTGGTATTGAGATAGCAATTTTTTTAAAACCATTTAAGGTAGCCATATTTCTTATAGTCTATAAATAAGTTTCAAGCTGACTCACCGTTTTGAAGGAGTCAATCATCGGCATTTGTAGTCTTGGTTGCTTAGGAAGGCCTTAGAGTTTCTAGGTTGTCTAGGGTATAATGTTTGTGTTAAAGAAATTTTCGTAATCGGCCGGACTCCCATGTAATGAGAGAGTATAGAGATTAAGTAGAAATCAAAACAGAATAATTTAATGTATTTAGCTTACTGAATTTAATTAATAGTGACAAATAGAAAAATTATTTACAGATTAAAGTTAAATGTGAAATTAACAAAATTGAGAAAATAAGACATCTTTAATCGTCTTCTATCAACGTGTTCGTCTTTTTTCTCCAATCTCCTTCTATATATATATATATATATATATATATATATATACACAAAAAATGAAATTTTAATACTTTCTAAAATAATGAGAGCAAATTGAAAATTCATAAGCAAAACGTGAACTTCAGTTTTGTTTATTATATCATTAGGTGAAATTGAAGCATTACATGACAGAAATCCCTAATAATAGCAGTACATTTTAATAATTAAATATAATTCGTAAATCCACAAATAACAAACTTGTACTACATAATATTTTGTCTTCTGTTTGTTAGAATCATTTCATTTTTGATTTTCACAACAAATTTTAAGGCTTTATAAATGTATAAAGTAAGACAAGAAAACAAATTAGTAAAAGTTTTTTTTTATAAAAATCAGTTGCATTATATTCTTCTTCATGATCCAAATATTTTGAAGATCATAAAAAATGAAATAAAGTTAGTTTATTTAGTTAAACATTAAATATATTGAAATGCTTCTCAAAAATTTTCATTGCTCATCGTGGTTAAGACTCAAATGTTTGTCTCTCCTTAAGTAAGGAAGGGAATAAATAAGAAAGTACTGAAACAGAAAGTTAAAATATGCACTCCTCACATTCCTATTTATTTATTAATCCGGAGCTTCTTAGAAGAAAGCTCATCTGAAAATCTCTTATGGGTCTCCTTATGGGGAAAAATTTGTTTTAATATGACAACTCAATATAAATCAGGATATGAATATAACGACTTTTCTCTTAAATAATGCAAAGGAAAATTGCACGAGTTTTTATAGAATAAACAATAGTATAAATAAAATTTAAGAAACTATTTTTGGTGATCATTTTTTAAATAATACTAAAATTAATGAAGTCAAAAAAGAATGATTAATTTGACTTTATTTTAAGAAGTATAAATTAACTTCTTGATCCTTCCTAGCTCACTTACAAACCATAAAAGGGTCTCTGTTGTCACTGACAGTCACTTCCTTGATTTAGTTTTAAAATTTTTGAACGAAGATTAAATTGCGATGGAAGGATCTGTTAGTTAATGTGAATTAATAATATATCAATGCAATTATCAATAATAATTTTAAAATGTTTATCATTTATTATTTGTATAATTTATTACATTTAGATACGAAATTTTTAAGTAGCAAAAGCAAAAATAATTAGAATGGATTTAAAATAATATCACACTGCTTAATAACTTTCTAAGTAATTATAATTATAAGAAAAAGCATGAGTGTTGATTTAATTAAAAACTTCAGATTTCCTTCGCTATCATAGGCAAATATACGATAACTTCAATCTTTGATAATAATTAATCAAACTTAAATTTCTCTATAAATTTCGGTGAATATTTATCAATACTTTTGACTAGAAATTAAAAGAATTGAAGCTTTTCGTAGAACATCTGAAATGGAAATGTCCTCTTCAATCGTTATCTGTTAACAAATTGAAATTTACAATAATCTGGTCACAATATTAAAGAAAAGATCTTCAGTGAACTGAGAGACTTCTTAGACTAGGAAAGTGTAAAATGAATGGAAAAGATTGGTAAGGAGGTGCAGAATCAGGAGATGACAAAACAAATAATCTCGGTTTACAACCACCAGTTTTCTATGAGACATTTAAATACTTCTTTAAAGTTACAGATTAAAAAGAATCCCTATCTATTCCATACATTATTGATATGTCTCACTGTTTTGAATATTTACATTGCTGGCCACCCAAATTGCAACAGAAAGAAAGACAAGAGATTTCACAACAAAATTTATTTTCTAGGCAACAGGTTGACCAAGTATCAAATGACTAGACTTATAGACTTCCGTGAACAATGGTTCCTGCTAAAATCAGTAGCCAGAGTAGCCACCACTGTTGGAGATCACCGTTGCTACACGCCTCGGCATTTATTCAAAGAAACTGTGGATGTGTACTTGGGATACAGCAGACCACGGAGCTTTCACACACTGCCAAAATTGATCTGGTGAGGCAATTGGGGATGTAATCTGATTCAATCTTTGAGCAACCGTGGACCACATGTTTTCTACTGCCGAAAGATCAGGACAGCAAACCGGCCAGGGAAGCAATTCAATCTGGCGATTGACGAAGAACCATTGGACAATGTGTGACACGTGTATTCGCGCATTATCCTGTTGAAATATGGCTGTAGGCAAGCCTTAAATGTAAGAAAGGATATATGGCTCCAATACCTGGGAGATGTAGCGCTGACAGTTTAAAATACCGACAATGCGTTCTAAGGGAAAACGAGAGTGACATTCAATACCGCTTCATACCATAATACCTGGTGCAGGATTAGTGTTGCCGTGCATAACGCAAGCGTTCAACATTTCTCTCCTGGGTATTTCCAGACTCAAATAAAGACATCATGGTGTTGTAGATAGAATCGTGACTCGTCTGTAAAGACAATTTCATTCATTCTTGCATCCACGTCCTTCTTTCATCGCTCCATTGGCGGCGGAGACATCTGTGGTTCTGTATAATTATCAAGTAGGTAGATGAAGCAATGGATGTCTTGCGGACATCAGGGCCGGCCCCAGGGTAGGGCGATCCGGGCGGCCGCCAGGAGCGCAATGATCTAGGGGCACCAAAACCATGGAAAATGAAAATAAACTTATAAAAAATTACAAGTTACAGGCTTTTATAAAATGCACTAAAATTAAAGAATATTTTTTGTCATTCTGATATCATATCAATAAATTATTTTTCATAATATTGCATTGTCATCGGACCTTTGTATTGTAAGTATACCAAATTTCATTGAAATTGGTTCACGGGAATTTTCTCAAAATCGCGTTGCAAGATTTGACTGATAGTTTTGATTTTGAAATCAAGTGAAAATGTATCTAACAGCCCTATTTAACTGCATATAAAAAGGAAGTAGACTTAAAACAATGCATTATTTGCCACTAGACTTCGGCTGGAGCGAATAAAATAGTTTGTTTAAATTGTTAGGGCAAAAAAGCTTTAAAAAAGTGCTTGTGCAAATCGTCCTGAGCGTTTAGCTTCTGTGAAGGTAAGTGTTTTAATTTTTATTTTCATTTTTAAAAACGAAAAAAATCCATCAGATATAAGCAAAAAAAAGGGAGGGGGGTTGATTTAAAAAATTAGAGTTTAGATCAAAACATGGCTTGCGTGGTATCAAATAAAAGGTAGTGGAGTTGAATAAAATGCATTATATATTTTTTAAGGCAATGGCATACATGGGGGGGGGATTTCAAAAATTAGAGTTTACATAAAAAAATATCTTTTTTTTTTTTTTTTTTTTTTGGCCAGTGGAGGTACCTACAATGAAGGGGGATTTGTTGTTAATCGTATGAGCTTAGGTGCCCATAAATTGGCAAAGTATTTTTCATTTTGCTTGTTTTAGTTTTCCTTTCGTATTAAAAAAATTGGGTAGTTATATATTAAAATTATATTACAAATATAAATATAAAGTGTAGGGAGTAGGGTCCTTTAAAATTATACAGCGTAGGGCCACATAAATTGTAAATCCGTCGCTGCATAGTGTGACTTGGTTGTTATGGTGTGACCATTCTTTTGAGGACTAAGGAAATAGTAGTTTATAAAAATGTCAAAAAGCCAGCTGTTTTATACAAGCAATTTTCAAAGCACAGCGCTGCTTTTGCTTAGAAGTATGGAGTATAAAAAAGAGTAGAGTTTTGGCACGAGTTTTATACGATATTTTATCTTGATCAAAAATTTTAAAAAAGTTAAAAACGAGCCGCTGGCATAATTTCTAACAAAAATATATTTTACATAAAACTACCAAACAAGAGACAAAAACCAATTATTATTTTTTAATATCAGTATAATTTTTTATTTTAATTAATTTGTTCCAGAAACCAAAATGTCCGATGCTAAGAGAAAACCCTCTGGGAGCGAATTTAAAAAACAGAGATTGAACTAGCAAACACAGCTTTATAAACAGTTAGATGCACTGCAGAACTTTTTGAAGAAAAGTAGTTTCAACTCTCCCACAACCGACCAACATTTGAACAGCGCCCAGGACCTAGATACTGACTTTCCAGATGTGGATCCCCCTTTGGATGCAATCATTAGCATTACTGAGTTGGGTAAGTCATCTCAAACGAGTTTGGCGAGTAGTGATGCAGTTCCGTGCAATTCCAAAAACCAAAATTCGCAAGTTGTGCAAACCTCAGAGAAACATTTAGGAAAGGCTGCTGTCCAAAGTATCTCTTCTGACCCAGAATTATGGCCCGAAATCATGCGTGCAGCGGATAGAGCTTTTTTGGTTAAACTTGGTCCAGCTGCACTTTTATATAATTTTGATTTTCCTTTTGATGATCAGCATAGAAGAATCTCACCAAAATATTACAAGAAAAGGCTTTGAAATGGAGAAGAGGTTTTAAGAGAATGGATGGTATATTCCGTATTTCAAAACGCTTTGCACTGTTTTTCATGTCGATTTTTTGCTGCACCATCTAGCTTGAGCACTCTTAGCAATCGGGGATTTAAAAACTGAAAGCAATTAGAGTACACTTTAGCATATTATGAAAATGCTAAAACTCATATAGATTGTTTGAAATCATAGCTTTAATTAAAGCAAAACTTGAAAATAGATGAAACAATTGATGTATTTTCTCAGAAACTCATTGATTCTGAGATAAAACACTGGTCTGAAGTTCTTTTACGCATTATATCAGTCGTTAAAATGCTAGGTGAGAGCTCTCTAGCTTTTCGAGGATCAAGCGATAAACTGTATGAACACAATAATGGAAACTTATTGAAGTTAATTCAGTTATTATCTGAGTTTGATCCAAAAATGGAGGAACACGTTCGCAGAGTCCTCAATAAAGAAGAAATCAAAGCTACATATCTAGGGAAAACTATACAAAATGAATTAATTGAATTATTGCATGACAACATAAAGCACCACATCAATGAGCAAGTTCAAAAGACTAAGTATTATTCCGTGATCCTTGACTGTACTCCTGATGCAAGTTAAGTAGAACAGAGGACATTTGTGGTAAGATTTGTCTCCATACAGGAACCAGAGTCTGAAGCTCAAGTTAATATTAACGAACATTTTTTGGGTTTTCTATCCATTGAGAGATCAACAGCTAAAGAATTGTCGGAGGTTTTACTAGAAGAACTAGATAAAAATAGGCTTAAAGTAGAAAACATGCGCGGTCAAGCGTATGACAGTGGTCCCAATATGAGAGGAGAAAAATCGGGGGTACAAATAAGAATGAGAAATATAAATCCCAAAGCATTTTATGTTCATTATGTTCATTGCAGCAACCATTTGCTAAATTTGGTAGTAAACGATTATTCAAAATCCTCGTTTGAGGCAGCAACTTCTTCAATATTGTTGAAAAGTTAATATGCATTTTTTTTCTTCTTCTTCTTTTCACTGGGGAATATTGCTGAAATATATTGATACTTACACCCTAAAACTATTGAGTGATATGTGATGGGAAAGTCGAGTCAACCCAGTAAAAGCTCTGTGGTTTCAAATTGGTCCAATTCACTATACTTTGTACAGCATATATCAAGATTCAGAAATCGATAATATGATTAGAGACGAGGCTAGCGGATTATTAAATAATTTGAAACAGTTCAAATTTATATGCTCTGTTGAGATCTGGTACAAAATTTTGAGTACTATTAGCCCCATCAGCAAATTTTTGCAAACTGTAAATTTTGATATGTCACAAGCTATAGATATGATTAGCAACTGCAAACTCTTCTTTGAAAACCTGAGATCAGATTAAACTTTTGAAAGCATCATTTTAGTAGCAACTGAGTTTGCTCCAGAGATTGACGTGGAAGCTAATTGCGAAACCACCACACCACGTCATCGAGTTAGAATCAAAACAAGAACTTTTTTGTATGTGGGCCCAGATGAACCTCAAACAAAAATATAAAATATATTTTTTTCACACTATAGATCAAGCAATAAATGCCTTAGAAACCAGATATAATTTGCTAAATACTCACAGTAATTATTTCAGCTTTTTATATAATATATTTGGTATAAAAAACATGCCCAGAAATGAGCTACTGGCTCATTGCTTTGGAAGTAGTTTTAACTGATGGAAATTCTAGCGATCTTAACGCCCTAGAGTTAGCCGATGAAATAAACATTGTTTTGTCATTATTAACAAAAAAGGAAACTCTTTTTGAAGTTCTCAATTTTTCGCTCCACTTAAATTTGCACCAAACCTCAGCATAACATTGAGAATCATACTTACATTGCTAGTCACTGTTGCTTCAGGGGAAAGAAGCTTTTCAAAGCAAAAAAATAATAATAATTATATCAGAACGATGCAGACGCAAAATCGTCTCAAGGGATTGGCAATGATAGCTATAGAACACCAAATTAGTGACAAAATAGAATTCACTGGTTCGTGAGTTTGTCGAAAGAAAAGTTAGAAAAAATGCATTTTAATTACTTAGGTTGGTTAGAATTTATTTATAATATATGATATTAGTTTAGTTAGCATTTCTACATTTTAATTTTTGATATTTTGCCTTAAGTGCTAATTTGCTTATCTTGTTATCTGATGCTTGAGTTTCTAAAAATCCGTTTTTTTTAACAATTCTTTTCAATGTTTTCTTAACTTTCTGATATGGTCGCATGAGATTTACTTAAAAAAACAGAGGAGGGGTGTAAAATTAAGGTTTTGCCCGGAGCGCCAAAATATCTAGGACCGGCCCTGCAGACAGTCCACTCTGCTGTAAACGGTGTTGAATGGTCTTTGGGAAAAATCATGGGACTTGTAGGTCGGATACAAACTACATACCATATTTCCATTCTACATTTCATTATCAGTTTTACAATTACGAAGTGCAGATGCCCGTCTAACTCACCTTCGTATAGGACACACAAGAGACATTTATTCCTGAATGAATTAAATCCATGGTGTGAGACGTGTGATGAATCCTATACTAACTTTCATATTTTAATATCATGCCCTACTTTTAAGCAAGAGCGTTTACTGTTTTTTAAAACAGATTTTTTTTAACTGTTTCTGATTTATTGAAGGAACTTCCAAATAGATTGTATTTGCCTTTCTAAAGACAATTGATTTCCTCCAATTAATTTAAATGTTATATTGACCTCTTGAATTTTAAAAAATATTTTCATATTTTACATAACTTTTAATTTAATATAAAGATTTTAAATAACTTATATAAACAGTTTTTTTGCATTTTATTTTGATTTTATTGTTACTTGGGTTTATACACTAAATTAATAGACTTGAGTTTTGGCGCAGCATGTCCTCTATGGACCTTACACCAGAAAACCCAACCAACCAGCCAAACAAACTTTTTTCCAGGATTTCAATATGCTTCTAATTGAATATAATTTACAAACTGTTGTCAACAATCTTATTGCTTGTTATACTGCTGGACAATTGCTGAGGACGGAAAACACTATCATCCATAGCAACCCCGAAATGAAAGGAAGCAAAATGTGGAAAATTAGAATAACTACGGGATATATTAAGAAGAAATATGCTCATGCAAATTTTTCTCCACGTCTGTTCATCACGTGATAGCGTTCATAAGAGCTTTAAAGGTTTTGACGCATGTGGACAGTTGTTGTTTCAAGTCAAAGTTTTACAGGAAAAATTTAATAGACGAACTTGAAATTTTTGGCATGTCTTCCCGACATCACTTAGATGATTTTATGCGAGGCCGAATTATTGAAAGGATCAAAGAAGGGCGAAAAATAACAGATGTTGCCAGGGAGTTCGACATCGCTCACAGCCTTGTTTCACGGCTGTGGAAGTCATTTAAAACTACTAGAATGTGTAGTAGGCGGCACGGAGGAGATCGTGTTAGAAGTACGACGCCTGCAGAAAACAGATATATCATCCTATCAGCATAAAAGAACAGGCACACCACTGTTCTGAAGGTGGCAAATCAGTTTCTTGCTGTCTCCGAAAAGCATATATCCCGAAAAACTGTTGCCAGACGTTGGGGAGGAGGACTATACGCCCGCAGACCTGTTGTGTGTGTACCAGTGACCAGACAGTACCGTACTGTCCGTTTGCTATGGTGTCGTGAGCATCGCAATTGGACTGAACAGGACTGTGCATGCGTACTATTCTCAGATGATAGTAGGTTCAGTCTGTCATCAGATTGTAAACGCCAACTGACCTGGCGCAAGAGTGGTACTCCTTATCATCCAGAAAATATCCAGGAAAGGGACCGATATCCGACATGCACTGTCATCGTTTGGGCCGGCATCATGCCCAATGGCCACATGCCCCTACATGTGGTTGTGAATGGGACTGTGACGGACCAACGATACATTAATGAAGTTCTACTTCCTCATGTTTGTCTTTTTCCGTGGTGCTGTCGGTCATAAATTTGTTTTTATGGACGACAACGCAACATGTAATCGAACACTCACTGTTCAGGATTGTGTAGACAGCGAGGGTATTCAACGTCTCGTATGGCCATCACGTTCTCCAGATCTAAACCCCATTGAAAATGTGTAGGATACTTTTGGGAGGCAAGTTGCTGGTCGAAACCATCCTCCGACAAACAAGAACACCCTCATCCGTGCACTCACATAGGAATGGGATAATTTGCCTCAACAGCTGCTGTATAATGTTGTGAAAAATATGATATGACGAATGGAATGTTGCATCACACTCCACGGTGGACATATTCAGTACTGATACCTTTCTTCAAGGTGCCTGCTGACTTTTAGATGCATTGTTCCATTTTTCCGTATGTAGCATCAAATGAACATTTTATTTCCTTTCAGATGAACAGCTTTTGTACTTTTCAGAAAATAAATATTCTATATTCTAATGTCTGAACAGTGTGGTAACTATATTGTATCCTACTAGGCCTCATGTCTTGCTTAATGTTATGTTATATTGCAATTTGTGATCCGTCCTTAGCAATTGTCCAGCAGTGTATTAATGAAAATGGGCATACTTTATCTTCTTCCAAAAGTAATTTTATTCATTTTTGCAGAAAAACTTGGCCGCATTCTGGCACAGAATATCAGATATCAGGCACAATTATTTCTGTAGTTAATCAGATATCATTTTTTGGGCAGGTGTTTGACGAAAAGTTAACATTACTACCACATATCTTAAATTTGCGCAAGAAGTGTGTGAGACTTCACTAAATATACTGAAATGCTCTCTAATACCTCTTAGGGTGTGGATCGTAAAGTGTTACTCCGTGTGTACCAATCAGTTATTCTGTCTCGAGTTGACTTTGGTAGCCTAATTTATGAACCAGCCAGATTATATCCATTGGGAAAATTAGATCCTGTATATCACTCATCTTTATGAATTTTTTCTGGAGGATTCCAAACTTCTTCTGTTTAGAGCCATTATGTAATTTACAGCCAATTACCTTTTAATCTGAGACGTATGCCACTGTCTCTATATCATTATTTTAGTGTTATTAGTATCATATCACTCTTTGAGATTTATCAGAAGATCGTATAATGCACGGCCACATTTTATACTATCAATTTATGATCGTAGAGTTCATGTAAAACATACACGCCTTCGCATTGGACATAAAAGATTTACACATCAGCACTTATTCTTGTTTCAGATTGCTCCGATTTGTGACATATGCAGTGTACGATATACAGTACATCACATTTTAATTGTCTGGAATAATATCATTGATTTGTGCTTAGTGTTTTTTTAATATACTACAAATTTAATTTCATAAGATCTAATTGGGTTTACCCACACAGAAATTTGTTTGCTTTTTTAGGTCCAATTGGTTTCTTGAATTATATTTAAATTTTTATCCATTTTAATATTTTACATAAGTTTTTCCTTCAATTTTTAATAAATTCCATCTTATGCATTTAACGAGTCTCTCAGTAATTTTACTTTTAATTTTATGTATTCTACTGTGTAGAAATGTCCAATATTAATCCTTGCACCAGTAAATCTCCTAAAATCAAATGAAAAAATATTTGAATATTAAAAATGCGAATTGTATTCTTTCTTATATTTATATTGGTTCATGACACTCAAGAGATATTTGAAAGTAAACAATTGTTTTGAAGATCCCTTTTTTGCTTTTATTTTTATAAATATTTTTTGATTTATAAATGACATGAAATCAAAATTTTGAGAGAATTCCTGTTTTACCTTCTCTAACAACTCAGTTATACTTCATTTCAGAATTAAAAAAATTCGTAAAAAAAAAAAAAAAAAAAAAAAAAAAAGGTTTTTTCTACTTAGAGCTTTACTTGAATTGACACAGGAAAAATTTTCAGATAAATAACATAATTACAGGATATTTTCATTAAAATCTAATAATTATAATGGCTCGCAAGAATGAGCTGTTATTTTACACCACATTATTAGCAAATGAGTAAAAATTCATAGAAATTTATATTCCATCCATAAATAAATGAATTGCAATTGCTTTTTAAAGGGAAAAGACAGAAAGAAAAAAAAGGAGTGGAGAGAAATTCGGACACTGAAACGAGAACCAAGGAAAACTGAAGAGAAATGACACAGATAGAAATTTCGGATCCACGCTTTCTACTTCCGGGGGGTGTTTAGTCGATGAGGAAATATCCCCGACAGAAACTGGAAAGGGGGAAAATAGTGCGAGGTGGTTTATCTATTGGTGACTTCCAATGGAAAAGAATGATTCTTCTGGAACCGGAGTCATGAAACTCCATTAGGGATGGGAAATTGGTGTGTAAACTCTTATCTGAGTGAAGATGAATTGTATAATGGGTTCGTGGGGCCGTCTTATCGGTACTCTTCAAATGAAGCTGTAACGGCTGGACCGCATATTGACAATGAGCTGTCATCCGCTTCCTCACTATCAAGGAAAAAACAATAATAAACCGTATGGGGTGACACGATGCCATGAATTTTTTACAGCTGATGAGGAGAAACTGTCAGCTTTTATTTTAGATGTTTACAAAATGGATGTCAGAAAAATTGAAATAGTTTACTGTCTTTATTTCTATGACAGTTGAAACAGCATAAAAAACAACGTAACAATTCGTCGCCTCATAGAGAAAGTTTGTATATAATATGTTATATAAAAGGGAAAGAGCGCTGAAATCTTTCAAGCACTCATCTGAAGCATACAGAACATCCATCATTCATTGCTAAATATTGGGTGAATCATTCCTAAGATTTGAGAATAATTTTTTCTTTGGCATTGAAGTTATTAATTTAGGGGATCTAGCATAGATTATCATACAATGGTTTTAAAAAAATGTATGCTTTACCAAAAATAGCTTAATTTCATAAGGACCTTAAACATTTGAAAAATTGAGAAATTATATACGTGTTAACATTTCTCGTAGCATTTTTAGATTATAAATTATGAATTACAAATACTTATTATTAAAATATTTGAAGATTCCTTTCCCTTTTAACACCTAGATATTTTCTCCGAATTCCATTATCATTTCATGTGCTCAGTCTTCAAATTTCCAAATTAACCTCCAATAATAATAATAATGATAAAAAATTTACACTATGATGTGTAATTCTAGTACATCAAAACCATTGAGGAAAATGCTTTTACACTGCCTGACATTGAAAATGCAACACCAAGAAGGATTTGTCATAAAATGACGACATTCGGCAAACAGAGAGGGACAGCAAAGAACAATAATATTTTCAAATTATATGCATAATAAGATCGAGAGCAAGGTCGGTTTAGTGGGTTGTAGGACCATTGTGGACAGCGATACACGAAGCAACACATTTAGGCACAGAGTCACCGAGAGTACTGTTGGCGTCCCGAGGAATGACTCTCCATTCCCTGTCAAACATTTGCCAAAGTGAGTTTTCTGAAGGAGGTAGTAACAGCCTCTACAAAGGGGACCAATTATAACCCAAACATAGTGAGAGATCTGACGAGCTCAGTATCCAGGTAAGCAGTTATGCATCTTGCAAGGTATGTTGGCTGATGCGACAATCAGGGCGCTATCCTGCTGATAAAGGCATTTCGCACTCCAAGAAGATATCAGAGTGTCATCAGCGCACCACATTCTCTACGTAACGTTGGGTGGTCATAGTGCCATGAATACGAACTAGAGGTGGCGTGAAATCGAATACAAGGGTGTCGCAACTCATAGTTCCATGTTGTCATGTGAAAAGGAGTTCCGCAATTGCTGCAGGATTGGACCTGTTTCCACGTCAACGCCAGACTCATATGCATTGACAGTTACTGAAGAAAGAGAAGCTTGACTCATCTGAGAAGATAACTTGTTTCACTCCGTCGTACATCTCTCTGATCAGCCAATATTCCAGACGTTGGCGTCTAATATAATTTTGATAATATTACTACCAGAAATTACTCTATTTTTATAAATTATGTTTCCTTCAAGTATCCATTTTAAAGAACTCTGATGATTAAGAAATTGAAGAATGTCCTTAGTTGTTTCCTTATATAGAACTGGAGCTGATGCTATTGCTTTATCTTCTATGGCAATTCCTTCTATCTTAGCTGAAGGTTCAAGTTTTCCTTTAACCAATTTATCTGGTGATATATATTTCTTCTGTAGATAGAGCTCTTCTGAGCTTGCATTATCTTTTGATGGTACGAGTGCATCATTTTCTGATTGTATGCGTTCTTCGATAAAAAAATTTGTATATTTTTGTAAAATTTCAAAGTATAATGTTGCTTTTTCACTGTTGGATAAATTTTTCCAGTGCGGAATGCTTTTCATTTGATCATCAAGATCCGATATTTGATAAATATAACTAGTCCTTTGGAGCCAGCAGAAATTTTTTACTATGATCCATGAATGATATTACTAATAACTGAACTGGCTGCAGGTAGTAAAAGTGAAAGAATACCGTTTCCTCGTTGAATTAACAACTGTCTTTTCTTCTAAAGTGCAATTTTTCTAATTGAGAGTTCCCTCAAACTTTGTTTGTGTTGAGATAAGTGTTTCTTTTCAGTTTTTGTCAGAGGTATGTCTCCACGTGAAACATTCATTGCGCATTCACATAAAGTTTTGATAAAGCGATTTGTATACTTTTTGATTACTAGTTTTAGATTTTTAGTATTAGAAATTATTCTTAGGAGCTCTAATGTTTGACGTGAACATATCGACATCTTAACATCAAATAATATTTTATTCCTGATAAAATTTAACAAAAAAATTTTCTTCTGCAGTCCTTTTACATAAATTCTAGGACACAGTTGAAACATAAGCTTCAGAAAATTTCTGAGTTTATGATATGGTCTCTTTTATTTCAACTTATATGTGATGAATGTTTTTCGTCATCCAAAATTATTGATTCTCTCCACGTAATGTAAATCTTCGTGAGGATATGGAAGTTGAAAAGAGAATATGCCACACACAGAAGTATTTTGATAAGGAAAGGCCAACTCTCTTATAATGAAATAACCAGAGATGTGTTGGAATGATTCGAAATCAATGATAGAAGACATCTTACTTTGAAAATGGCACACTGTAATGATTACCGTGGTTGACATTTATCTCCGGGGACATACCAGTACGAATACGTAGTGAATCATCTGTACCACTTTTTAGATCAACAAGTAAGTAACTGAAAAGCTTGGAAGTGGCATCCTCATAGCTATCTTGAAAGAATTTAAATTTTAAGGAAAACACATTTTTCCCCAAATGAGTGATTAGAGATTTACCTCTGGGATTTTTGCGTATTGCCTCATAATGAGAATTCGAAGAAATTTCTCTCATTTCTTTTCCTTTATGAAAAAGAATTTATACCAGAAAAATAACATTAATATTTCTATGATGAGAACCTTCAGTGAATAATTTTTTTAGATTAGAATTCTTTGCCAATTTGCTCATTAGATTATCGAGAATGATAAAGTATCATAATATTCATTAAATTGTGTGTTAGATAAGCCTTCAATAAATTTGAGAGAGAGAGAGAGATGTTCTTCATATCTTCATAAAGTTTTATCTGTGCTCCGTAACACAAAATAACAGTTTTAGAAACAGATGAAGCATTTTATGAATCTCTCTAATTTGTTTTTAAAGTATATTTTACAACTACCAGTTGGATCAGCTACAATCATTGTAAAATTATGTTTCATCTTCAAACTTTCCATGATGACTGATAAAATGCTGTTTAGTTCTTTTATTTATAATAGATATCTACCAATATCTCACACCATTTTAAATTATATTTGGTAAAAGTATAATTATTTTTGTGTTTTGTTTATATATATCGTTATTCCATAATTAACCTTTTAAATAATTATTAAGTTATAGTTTGCGAATGTATGACTTTTCATCCAAAACTGCACAGCACCAATATTAAATTTTATGGAATTAATTAGGAGGAAATACTCCCTAAGTTAATAATTTTAAGATGAAAGAAAAAATTTAAAAGGAAAGTAGAGAAATGAATAAAGACTTATTTTGCTTATTTCATTATTTATAAACCATTCTTTCACCACATTTTTCCTTTACAAACTGAAACATTTGCAAACCATAATTTTTATTTAGAATTAGTTTTTAAGCAAGGGAATCCATAGAATTTCCTTGACAAAGTTTGAATATAAAGTAAATTATTATGTATGTCAGTATTCAACTGTGTTACACATACATTAGATGTAATACTTAGGAATATAAGAGAATACCATAACACAGTTGAATACTGACATACATAATTAACAACATTTTTTTTCCATTAAAGTCAAGCGATTGCTTAAATAAATCAAAAAATTCCAAACTAACTGCATAAATAGCTAACCAGCAAGATCCGGGTCAGTATAAGTCATCTTGATTTATAATGTCTGCTGATCATTTGGAAAAATAAGGAATTGAATCCTATGAAAATACTCCTTGGAATGATGATGCTGTTATCTTCTCTTTTAACATGTTTAGATTTTGAATATCTGATCACCCTTCATATTACCAAAGTCAAATAAAATTTTTCTTGCTTTATTGATTTTGATAAAACTAACTAATTCAGCAAATAAAATAACGTATATCAGTGATTCTCAACCTGTGGAGCGCGGGCACACTAATGGGGGAGGCACGAGCATATACAAGAGAAAATGTTATTTAAAAAAAGTGATTATGTGGCTGAAAGGAAAGAACACACAAAACAAAATACATTTTGACATATTCAATAATTAACTTATTAAACTAAAATAACTTACTAAATTAAAAACAAATTTAATAAGTATTAGTGACTTTCTTGGGCCTGTCTTTCAGAGCAAAGTTTTTCGAATTAGGGTTTAACATTAGAAATATACACTCTCAGTTCTTTTTCTATATTTAGCTGAGATCTATATTTTGTCTTCAAAGAAGCCACCGCAGAAAATCCAGTTTCACAAAGGTAAGATGTTGAAAATGGTAGTAGAATGCGAAATGCCCTTGTTTTTAGTGCAGAAAACTCATCATCCACTCCTGTTCAAAATTCAAAGAGCGATTTATTACTAAACTGTCTTTTGGTTTCGCTGCTTGCCGTGAAGTCTATGAAGGTTTCTTCCTCTTCAGTTGAGAGTCCTTTGGGAGTATCTTGAAATGGATCCCTCACCACTTGTAATTTGATATCAGTTTGTCGTCAGCAAGAAAGTACTTTTTAAAATTCTTTGCTAGCATTGCTAAATGATTTTCAGTGGTTTCAAAAACAACTTTTATATGTTGTTCTTCAGCCTTGTAAGTTTTAATAAAATCATTCAAATTTGCAAACATTGTTAAGTTTTCTTGCTTTAAATTTCTGCTCCATAATTCCAATTTCCTACAAAAAGCATTAACTTTATCGCTCGTATCCAATATATGTGTATTTGCTCCTTGGAGTTGAAGATTCAAGTTTTTTAATTTCTCGAATATGTCGACCATGTAGCTCAATTTCATCACAAATTAACTAGCGCGAAAATTCTCAGCTTCCAGCTTCCGATGAGTTTTCCTCTTCTAGGAAAACGGCGATTTCTTCTCTTAATTCATAAACACACACCTTACAAAAATTTTCCTCATAACTATCTTCCCTCGCAATAAAATAGTAACGATGAATGTACAGCATCCATATTTTTACAAAGTGCGGAAAAGATTCTTGATTTCAGGGGTTTCATTTTTATATAGTTTACTACGGTTACAACCGTAGTTAACACAATATTCAAACCAGGACTCATTTCCTTGGAAGTCAAAGCTTCTCTGTGGATCATGCAATGCATCCAAACGCACTGTAGCGATTTTTGTTTCACAAGTACTTGAATACTTTGGAATCTTCCAGGCATAGAACGAGCACCATCGGTGCATATTCCGACGCAATTTTTTCATTCTATGTTTGCCTCGTTCATAAAATCTTTTAAGATAGCAAATAATGCGAGTGCTGTTGCTTTGAGCTATATTGGTTTGCAGAAAAGTAATTCTTTTACTACTGACAAATCATCACAAAATCTAACATAGGCAATGAAATGAGCATCTTTATTACTATCTGTTGCTTCACCGGGTTGTATTGAAAACAATTTGTGACGCAACTTCGACAAAAGTTGACACTCTACATTTTCAGCTATATCAACAATTCGATGGGCAGCAGATTCATTTGAAAGAGGTATAGACTGCAATTGTTTCGCAAAATTATCCCTAAACATAATTTCTACAATCTCAATTGCGGCTGTCAAAATAAGCTTTTCACCAATGGTGTGAGGCTTTTTACATCTGGCTATTTTATATGAAACTTTGTAAGAGGCACTTAAAGCTTTTTCATTCACAGACAAAGCTTTTTTAAACAATGATTTTTGCTTTTCATATGATTTTAATTTTAATTCGAAGAATTCTCTGGGTTTGTTTACGTACTCACATTGAAGCGTTTCCAAATGTCGCTTAAGTTTATTAGGTTTCATACTGCTACCGCCAACATTTTTGAGCAAATGATACACAGGGGGCTATTCTTCTTCATTTACTTCAGTACTAGTGAATCTAAAATTTAAGTATTCTTGAGAATATTTTCTTGATTTTATTTTCGGAACCCCGCTCGTCTGTGTACTTGTTGATGCTTGTCTATCGTCGAATGCTCGCTTACGCTTAAAAATTTATCCATGATTCTGCATAAGTCTGCTGCCGTGAATATTTAATACGGTGAATTGTATTTACACGAAAATATACATAACATAAGCATTCAGAATAGATTCAATAGCAAATAGAAGGATAGACTCGAATGAGATTGTCTGGAATTGAAAAATTGGCGTCACAGAACTTTCTCCTTTTCCCTATGAGAAAACATTTGTTCACATTTGCACACGCTCCTTACTAACTTTTAAGCTGACCAGACAAATCGAAACTTCTCACGAAACCGTGAGAATGCCCGACATGGTGGTATGCAAGAGTAATAAAAAGGTATAGGACTCTTGTTTTTTCAATACTAAGGATCGGTGTTGCAAAATGTCAATAAATTTTCGTATTCTTGGTAATTTGTAAAGTTTAAAATTAAGATTGTAATGTATGTTTAGCGCCAAAATACTCAAAATACATTATTGTTGTATACATTTTATTGTATGCGGTGGGGAGGAGGCGCGATGAAAATTATGATTGAAAATTGGGCTGGGAATACTAAAAGGTTGAGAAACACTGACGTATATAGTTAGCTCTAAATCTTTACTAAATATTCTTCCTAACGTAAATTACTTTGTTTGATGTGATTTAACAGTTCGCCATGACACAAATAAGGAGATAAATCAAATGCATATAATGTGTTACTGTTCGAGTATTCTTTTCGTGATATAAATATAGCTCGGTCTTGCCATATTTCTGTGTCCAAGAACAACATATTGTAAGCTCGAATGAAATTATTTTATCAAAATTTGGTTATCGTGTATTATGAGGTGTTAGTTGACAATCCACATAAATTCCTATATAATTCAAATTGAAATATTGGAAATCATAGAGGAGATTTTTTTAAAATACCCTGATGACTTCGTTATCACACATTCTATAATAATTTTAGGCATTTTGCCTGAAACTACTTTATCTTGAACAAATTACAAGTTTCCTTTGTGAAGCGAATGTACTTTATTCAAAGCTTGATTTGTGAGATATTTTGTTGTTTTTATTTGCAAGGCCTTAGTATGTCCAACAATAACACCAAGAATTTCACGAAAATTTCCTATGAATAAAGAAATGTGATCTAAGACTACTTTGAGTCCTTCAGTACCTGTTAAACAAAGTTCTGATTTACTTCGAATGAAATTAATTCTATCCATTAAATTTCATAAAAGTCTTTCTGGGGAAATAAATCTCCAAGAATGTAACTGATCATGTCCACAGTTCCATTTTTCTTAAAGAATTCAAGTCTTTTGCTGAACCCATTTTTTGAGTCCTTACAAAAAACTCAGCTGTAAATTGTGAAGCTTCTCTGTAATAACCATGTTTCAATAATGTTTATATATAGCATCAGTGAGGTTAATCTATATAAGCATAATTTATATAAGCATCGGCATGGAATCGGAAACAATACGATCATTCAATGTAGTATTAACTTGCGAACAAGAGAATGTAGAAAGAAGTTTAAGTTATCACCTTACTAGTAAAGCTACGTTATCATATTTTTCAATAATATTATTGTTTTGTAATATTTTATAGCTTTCACGTAAAGTTGAATTTGACTCAAATCAATATAATCTTCACCAGAGCCACTAATTTAGAATTCGACGGAGCCTGGATAACATTTTACTCATTGTCCATTGCGTATGAAGTTTGTGTACCAGGCAAGTGAAAAAGCTCTAACTCCGATTTTACAAATTCTGGAGAATTTTTCAAGAGAGAGAAATGCCATTATGGAACAAATATATCACGTACTGACTCATTTCGAGCTTTGGACGAAAGGACTCGCGTTTTCTACTCCTTACGTTTCCTTTTATACCTTCTGCTTCATACGACAGATTGTACTTTGTCGAGAGTTTTCTCAACTAAATATTATCCACTTTTTTTCGTTCTTGCTTTAACAGATTCTTTGAGATCTTGTTCTGGTAATAAATCAGATACAACGTGGGAAATCAACAAAGAGAGTAAAAATACCTTCACAGGTATTTTTACTCTCTTTGTTGATTTGCCAGTTAATCAATTGGTAAGGTAGAGCTTTCTTACCATCTCATTTCCCACTTTTTACCAAGAAAGGAAAAGAGGCAATACTATTATTACTTTTCCCCGTCCATATAGTACAAAATATCGAAAATTCAACCTCAGTTCTATATTGATGATTTGAAATGTTTGATGTATGAGAGGTAAGTATCGAGGCCTATGGCGACTAATTATTTCGCCATTTTTTCCATCCACACTGATAATTTGCTGAAGTGGTGCTTGTACATCACCAATGGTATGTGGTGTCACAATATCTGAATAAATTTAGAAAAATGAAAATTTAGCATGAAGATCTGCCAAAAATGGACTATGTACAGTTCCCGTGATAATTTCGTTTTCTAATCCTAAAAGTTGTTTCAGACCATCATTGAAAATGATAGAGAATCCATCCTTCACAGGTATTTTTACTCTCTTTGTTGATTTGCCATACCCTAAATATACTTTGCCATGAAAAAGAATATCATTCACTGCTTTTAGTACATCATTAATTGCCTCATAACTTCCAAAAGGTAAAGTTTTCCTTATATTTCGAGCATATTACCGTGTGTGTCTGGTATTCCAAATGTAAAAGAATTTCTACATTGAGTCATGAATGAGGGTAAATAGTTTCTGGTTTGCCAACTTCCCACCCACCACTCAGATTTCTCAGAATAAGTATAGCTGCGTTAAAAAAAAATTGTAAATTTTATTGTTAGGAAAATATTTCAAGAAGCTTTTCAAAAGGTAGTATCCGTCAATCAACATGATTTAAAACAACTTTTTTTGGAGAATTAGTGTCTATATCATTCTCACATATTTCAGTCACGCATTGAATTTCTCAGGGTAAACTCAGAATTTTACAAAGTATTCAGTTTTATTTCGTTTTTTCTTCTTTTATTAACTTTTACAACTGGATAAAAACCTGAATTGGTAAATTTTTATAGCCTTTGAGAATAAAATGTGTCTTTTATAAGTTCACCCGCTAAATCATTTAATTTATAAACTAAAGGGTTTCTTGATTTTATGATTTCTTGGTTTTATGACTTGATTCATGATTTTATGAATAGTAAAAATTTCTCGTATCCAATTTTGATCGTATCCTTTTTCTAAATTTAATTTTTCTTTAATTTTATTTGAACTGTATCTCTAACATTTAAAACATTTCTTGTACTGTTTTGTCAGATTATTGTACAATGCTTATCATACACTAGTTTAATTTTCAGAAGTGATATTAATCTGTTCTGTTTTTATATTACGATACCACGTATTATTATAAGTTTGCATTAATCTATTACGGCAATGTATCTTTTTAAATTAATTTTGGTGAAATATTTTCTTATTTTCGTTTTCAGTGTTCGCGCGATTTAATCTCTCAAACACGCTTACTTTTGTTTGGTTATGAACTGAGAAAATTGTTACATTAATGTCTCTTAAATATTTTTCAACTCATTTCCATAATCAAATTTCAATATATTAGTAATTTTTCACTAAATATCGCTTCTAAAGCTTGTTTCAAACTACGACATATTTTATCTTTTAAGGGTACAAGGGATTATAAAAACTAACTTTTTTTTAACTTTGTTGATATTTCTTTCAAATTAACAGCACTAATATATAATATAAATACAAACATAAATACAAAATTTTGTGTCCCTACTATTAATAGTTTCTAAAATAATAAAGTTCAAATATTTTAAAATACCGTTAAATTTAAAAATTTCGAATTATTCCATGCGCAACAAAAATTAATCAAATTTTACCATTTTCTCATACAGAATTCCTTTTATCATTATAAACAAATTTTGCGATATTTTGTTTCCCTATTGTGTAGTTATAGTAAAACATTTTCAATTTACATGGATAAATGCAATTTGTTTTAAAAAATCATAAAAAAAATTCATATTATACAAAAAATTATGTAAAACTCTCTTTATTTCATACCATTCATCGCAACTTTTATTTATCGTAGTGTACGCAAAAAATATAGGAAAAAAATTTTGCGCATTTCAAAGTTTTGAAATTGTTAAAATTACCAATTTCGAGAAAAATAGCATTTACTATAAAAAAAAAACTTCGAATATTGTAATTTGTCAGACAAACAAGTTTATTTGATTCTTCAAAACACAATTGTTATATATTTTCTAAATATTTAGCTATTTATTTAATAAAAAGTATTTTAAAGTAATTAAAAAATTTGCTGTTAATTATATAAAATTTTCATAAAATAACAAAGGAGTCATGTTAATTTTCCAATATGTATAGTTTTAAAACTCAAGTTTATAATATATACAAGCATATTTACATGAAATAACAAATATAATTAATTTTACAACGTATATAATACAGATAAACAAAATATATAATATATATTTCCATGGAATTCTATTTTGATTAATCTTTGTAAAAATAATAAGAATCCTCCGGAACAATATCCCTCCTTCAATTTTCGTGCAAGTTTTATTATTCGCAATTCTTCTGTATTTTTTAGTAAGTCTCTTTTTTATATTATTCAGAAGCTTTCCGCTTTTTCTGAGATTCTCTACGATTATCTTGTTTTTTCCAATATTTGGATAAAAAAAGCTTCACTATTTGCACTTAATTTGAGTGTCTCCAAGTACCCTAAATTATATTCGCTAACTGCTCTTGTGACACCAAGTTCAAGTCTTTTTTTTTTTTTTTTTTTTTTTTTTTAGATGAAAACTTTGGACACTTTCGCCATATTGAGCTATGGAGACTCTCGTTGGCATTTTGAGTGCCCAGAAGAAGCACATCTTAGATGAAATTCATCTGAGGCAAGTCGTTGATAAACAGGTAATATTTTTTCAACAACTTGCTCTGATAGCTGAGTCTTCATTGAAGAATGTGCTTTTGGTATATTACCCCTTGCTTCGGCTCTTTTAAAAAAGCACCAAGATTCTTTTTCTTCAGGGTATTTGCTGTGCCAGGACTTTGCATCAGTTGACATGCAATGATACAAAGTAACAAATATTGAAGTTTTCATTTTCTCCATATCTGGTGCATTGTCAACAATTGCTTTTCGATAGAAATTTTTGCAATTTGCAGACAGTGTTTTCTGTCAAATTTCCTCGCTTCCGTCCACCAACACTCCTTTTGTCTTCCACTCTTTCACTTTATTTCGGAGACCTGTACCAAGTCGTTTTGCAACATGGTTGATGCATTCTTCTTTTTCAATTGATGTATCGGAACCGTAAATTTTTTTTTCAATTAGATGTTGGTAAGTTTTGGCATCACCATCAGAAAGTATTGTGGTATACCTCATTTTACATTCTGATACTGACCTTTCCCAAACAATGCAAGCAGCTTTCATCTCCATACTCCCCGAAGAACCATCAAAATTTTTCTGGCAAACAGGAACATAACTTTTTTTTTTCCATATATTGAATTCTAGATAATTATCACCAAGATTCTTAGATGTTATCATACAATCATGACAGCATTTTGACAAAATTTCAAAATCTATGACAAGACCTGTCAAAATATCTATCACGATACCTAATCCGTACAATGAGGTGTGTCTTCTCTTATGCCCTGTGCCGTCATAAGAAACTTTTACATCTATGATGTTGTTTCCCTGGATGGAAGGATTAGCTTGCACATGAGCATGACGGATACTTTCACGTGACACACGTAGCATTTCCATTTTCTGTTTTTCATTCCTTTGGCACAGATTATCTAAACATCTTGTAAATGTTTTTGAATCCATAGATGGTGCTCCTAGAATTGAATAAAATGTGTCCATAGCTGCATGACCTCTTCCAATAGCTAAAAATGCATTGACAAGAGAGTTTTCTGTTGTAGCGTACCGAGGTGGCAAGGCAATTGATGACGATTTCAATTAAATTAAATTTAATTTATTAATGAGGATAAGTTTTAAGTATAAACATAATTTTTACTATTTACAAATATTTTAAAACAATTTCCACTTAATGATCATGACAATGTCATTGGCGGACACCGCCACAAGCGCAATTCCAGTGCGTTGTCTCTCTGAGAATACACTTTTCTGAAATAAACAAAAAACAATATAATCGGAAAGAAGGAGGGCGGCAGAATCTGGCGCGCATGCGCTGTACTGATTCTCGCCTTTTTAGCACGTTATACTGTTTAAATCAAACTTTCTTGTTGGCAATTTTCGTTCACTTGAAAATGCAAATCCAAAGGCATTTACAACAGGTTTTTCACACAAGTTCTAGTTTCACTGAATATCCATAAGAATTCAGTTGTCGTATAGCCAAAGAATTGTCACCACAGTCCCTGCAAGAAACATTTTCCTGCGAATTTGAAAATATATCTGAATTAATATAAACATATTGAGATGGTGAACAAATAGGGACAGAAGTAGAAACAGTTTCTAATGAATCATTTTGTGCACTGCTTTTCAATTCCTTCTCAACTGCCCAACGTTTGAAAGAATTTTTCTTTGAAGCAATACTTCTTTTACTCGGCCTTTTTTTGGGCTTTCTATATTTAGAATGAATAGCATCCATATTTAAATTTAAATAAATGATCAAAATATAGTAGTTAGAAAGTAAATACGTTGTTCTGAAAAGAACTGTTTTATTAAATAAAATGAACTCAAAAGCAAAACTGAAAGTAAAATAAAAATTCAAAATTCAAAACCAAAATTAGAATAAATAAACATTAAGCAGTAAAAGTAATGTAAATAAGTGTTGCCAATTCATTAAAGATAAAAAAGGATCATCATGGAAAACTTTGTAAGGCTTGCTGACAACAGAAACTATTTCAGTTGATAAAGATTTTTAGCAGACGAAATCAACAGCCAAACGGCTTCAAAATGAAAACAAAGGGGTGTGGTTATTCATAAAAATGTCGATATCTCTGTAAAAATTGTCAAAAACGAAAACTTTTTTTTTGATTTAGTTAGCACTTATTATATTTATTAATATTAGACAGAAATAAAAAAAATTGATATTTTAGTGATATTTTGCTTATATGAAAGTCCTGTGTACCCTTAAGGGAATAGCCCACACGTATTTTGAGAAAGTATCAATAAAAGCAAGTAATTATTTATAATCATTATTAAAATTTGCAAGTGAATGTAAATTACTAAATCCACTTGAAATTGTTCATTTAAGCCTCCAAGTATAACTTTATTTCTTTGAAATTTATTCCTCAAAGACTTATGTAGAGTATAGGGAACTTTTGTCCTTAGCCAATCTTTGGTGCATTTCATTTTCACTCTACCTTCTAAAGCTTTATATAAACTATTAAAACCTCCAAGATTCCCTGGAGCTTTAGAATCTCTATGCAATTGAGACAAAGCAGCCTCTATTACACATATTTGAAGAATCATGAATGAATTTGAAATGCTGAATGCACTTGCATTTATACTTTTATTTAAGATATAGTGTTTACAGGAGACACTTTCGTATTACCTAAGAAAATTAATAAAAAATATTATTTTAAAAATAACAGTTTTAAGAAATTAATCTAAGTTTGTGAGCCCATCTTTTACAGAAATCTTCTTTTCATTATTTCAACAATATTAATTAAAAGAAAATTTTTATGTTGAAATAAGCAAGGCAGTCTTAGGATTCCAAGGAAATTGTTTACAAATTTTGCAATTATTAATTTGGAATTCGGCCGACTAATGGCGATGAGGTTAGCGTTTCTAACTATGAAGCAGTGCTTTCCGAGTTTGAATCCTGGCTCGGACATGGATGTTTCTTTCTCTCTGTGTTTGTCTTCTTTTCCCTTTTAGGGCGAAGATGTCACTCCCACTGAGTGCCCCACTGTACAAAATGCCACCAACTTCGCCCATTTTAGAACTGAACAGGTATTTCCTACGGTAGTCGGGTGTTAGAAAAAAATTTATAATACTATTAATGTATGAAATTTTTAAAAATTTAAATCCTCCTTGCCTATTTAAACTAGCCATAAAGTGAATGTTTTGTCATTTCTTTTACATTTTGCTCTATCTGCTATTCCATTTCTCATGTGTTTATTGTCCATTTGTCCAGCTTGAATCAATTGAAAACGGCTTCTCAAGCCGATGTTTAGTTCCTTATATAAGATATCACTTATTTACAAAATGAACTTCAAAAGTATTCTCAGATATTCGATTCTGAACTTTCCTTTGTTTGCTGCCGCTAGAAGAATGTGATTTCAAGGCAGGCAGTAAATTCGTCAAGAAGTCAGGTTTACAACACCGTCTCAATACGATGTGACGTGAATAAAACGTTATCGAATGTCATGGCTATTTTAAACCAATGAGAATCGTAATAAAGGTGTGTATTCAGGATTTCCACTGTAATGAAAGAAACAATCATTTTATGTGTGATTAATAAACACACACATATAAATTCTAAGCAATATTATTTTATTTAGCATTTTTAAAGTATTTTACAAAAATTACAACAATATTGCATGCTATAAACAAATTGTTTTACTTATTTATTATTTTCTAAGTATTCAAATGCTTCTTCTGGACACAAAGTATTTCTTGCATTTTGAATAATATTACCTAAACGCAAGTTTTTTAAGAAATCGACTGTTGCATGCACAGCAGGTTTAATTATTAAAAATGGTTCATTTCTCCAGAGTCTATTATAAAAAGAGAGGCTCAGCAATTTCCGAAATTTCTAATGAAAATACATGTGAATTAAAAGTTTCTACACAGTTAGCTCATAATTCTTCAGCCAAAAGAAAAGGTTTTTAAAACCTATATACTTAAGAATGTCTGACACAGTATTTTCAATGGTTTGCAATAGACATTGGGTTCAAAGACTGATATCTAAAAAACTCGGCAAAGTAACACTGTCTTCACCTATACTGTTTAAGACACAACGACAAGCATCTAAAAAATTCACTGCGGGAAACATATGAGCTAGAACAGCAATCGTAATACAATTATAATTTCGCAGCATATTACTGTATTGCTCGGCAGAAATTGTAATGGATTTTGAATCCATTTCTTGTTTTTTACGAGTAAATGTAAATTATTTAGAAGTCCTTACTTGCAGTTTGAATTTCCAATTCAGGAAGGACAATAGTTTCCATTTGGTACATGGTTCCCATTTTGAAGCACATTTTCTCTATCCATTATTTGTTCAATCCACCATGGATGGAGGGAAATACTTTGAAAAGTTGGATAATATTTCTTTCTGTATTTCTAGTATTTTCTAATGTGTACTGAGACAGCTTCTTGGAAAGTACTGGGTAACACAAAAACGGAATCATGTATAGAGAATGCATCAACTGAAATCTCATTTTCATAAAATATCCCTGTGGATTGAAATAATAACAAAGCAAAAAAATTTCTTAACTACAGAAAAAATATACTTAAAAATGACAAAATATTGAATTCATATCATGTATTCATATAAAGTAAGCAAAATTTACATTTTCCTCTCTTAACTGTTTTGTTTCTTTTGTCCACACTTGCTTGAGCACCATCATTATTCGTCAGTCATAAAGTTAAATTTTTGTACATTTTTCGTTAAAATACATGACATTAACAGAAATAATATTTGAGATAAATACATATGTATGTATTTAAATAATCAGTTGCTTCATCTAAAGTACGCTTATTATTTTGTGAAAACATGGTTTCCTCAAAAAAAAAAAAAAAATCCTTTTGAAGATTATGGGTTCGGTTCCCAGCTTTGACAATTTAAAAATACATTTTAAAAATTCTTAATTTAAAAAATAATTCTGTATTTAATTCACAGATGGCACCATAAACACCAACATGACGTCATTGAAAATATCCTTTTGGTGCTCGTAACTCCCTTTTTTGATTGACCGGTGACACATACAATAAAAATGAATTTGTATTCTTATATGAACTCAGAAGAACTTATCCCCTTTAGCCCCCAAAGTTGAGTTGTTTCTTCATTTTGTAGGGTCCGCTTGAAAACTGACATCACAGTAAATTATAGCTTTTCATATTTCGACTCACAGGAGCGTATGAAATAAAGGATTCACTGATACCAACATAACATGATAGGTGAGGTAAAATCAATGCAAGTTTGAATAAAGAACGTGTTCAAATTTATAAATTTTATATCTTGAGTAAAATATGTTTGGAAGATGTAAGATCGTGTTTGTGTTAATTTATAACGAAGCAATATTTTTACTAATTTTTAGTTTTTCGTCATTTGTGTTAATTTATAAACTAATTTCTTCTAAATTTTATGAAAAAATTATTGGAGGGAAATGGGTAATAGATGTCCGTCATGTACTCAGCTAATAAGTTCTTAGCTAAAATTTTGCCTGTACGTTTTTAACTTTGTTATGTAATAATATGATGGTGAAATTGCTAATTATTGAATTCAAGTATAAAAAATTATTCTTACAGAGTAATACGTTGAAAAATAAAGCATGTAAAAGTAAGTCTGTAAATATGAATGTTAGACATTTTTGAAAGTTTATAATTTTTCATGTGAATATACGATACAATGTGTTAGTGAAATTATTAACCAACGTTAGATTCAACTATTGTAAACAACCTCACCAGATTTTAAAGGGCAATTAAAATTTTAAATTATTTTACAATATCCTTTGATATTTTTGCTCACTATTTAATTTTTAAGTAAAATATTTTTGAGTATAGAAAACATTTGATATATTTAGATGCATTAATAACCCCGTATGATTTATGTGTTTATTTAGATTTAATAAATGAAACATCTCTTAAAATCCAAGCCTTATTTATGATTAAAAATAAAGTAATAGTCCTTCATTAATGTCCTATTTTCATTCTTAATACTTTATTCTAAACATAGTTTGATAGGAATCATTGGCTCTATTCTAACGACGTGACTGATACTATGCAAGATTTGGCAGCTCCTGGCAGTTCTTAACGGAAGGCTTTTTTGATAATGCCGCGTCTCTCGTATAGAGTTGTAAGAAAAAGAAAATTATTTGATATAAAAAATCAAAATCAACAGGGAAAAAGAAATAATGTAAGTTACTTTAACACAAAAGAAAAGATTTTAACTTAGAAATTATTTAAAATATTGAAATAAAAGTAATTTTTTTAATTGCCCTCTTAGGTTTCAACTTTAAAATTAGAAACATTTGTTGTGAAATTTGTGATAAAACATTTTGTCACGGAACAAATTTAAAAGACACATTAATACAATTCACATCAAATCCAAAAATAAAAATTGTTTGAGATGCAACAAATTTTCTGTGGAGTCAATAAATTCAATAATATAAAAACTTTTGGAAATTGGGAGAGAAAAAAAAATTATTCAAAAATTTACTCGTAACAGAAAAGCTGTTTCAGATCCTGAAAAATAGAAGAAGAAAAAAAAGCTGTGGTAAAAGAAATCTTAGTCCATGTGTTGTCACTAAAATTGTAGGCACTCAAAAGATTTACCCTAATGAATCAAACAGTAAAGATTTACGCATAATTCTTTCTGATAACAAAGTTACAATGAAAAATATAATTGAAAATTTTTCCATAAAAGTAAAGGTGTAATAGGGAATGGTGTCATACATATTCGTTATAGACGTCCATTGATGCATTCAGAAGATGATATTTGTTCGTATTACTTCAGATCAAATTGTATCACAGCATTAAATGATATGGAAATAACTTATCAAATTAATGATGTTTATAAAAAAGAAACTAAAGCTGCATTTGAATCATTTGAACGTAGAAGAAGCGGATGGGTTATAAAAAATATTGTAGATTTTGAAGTTAAAATTTATCACTTCTAACCTCTCGGAGCCTTTACTTATCTTTCCTTACCAACTTTTATAGAAAGGAAAAAAGTTGTTATAAATATTGAAAATAATGACCATAAATGTTTTATCTGGTCAGTTTTAGATGCACAATATTCCCAAAACATAATAATTACCAAACAGTAAATCATTATACAGAACTCGAAAATGCTTTAAATTCAAGTATGTTAACATATCTAGAAAAATCCATCAAATAAATAAATTTGAAAAAAAAAAATTCCTTATCAATCATCATTGTTGGATGTGAAGGAAAAGAAATATTTCCTCTCAGGATCACAAAACAAGAAATACAAAATCATAGCAAATTATTATATTTAAGTAATGAACATGGATCACGTTATTGACTAATAAAAAATATGAGTCATTTGTTATCTACTCAAACTAAACATAATGGGAAAATATACTATTGTGATTATTGTCTTTGTATATTTCAGAGTTAATTAGGATTGAGTAACCGTATCCCTTATTGTCCAGTACATACTCTTCAAAAATTTATTTATCCTAATGAAAATAAAAAGTGGTTACAGTTTGATAAACAACACTACCAATACCCTATATAATATATGAAGATTTTAAGTTCCTTATTATAAAACAATATTCTTGTAAAAGAGCACCTAATATGTCCTAAACAGAGAACATTGCGCAAAATATTTCTTGTAGCTATTGCTATGCAGTTATTTGACCAGACGGAAAAACTATTGGTGAACCCATTGTATGTCGAGGCGTAGAAGCAGTCTGCTCTGTTTTATCTTGTAAGATAGAAAAAAAATAATATTCAAAAGTCTCCAAGACCTATGATACTTAGTGATAAAGAAAAAAATGATTAGAGAGATCTAAACATTGTCACACATGCTCAAACCTTTAAGGAAATGATCATGTTTGAGATCATTGTCACGTAACTGGAGTCTATAGGGGAACAAATCCCAATTCTTGCGTTTTAAATTTCAAAACAACGTATAAAATTACAGTTGTAATTCCCAATTTCAAAAACTATGACTAACTTCTTATAATGATTTAATTAAACAAAAAATTTTAAATCGAGAGTATGCTCTTGCCCAAAATGTTTGGAAGGAGATAAATGAAAAGAATCTTGAATATCATCGTATATATATATGTAAGGACGGATGTACTCATTTTAGCTGATATCTTAGAAAATTTAAGGAAAATGATCACTCTCTGCAACTTTTCAAGAAAAATCATTTTTTTTATTGAAGTATCGCGCAATCGAGTTTTAGCAGAATCTTTAATCTTTTCATCAATGTGAGTGACTACATCTTTTATTGCATTATTTCTTGTGTGCGAAAGTTGTGTTCCTAAATATCTTCCAGCTTTGATGATAAGAAGTGTTAAGAAACATTTAAAATCACCAAAAACTTCATAACCTGATTGATGAGTTAAATTATGGAAGCGACATACTAACTTGTGTGCAATAGTAGTTCATACTGTCTTCTGAATTTAAATGCATTTTTCTATATATTTAGACACAACCTGACAAAGGTACATATGAGATTAAATTATTTATACCTTGCAATGAAGCGAAAGAACTAAATGCGTTTACTCACCTCTGAAAATAATATTGTTGCCTGAACTATTTTTCAGATTGATTCCAATCATTTCGATGCAATGTTTATGAAGTGAATAACAGAAATGGTCATGAAAAAATGCTTAATCATATGGTTTTCTTTTTCATACATGCAAGGAATCACTCTAAGAAATAAAGCAAAAGTATCACCTACATGATGTGAAGGTATAAAATCAAAATATATCATTATATCTGTTATCCCATCAGTAAGCTGAAGATAGTATTCAGCATCAAACACCCCACCATTAAAAGATGTTTCGACAAATCCTAACATATTTGCCAGCTCTTTACAGAATTCAGTTTTATAACTATCGGGATGATTATGCATGATATATAACTATGGGGATTTATAATTATTATCAAGATTTTTATTGAGCATGAAGGAAAAATGAATGATTTTAAGATAATTGAATAAAATTACATCTATTTTATATTGTTCATTGGCAATTGATAGATTTTGTGTGTGAATTATCTTTCCTTTTTTAATAACTTCTTGATATTCTTTAATTGTTTGCTCTAACATTTCATGTACCAGGATCACATTGAAGTTTTCGCTTACCTTTTACCGCTTTTATGTGTACCTTCAAAACAGCATCGTGTTTCGTACTCCACACTTCCATAAATGTTGGACATTTGTCCTTTTTAAAAATTAACTCTGCTTGTTTACTTTAATCATCAGCTTTGTCTTTCTGGAATCATTTTAAAAATCTGTTAATACTTTTAAATCTAACAAAGAAATGTTATAATTTAGAGTTTCAAACAACGCCAATTTTGCATGAATAGAATCCTTTATCACTTTTGAAACTGTTATCACTTGAATAAAAGAATTTTTCAAATTTTTACTAATAATTTTTAAACTTTTGGTAACATGATTAGAAATTGTGTGCCTCAACATTAATCATTACAATCTTTAATAGTGACATTCTTATTTGATATATGAAGCATATGCATTAATTTCAAAGAATTTTCTGTTGATAATTGTAGCTCAAAGCTATTTTGAAGATAAATTTTTACACTTTTGTGTGATGAGAATTAAAGTGAACATTATCGTCAACTTAAGTTCATTTTCAACGATTTCATTGATTCTGTTCCAAAAATCAATTGTGTTTTCATTGCTACGTGTATCAAATACGATTTTTTATTCCATGGGATCTTTCAAAACTCGTTCTCCGATTTCATGAATTACAGTACATTTATTGTTGCTCTAATTTATCAATTTCTTGGTAGAAAAATGTCAGCATTCACAGTCAGTTCTTAACATTTAGCATAAGAGGAGTTGAATGCAATTCCATGCTTGCATTTGATAATAGTGTAACATAAAATTCAGTTACCGTTTTTTCAACTATGATTGCTTAGCCCAAGAATTTAACCGTTAATCAAATCCTTTCCACTTAATTCTTTTTCTCCCCATTTCTTTTCTTTTTTTTTTAAATTTTGCAAATTTCTTTCTTTTTTTTTCTGAAATCTTTATATTGTTTTAAAACCTTATGTTTTCCTCACTCATAAAATTTTCCACTGACATCTTCACCTTTCAAATCTATCAAAAGCCATGCTGAAGGAAAGCTAATGTAGCGTTTATTTATTACAAATACTTCATCACAACATGATGCTGAATAATTTCGATCAAAATTTTTTTCAGTTTGTAAATTCTTACTTGTTTGCCATGAGTATATTTGAAATTTGTTTCTATACCATAGCATTTTCTCAAAAATTTCAGGCACTAATTTAGGTGCAATCATATATTTGGCGCATATCAAGTTGTTCTATGAACTTTTTTATTGTTTAATTGTCAATGATGATGATCAACTAAGATTTTGTAGAATTTCTGAATAAATTTACCATATAAATTATTTTTCAAAGTATTTTATTATTATTCAAAGTATTATTTTTAAATATTTTTACAACTGTACCATGCAAATCTGATTCACTTGAATAGTGTTATAATGTTCTTCTCTAAATAATAAAATTCGTTTCTGTAATCGTAAGTGCACTAATTTTACTCGATCCATTAATTTCTTCATTGCAGTCACCAGGGCAGGTTGTTGTTGTGGCAGCACTCTGCCTCCCCGTACCTAGCCTTGAATTGGACTCTAGCAGTTTGATAGAGGCAGCCGGGTGGAGTTTTTGGGATTTTGAAACAAAGACCAAGCCGCCAATAATTGGCCTACCGTTCCATCCATTATATCCTTTCATTTGCAGGATATTGTAGCCATACAAAGTTTTAACATGGCCCAGCTGCTTTTAGCAAATACGACGGATATTCAGTTAAGCTGGAATTCAAACTCACTTCTTTCCGATACTGTGAATGACAACCTATCCAACCAGGCCGTCACAGTCTCTTACAAAAGAAGGTGCATTTTTCTTTTCTAATACATAAGCTTTTTTGGAAAAACATGGAAATATTTAACACCTTTTAAATTTCAAATTAAATATTATGTTTCATAAATTTCATCATATCCACTAAATCACATTGAATTAATTCACCAATGCCATAGAACATTGCTTTTATTGGAAATTTATGTTTTAATGGTTTGTGAAGTATATAAGCATCCTGCTGCACAGTGGCGTAGCAAGCATAACTGGCATCGAGGTAATGCTTGCTGTTTGGCTACCTATTTCAGTCCTCCAGCTCAAGAAATAGTAATACACAGTAAACTTGTGTTATGAGAATATAATGCAAATAAGAATAGAAATTTTAAAATAATCTAAACTTAAGGTTTAGAATACATTTGATCTTATAACGTTCGAAAAAGTATTTTTTCAACTTAAAGTATTAATATAAAAGCAATATATTTACAAGTGAAATAAAGTTTATTTCTGAAAATGATTAAACTTTAAATATATTCTAACTTCAAATAAATAATTTTTATTAAAAAATTTGATTTTAAATTTCAGAATTAATGGAGCATGTTAATAAATAATCATATTTTAGGAAAACTGCTGTTAGATAAGCAAAATGCGAAGAATACGTGGTAGACGGAAAAAATTTACTCTATAATCTAAAGTCAACATTTTCCAACAAACACTACCGTTTTTAACGAAATATTATTTGCTAAAAAAGAAAATTTGTGGAAATAAAACTAACGGTATCTGGAAAGTAATGATATACTAATCGTGTAAACACGGAAAATGTTTTTTTCTAGAATTAAGACATCATTACTTTTGATTCTCGTTTTTTTTTTTTTTTTTTGTATTATACTTTGATTCTATTAATACAATTCTCTTCTCTGGATATTACATTGTTATTTTGAAAAGAAATTTCCCGTATTCGTTACAGGTCAGTATGGACACATCAACATACTGCTGGAAATAAATATTTCCGTCTAGAAATAATTTTTTATCTTTCCAATGTAACTTTGGAAATTTTGTCCTGCACAATATAGGGTGTAATTAGGGGAACTTTCAGTTCACTGCAACGAATGGATTTTGTTATTTAGAAGCAAAAGAACCTTAGACTCTCTTAGTCTGTGTTCCCCTGAGGTATCATTTTATTTGAAAGATATTGCGGCTGGATCTTCGGTTAGGTTGGGAAGAGAATTCTTCTGGTCTCGAGAAGGAGGCTTTTCGCATCACAGTGCCTTTTAAGAAATAAAACAAGAAAAAAATTTATTGTGATTCCTTCAAAATTAAGATGGCAGAACTGATTCATTTCATGGATAGGGGATAAATATTTTTTAATGGAAAGGTCTTCAGCAATTTCCCATTCTTTTTCTTTATTTAAATATAAAACAAAAGATTTTGCGCAATTCATAGGAAGCTTTACTGAAAATGAAATATTTTGTAAAGTACTTATCATAAAAACTTCGTATCAAATTATATCGCAATAGTGTAACACATGTTTGTAAATTTGCAACTGTTACGGGTAATACAATTTTCTTCCAATAAAATAATAAGCTCCTTTTTCTTTCACATATCAGAATATAGTTTAATATTTAACAGAAAAAGCATTAATGTGTCAATAAAAACTACAAAAGCATTAAAATTAAAATTCAGTTCAAAAAATGAGTATAAATATTTTGCTCTTCTATTTTATATGGAATTGCATTATTTTTATTCGTCTTTCATATTTTCATATTTGTTTCGCTTCTATACAAAATTTTAATACGCTTTTCACATATAATACTTTTAATACGTTTGGTTGACAATCAAAAACTGATAGTTAAAATATAATTTCCTTTTGAAAAACTTGTTAAATTGTTTTTAAGTTTTTACACGACGATTAGCAAGTTTGTTTAATTTTCTACTTGTATCCCTAAAAAAAAGTTAAAAATTGTAATAACCTGGGTAATGTCATCCTCCCTTTCCACTCATTTGTATTTTTAAGAGAGAGAGAGAGGGGTGGGGATAAAGAGAAGGCAACAGGGAAGCTTGCAAACTGTAAGCATTTATTGATACGGTTAAGTAATTGTAGAGAGTGTTGATTATATATATATATGTACATATCTAGCTGTTTATTATATGTGCGTGTTAGATGTATATTAGCTTAATAAATGTGTTTGCAAAAATTAAACACCTTTTTCTTGATTGCCGATGTGAGAGAAGAGGAAAGAAAGATATAGGAATTGACCTCAAATTTTGTGACGAAATAGACTTAAATATATAAACCCTTTAATCTAACTTATCTATTTAAACATTATTTAAATTGGATTATTAAAATCCACTGCAGTTAAACATTGAAGGAGCTGATTTCAATGTTTGAATAGAAGTTCCGGGACATATTCGCAGGGACCAGTTGGTATTAGAAGACTCATTTTGAATTTTGTCTTCTCTGAAAATGTTTCAACATTTCCAGATTAAAGTTAAGGACACCTTAAAATTAACTCCAAATTTTCACGACAAGGTTTGTTACGTTTGACATTAGAAAAATTTGCTATTATATTTACAGTTTGGAAAAGATCTTAAAAAACATTCATCAAGTACTGCAATATGAACAAAGAGAGAGACTGTTAAAACCTTTTATTCAGTTCAATACTGAAATGAGAAAATGAACTCAACTCAAATTCGAAAAAGATTTTTATAAATTACAGAATAATAGTGTACATGGGAAAACATTAGAAAATTTGCGCAACAGAATAAACGTGGAACTTGTTCAGACACAGAACAGAATGAGAAAACTGCTTGCATCACCATCATTTCATTCATGTACAATTTTTAATGAAGAATTAATAGAAGTTGAAATGATACATCAAAAGTTAACGCCAAATAGACCAATTTACATGGTTGACTATATTAGACTGAAACAAGTACCTGATGCATGATTTTTCTTTACAATCATATGAAAAAGACTTACAGAGAAATAAAGCCACATATAATACTACAGATACCTACTCATTCTGCAACAAAATTGAAGATCATATTTACTAAGGCATGAAAAGAAATAGTCAGTTGTTTGATACACCTGAATTTCCAAAAAATCATACTGCTTTTAGTGGAAAAAAATTGTAGGGAAAATGAAATACCACATGAATATTGTAAGCAATGTTTGAAAGATGGCATACAAATACGAAGAATCTCTAAAGATTTGTTAGTGTAAATCACACTGTATTTACAACATGCCAAAATAAAATTGCTTTAAGTCCATATGATGACAAACGATATATTCTTTAAGTACACAAATTTGTGCATGGACACTACAAAAAAAAATAGAAGAAACAAATAATATTTTACTTGAATGATTACTTTTTAAAATTAAAAAAGGCTAACATGGAACACCTTGAAAGAAACGTCCATTTCAACTAATCATTTATCCTTGTTGTTAAACTGCTTGGCCACGCTTTATCGGTGACGAGAGTAGTAAGCATGGGGATAACAACTCAAAAAAAGGGGGGGGGGCAGAAACGGAAGAATTTCTCGTGTAAAACAATAAGGGTATTTTGAGGGAGAATGTCATTTGACTTATATGAGGTAGACGGAAGAAACAACTCAACAATAGGGGTTATCGGAAGGGGTAGTAAATTTGTGACGTCCTCGGTTATCGTGTTCTAACACGCTATCTTCTATGACGTGATTTAAAGATCCGTTTTTCTTGTATTGTTTATTATATGTGGATATTACTTTTCTTTATCGTTATGTTCGTGGCACCATCTATGAGCTGAAAGAATAAATTATTTATTTATTTTCAAAAAATAACATATATTTTATAATGTGTAGTGGCTGGGAGTAGAAGGCAAGTCATCCGATTGGTGAACGCACACCTTAGTCATTGAACTACCAGGATGCAGTAAGTGGATGCATTATATTTTTGACACCTTTTTTCCCCTAGAAGTGACATAATACAACCCGCCTGACAACTTAGGGGGAGAATTATTGCATAGGCTGTGGCATGTTCATGCGTGATGGGGTATGTTTGATCATGGTTCGTTGCCTGTGTACTCAGATATGCTTCCGCTGTACGAAGGATTACAGCTCTTAAACCAATGAAAACACATTCAGTGACATGAACTCGCAAATAATCCTTTATCAAGTATTATTGAGTCTGTACAGAATATTTCATTTCTACGCTTTCACGAGTTTTAAAAAGTTATCTTTCTCTCGTTAAAAGTTGAAATTATTTGAATATGTATTATGTCTTCATCTCGCAATAATCAACAATTAAGTGAATCTACAAATTGGGTAGTTATTAATATAATCATTTTAATTATTTTAGCATTTAATTCTACATTTTATCTTAGAAAATATTTATTGTAAATAATATTTCTCTTTAATGATTGGTGCTTTTTGAAGATCCTGATTTCCCAATGAATGATTCTAATGTCGATATATATATATATATATATATATATATATATATATATATATATATATATATATATTTATATATATATATATATATATATATATATATATATATATATATATATATATAGTTATAGTTATATGTATTATATTTTAATCAACAAATTGTTAGAGAATTGTCTTAAGATTTTATTGAGGCCTCACAATTTTTTCAGAACTTACCTTCTAATTATTAGGTGAAATTTGTATTCGTGGTTAGTAAATTGTATAATCAGTTGTTCAGTTCAGGATAATATTTGATGTCATGTATAATATTTATCAATGCATTTTTTATGTAATTATCTTTTTTAGGCTCATCCAAGGGTGACTCTACTGCTGTTCAAAATGAATTGCGGGTTGTGTGCCTGCAAATTATCAATAATTTCTATCTTTGACATTTTTATTATTTAAAGTTTATTCTTATATCCCATGTTTTTTAGTTGGCAAATGTCATTACTATTGTAGAAAAAGCTCGTCATCGCAATTTCTAATATAGAGCTGAGGAGATCTCTTTTCGTTCTCAAGCCGATCCTGAGAGACTACCTTTACATTTGCAAGATACACCAACAGTTACTGCAGTAGACTCAGTCAGGAAATTATTCCGTATGCTGATTGAACGAGTCACGCAAGGCCTGAATCCTACTGACTTGGTGAGATTTTGCATTCAAACTGATAATTTAAACAAGCCGATATCGACTACACTAATGATGGTGTCATCAATAACTTTAGAAAAATTGATGGGCTTAATACTAAAAGTATTGCAACAAGAAATATCTCTGGATGCCGCCTTTACTGTGGATGTTGTCTCTATCATAAGAGACTCTGGACACGGTTTTGCTAAAAAATTTATAAAGTATGAACTTGATCGGTTAAATAAAGGTCAATTTTGAGCATACCTTCTGATGAAGAAGGACTTTGCTGTGCTAAAGCTATTGTATTTGCTTTGGCTCATTTGAGCAATAATTAAAATATGATAAATACTTTGCGAGATCATCATCAACCTGCACTTGTGAATAAAGTTCGACAATTCCATAAAGCAGCAGGTGTACGTTTAGGTCCATGTACATGCTCTGAGATGACAAAATTTGAGAAGAATTTAAATGTTCAGATTGTTGTCTTTTCAATCGTAAATTTAAATAAATTAAGTAACTATTTTCTAATAAGTTTAATCAATAGTAAAGTACATGTTAAATCTCCAAACTTATTAGTAAATAAAATATGTAATTTTTTTAATTCTTGTGAAGTTCTGATTAATGATTGCAACTATACAAATACATAAATTTGTATTTCAAAATGAATTGATTATAAAGTTTCTTATTATCATCAAATGGTTTACATGTGTATTTCTGAGTTTCATTTCTTAATATAATATTCAGAAGACTTTTATTGATGCTTTTTTCATAACCAATTTTTTTCACTAATATTCTGAAGATTTTATTGATATTTTTGTAGGTGTCTCATAGAGCAGAAAATAGAGCACAGAGAATAAATTCATGATTGGACAATGGTCATTACGACGTCATTAAGTCAATAAATGCTTTTATGCTTGTGATTTTTATTGTGAAGCCTGTGATAATCCTTATGAGTACATTGATAATCATTTATGTTCTAGTAAATGCCTTATATGGTTTGCAAATAACTGCTCCTCAGAATACCTTTTAGATGTGATCGTTTGTGCTAATCAGAAGAATGCTATTCTACACATAAAACTTTAAATAGCAAAAATAAAAAATCCATCTGTGATCGGGTATGTTTCATGTAGTAAAAAAATTAAGTGTATATATGTATTTTTTATTGATTTTATTCAACACAAAATAAAAAACAAATGTTTAATTTTAATATAATAATTTTCTGTGCTTTGAACGTATACCATTGTCAAGATGTAAAGTTATTTGACAAAGAGACGGCCTACATGAAAATCATCAATGTGGAACTGTCAAACGTCCATTTTTCGAAATATATGCAACACTTGACGAACTTCTTTGTTATTCACGTTCTATTCCTCCCAAACACACTGGAGAACATTTTATTTTCTTCGATTTTGATACTGTATATTTAGAGTCAATTTAGCGGTTGTTAGGGGTTGCATATCGTCAATGTAGCGGTTTCTCAATAAAGTGATGGAACTGAGAAGGTTTCTTAAAGGTTATACATAATTGCAAGACGTTTGCACATGACTATTTTCTAGACAACACAAAGATTTTCCGGCTATAGCTTACAATATGAGAGGCTTTTATTTATCTTTAAATATGTAATATGGATATCAATGAATATATCATTTGATTATTACGTACATTGATATTTTATTTATTTATTTATTTTTAGCTTTGACAGTCAATTTATCACGGCTTGGAATTTGGAACATGCACCATTCCTAGTGTCATTCCAAATGAATCAAAAGTAATGTGTGACTACATGTCATACTTCTTTGAGCCTAAGAATAATCAACTCCTTAAATTTCTTAGCTATGGCTCTAAGCAAACTTCCTGTGAAACTTTCGGTGAAACAGAACTTAAAAAGGAGTATTTTTCTCATTATTTTACAATGCAAGAAAATCAAATTATTTCGATGTTCTACCAGACAAACACTTTTATTCTCCAGACACGATGGTAAATTCTGCTAAAGCAGACTTTTTAGAATGGTATGAACAACATAAAATGAATAATTTGACTTTCAAATAGAATTATTGAGATATTATAGTAATTTGCAAATAAGTAGTTTGTCAATCAAGTTCAAATATAAATTCAGTTCTTTTTACTAAAAATGTATTTGTAATAATTAAAATTGCTTAGAAAATTCAATGTGTACTTATATTTGTGAAAATATTTACATAAAATTCTTTTTCTCTTAGATCTGACATAGATTTTTTGCGAAGATGCTGCTTGAAATTTGGGGAAGAATTTATTGATATATCTGGTACAGATCTCATTTGGTAATTGCAAGACTTTCTTTTTCTAACACATCAGTTATGTATGAAAATTTGTTTAATTTTTGTTTACTTTTAGTTATGTAGCTATTGCTTCGGCATTCATGACTGTCTATGGAAGCAAACATATGAAGTCATATATAATTGCCAAGGTCATTGAAGTCATATATAATGAAATTAAATACCAATTGAAGTCATATATAATGAAATTAAATACCAATTGAAGTCATATATAATGCCTATTCATGGATACATTAATCGTACCAACTATAGTTCAAATTGTATCCGGTAGTTGAACTTTATCACTTCATCATCGCGAATAGACATCATACATACACTTAGTGGAAGAGATGAAATCTAATTTGGAGGAATATCAGTGGATGGATTTTGTTCATCATCAAACACTGTCTACCAATACCATTTAAAATTTTTTAGATACAACTTAACACCTTTTTCTTTCAATGAAGCAAATACTTAAAAATTTATTTATCCTAGGTATGTCTTTTTAATGGTTGTCTTAAATGTTTTGAATCTGATGCTGCCAACTCCCTAAAAGAAAAAACTACGGGAAAATTGTACAAAACAACAACTGATACGATGAGTAAATTATTGGTTGAAAGCTACGAAATGGTTGAAATAGGGAAACAAGATTTCCTGGAAATGAAGGAAGAAAATATGCAACTCCACAACTTTTTACTATCTCACGAACTTCAAGACGGCTTAAATTTTCGTGATGATTTTTTCGGAGGTCAAACCAATGTACTTACATTATATTATGAAGGGAATACTAAATATGACGATTTTGCATCTCTTTTTCCATGGATAAATATTTTTAGAATATACAATTTTCACAAGAAAGTAAAATAAAACTTATTTTATCAAATAATTTTATTTAGTACTCTAAATGTCATATATTTTTCTCTTATGTAAACAAGTATTACAAATATCCAGTTTGGCCACCCTATCATTATTACAAAAGATTTCAATGATTTAGTTAATTACTTTGGTTTCAGGAAATGTAAGATTTTGCCCCGATGACAACCAGAGATCCCTTCCTGCCATATCAATGTCAAAATAAACTCTTGTTTCCTCTTCGTCGTAAATGTTTCGAGGAAAAAGAGTAAAGTCCATAGCGTGATACAAATGAAGACTGTGCTACAATTAGAACTTTGGTAACGGAGGAGTTCAAGATGGCTGTAAGAAAAGGATATTTCTTCCATTACTTGAAAAATATGCATTAATGCATATTTTTACTAATTGATTTCTTTGAAATTTTAGATTATTTGAAGTATACCATTTTGAGAAAACTTCAAATTCATTATTCCGCTCTTACCTCAATTTATTTTTAAAAATCAAGTAGGAAAGTAGTGGTTGGCCAGTCAATTGCACCACGCTAGATGCATATAGAAATTATATTTTAGAATATAAGGAAAAAGAAGGTGTAAGGCTTGATTCATATGCTATTCCCAAAATTTCTGGATGAAGACAAGTAGCGAATTAATTTTTGTTTTTCTTTGTTTATTCAAATTTTGAAGAATTTTTTTTATGAATTTTCTTTTTTTTTTTTTTTTTTTTTTTTTTTTTGCGAATTTGTAAAACTTATTTTTGTATCAATATTTGATTTTTTTAGAACAAAGAAAGGAACACCATAAAACTCATGTGTTATGTGAATTCAGTATCGGAGTTCAACAAAATGTTTTGTGACACTATTAAGAATGAATGTATTTTTACTTCAACAATTAAAAGAAGGAATAAATATTGTGATTATATATGTTTATGATTATTTAAATTTCAACTGTCATTTCTGATCAACGATATATACATTTTCCTACACCCGAAGTTGTGGCAATTGCTTGGAACACAAAAAAGCCATTCCTAAGAAACCTCAACAAATTTATTCCTGATTGCTTTTACTACTGCTTGGGCTCATCTTAAGTTATATTCCAAAAAGGAAAAATTGGGTATTCTTGGAAATTTCTTAGGTGAATTTGCATATGAGCTAAATGGTGATATTATCACCAAGTTTGTTTCCGGTTAGTTCACAGTATAATTTTCTTTCATTTATATATTTTAATCTTTTATTATATATATGTATATATATTGTAGGAAGATAAAAAAAAAAAAAACTATGCCTATGAAACAGGTAATACCTGTTGCAAAGTAAGCAGATTTACTCTAAATTTTGAAAACAGAAAAATAATAAATTTTGAATCAGTGAGAAATCTTATTTGTGACATGGATATTAAAAAATCAGTCTACTAATCTTAAATCCTAATAAAATAACTCGGGAGACCAAGAAGAGGAAACTCTTGAGTAAACCATAAGAAAACTACCGTATGTTGTATGATGCAAGAATCATACAAAAAGATTTGTCTATACTTCCATACGATTTTTAAAAAATGAAATTATTTTTGATAATTTGCAAGTATTTATTTTACTTTATTTATTTATTATGTGTGTATTTCAATATGTGTGCATTGCATATCAATGTTGAGAAGGAAAAGTTCATTCTGCTATTTAGATGAATAACTTCATACTCTGAGATATTATACTAAAATTTTTTTTTCTAAAATGAAAAAAAATGATTAAATGAAAGAAATGGAAACAATAATTTCATCAGACGATACCCTTCATCTGATAAATGTTTCACCCTGTGGAACAGGGTAAAAAGAAAAGCCCTTAACTGGACTTGAAATTCTTTTCTTCACTGGCCATGGGCCATTTCCCTCGTATTTTCACAGGTTCAATATTTCATTCTCCAAAGATTGCACACGTGGATTAGAAGGCAGCCCCATTCATGATCTAACTACCTGTCCATTAACAACTTCCTGGCATCTTAAAGCACCAAGTGATAAATGGAAAACAATATGGCAACAGAAGATTATTAAAAACAAAACTTCTAGAAATTTAGTTATTAAAGAATTGGATTTTCTAAAGAATGAAATTCTCACCTACTGGCTTACAGTTCAGAACTAATTAAGTGAATTTTTTGCTCTTTATGTTTTGCTTGAATATTATTATTTTTTTATTGAATTTATTTAGTTAGTTATTAGTTTTCCAGATTTTGTATTTCGATAATTCAGATTTTGTATTGCTGAATTGCAGCGTCTGTGTTGTTTTTCCGTTCGTCTGTATCACTATTTTACAGCTTTGCGTTTAAAAACATTATAATGCAAAGTAAGTCATATTATTTCTATCTTTTACATATTTTTGTTTTCTCTCTACTATCAGCATGAAAACTATAATTTATTCAATGCACACCTAACCCTTATTTTTACTATTTCCTTTAATTACAGTCCTCGTTAAAATTCTAAACTTTTGCAAAGAATTTTTTTTTTGTATTCTTTTCTTTTGCATTATGTGACTTATGTTTTATACATAATTTCAATAATTAATCATCCTTTAATATAATATCTTCTCAATTTTGGTAATATTGAATTACATATGTATAATCCTAATCTTTAAAACGTATTTTATAAAAACTGTAACATTTGTCATTTTATTGTTATATGATCTGTTATAATTTAGTAAATCTTATTATTTTATGTTCCACTCCTGTAATGTAACTTTCAGTTACATTTTAATCTCTTAAATTTCTTTCTAATTATTTCGCATTTAATTGATTTCCGTAGATAATTTTTTTATCATTTTCTTTCTTGTAATGTAAATTATTCCAGTGGCTTCCAATCAAACTGGAAGCACTTCATTGGAGTTTGATGCAGAAAAATTCTCTGGTGTCCACGTTCACCACGTTGAACTAACAATTGTCTTTTTTGTAAAGAGGAGTTTTTCTGCGCGGAAGTTTTCGCAAACTTTGCTTGCAAGACGATAAGCAATTTTTTTTTATTCTTTGTCAGTGGTATGTTATACTGTAACACGTTAACTGCGCACTCATACAATGTTTTAATAATGCTATTTGAGCACTTTTTCAAAACTGGTTATGGTTCTTAGTTTTAGAAATTAATCTCAAGAGCTGTAGCATTTACTTTGTACATACTGACATCTTGAGAAATTATGAAAAGAGTCAACATAAGTTTTCTATTTATAGATATGTGATGAATTCGCTAAATGCTATTACCCTTATAAGAGCTTAATGAGGCAAATCCGTTAAATGAATTGGACAGTGGAAGTTTACAGGAATCATGAATTCTAGTTATGGACAATCTAAATATCTCCTAAATTATGAAATTCTCACCCAGAAAGGAAATTGTAAAATACTTTTCTTTTGTAGACCTTTTACATGCATTTTAGGAAATAGTTCAAATGAAAGGACCAAAATATTTCTTAATTTGTTGTAAGGTAACTCACCTTCTTTCCAATTTACGTGAGGAATATTTCTTGTGATCCTCGAATACTGATTCCTTTTATCCGAAGATAAATAATAAAAGGATACAGTGGTGGGGAAGTCCATGCACCTATACTACTTTTACTTTTGTAAGTAAGTTTTTTGACTGTAAATTTTCCAGATTCTTGCTGAAATCATTCATAATTGATAGTGACAGACATACTTTACTCCAAGAAGTAAAAAAGATAAAATAACAAGTGATGCTAGTAAATCCGATATTTTCCCACTGAAAGTATTCCCGAACGCATGCGCATAGTATCGTCAGTATCAATTTTCAAATCTACAATTAAATAGTTTAGCGGTTTCGATGAAGCACCCTCGTAACTTTCTTGAAAAAAATTTGGGTTTTGACGGATACAGCTGTCTTCCAAAGTGAGATAGTTATGACCGATCTCTAGGATTTTTAAATAATATGCGATAATGTGAGTTTAAATAAATTTTTTCGTTTCTTTTCCTTAATGAAATATATATTTTTACAAGAAAAATGACATTAACATTTTGATGATGAGAACCTTTTGTGAATAATTTTGTTAATTTGAAATCATTTTCAAATTCACTCATGAGATCATTAATACAATCAAAGCATTAGAATACTGATTTAAATTAGGGGGTATACATTTAAAAAATTCTATTCCTGACATTTCTTCATAAATGTTTTGATATGCCCCGTAACACCATAGCAAAGCTTCAGGAGAATGATGAATCATTCTATGTTCAATTGTTTTCTTTACAAAATGTATCTTTCCACTACCTGTGGATACAGCTGTTATTATAGAAAAGGCAGTTTCATCTTTAAAATCTTCATAGTGCATAACAGGATTATTCTTTTGGGCTTCATTATTTATACAATTGTTTAAAAAACTGTTGATACCAACTACAAAACATATATATTTAAGTCAAAATTTATTATCTTACTTATACATTTTTTAAAAATTTTATCAGAAAATTGTTTTGAAATAATTATTTTTTGATTAGAAATTAAATAAGAATAGTTTTCTGTTTACTTACTATTTTTTGAAAATTTGTAAACGCAAAATCAATTTTTTTTAATTCATTTATTTTCTAAAATACGCTAAAGTCTTGAGAAAATATTAAAATGAATGCCTATGTGTGACAAGAATTTTTTTTTTATTTCAATGTTTTAATTTTTAAAAATCATTAGAATTTTTAAAAATCATTTGAAAACTGAAACATTTTAGAATTTTTGTTTTTATTAACAAATAATTTTTGAGAAATGGAATGCATAGAAATTCCTTGACAAATTTTAAATATAATGTAAATATAATATGCTCCACATACATTAAAAATAATAATTTGGAATATAATAGAATTCCATGAAACACTTAAGTTCTGAGATACATAGTCCATAATATATTTTACATAGAATAGTGGGGAATGTCCATATGAATCAACAAATTCCAAGCACTTCTCTTTATTCACAGAAATTGGATTCGTAAAGTGGATTAGAAAATTGGGACGTAAAGTGGATTTTGAATATCCAAGATCAGGATGAATATAAGAATAAAAACTTAAATTTACATCAAATTTTAATTTTGAAATTTAAAGAACTACAAAGTTCTTATTCTAATACTAAAATTTCCTCAGCTCGATCTTGGGTATTAGCAAAGGTTCGGAGTCCACTTTACGCGCGCATTTGACTAAGTAGACTTCATGTCCCAAAAATGACACACAGGTCAGTGGCAAACAAACCAGAATTTTCATAATCATGCTTTTTAAAAGTCCATTTTTCAGCTATACTTGTTATGTTTAACTAATTACTAAATTTTTCTAAATAAATTTAATTAGTTTGTAAGAAATTTAATTTGTCGAGTATAAATTTAAAGTGCAATTTTTATTTTCAGAAAATAATTTTCAGATATATATACCCGATTTTTACAAATGAAACCTTCAAATATTTTGAATTTAATCATATTTCAAAGCTTATTTGCAAGAAAAAAAAAACATTTATTTAAAATCATTTTTAACAGATATTTAAAATCATGATATTGTTATTCAAATTAAAAATAAATATTAATCCCTTAATATTAGGCTTATTAGATTTTTAAAGAAAATAACATAGGAATGTTTTTGCATTTCCTCGCATGTAAAAAAAGGTCAATGCAGTTGCATCATGTTAGAATTTCTAATATTTGCTTTCAAATTTTAAGTTTATAACTGTAAGAAGGCCATTTGTCATTGGTGTAAATATCTAGTAAATTGATGCAAAAATTTAAATACGCGGTAGAGCACTTGAAGAATGCATTCGTAAAAATTAGATAAGTTTCTATAAATTGGTTGTTAAAATTAACTACGTTTTCGGTAGCTTTTAAAGAAAAATATAAAAAATTTAATCAGTAAGAAAAAAGATCTTTAGCAAGTAAAGAAATTTTTTTAACCGGCTAATTTTTTTATGTTAATATTAATCGTCATATTTATGTAAATAAACTCACTGGAATAATATATAAGCTTTGAAATATCATTAACATCAAAATACTTGAAGGTTTCATTTGTAAAAATCGGTTATATAATAATTATTTTCTAAAAATAAAAATTGATTTTAAATTTATACTCGACAAATTAAATTTCTTAAAAACTAATCAAATTTGTTTACGAAAAATTTAGTAATTAGTTTAATATAACAAATATATATGAAAAATGCACTTTTAAAAACGTGATTATGAAAATTCTGGTTTGTTTTACACTGACCGGTCATTTTTGGCCCAGGAATTCTAATTAGGGCCTGTTGTAAAGTGGATTTCGATCCACTACTAATATCCAAGATAAAGATGATTGATCCAATTAAAAAAAAGATTTTAATATTAGAATAAAAACTCAAATTTACACCAAATTTTAATTTTAAAATTTAAAGAACTACTAACATATTTTTATTTGTTCTCGTTACTTACAAATTATAGGTTATTTCTAAAACACACATTTTGATGAGTAAATACATATACTAAGATTAAACTCATTCATTCATTAAATGCAAAATAAGGGTAAATATCTAATTATATCTTAAATATATTACTGAATGATTTAAACAAATAACACTTTGTGTACGATCATGATATTATAATGAAGTTACATTATATTCGATTTAAAAGATAACATCTTTTAACGAGACAACCGTGTTCTAAAAATATTTTATAAAATTCTTTAAAAAGATTATGTTATCGACATTGGAAATAAGTTTATAAATATTGAGTATCATATGTAGAATGTGTCATTACAAAAATGTATCTTTTTCATATTTTGTAAATATAAATATTTCTTAGTAATTATTAAAGATTTATTTATTTTAAGATTTAGTTAAATTAGCAAAATTCAATTAACTTTTATTTACTAGATAGCAAATCAGTATTTAAGGAAAAAATGAATTTTTTCACAAATCTTTTATATCAAAAACTATACAAATGTGTTTTTAACTGAAAATAGGATTAGTTAATATATTTTTACATTTATTAAAATTTACACGAATACCAATAAATTATACATATTTTTTTTTCTCGAAATAACTTAATCAGTGAATGTAATAGGATAGATAATGTACTGTATTAAGAATATGCCTCGAATGCTCATATGGTGTATAAGTTATGTGAAATTTTTTAAATAATAATGTTTTTATCTAAATAATTTGTATATTTCATTAAGAACTTTGCAATAGACTATAGATATGAATTTTGAACAATTTGCACTTCGATTATTTAGTCTAAGTTGAAATCATTAAAAATTATCGAAAATTTTATTTGAAAAATGACAACTTTTAAAAACTATAGAAAATCTAAAAGTCTTTATCAATAATATTATCCCACTGATAAAATAAATCATGGAAATCACTATTTAACGATGGTTAGTTTAATATACATATTTTAACGTTTGGTTATTCAATTGTAAATTGTTTAGATATTGTATATTTAAAGTTAGAGTTATTAAAAGATGTAATTTTATCATTCAAAAGTATTGGAGAATTTTTCTTTTAAATATTACTAAAAATAAATCTGGATATAAAAAAACAGTAAATCATTGAAGAAAAGTATAAAACAATTACTTGTTATTTTCAAAATGTATTCAATTTTTGAGTTTCATTTCATTAGATCACAGAAAATCAAAACGTAAAATAAGGATATCTTAACTACTTGATGTTTAAATAGCAGTTTCAAGTATAGCTATTTTAATATTTTAATGTATAGTTATTAAATTATAAATTATTCAGATATTGTATATTAATAATAAAATTATATAGTAATAAAGAAATACTATAACTTTATACCTTAAATGTACTATAATCTTTAAAATGGTATTTGAAATAAATGTCACTATTGTAATCTTAGAACAAAAGCTTAACAAATCATCTAAAATGTTTGTATTAAATTTATATTATGTTTCATTTTTAATTCAGATTTCTTTTTATTGGATTTATGAATATTCTTTTTCATTAAATGCATTTAAGCTATCTCATGCTAGGTTTTAAAATACTTAGATAATTGTTAAATATTAGAATGCACATTATAAATCATTTAACACTTAAAATATATTTTTTTCTACATCAGTCAATAAATTTCAATAAAATACATCATATTTGGAATAACTGAATCTTAAGCATTAAACTAAATGGTTAATTGATTTAAATATTCTTTTAAAAACAGTATGATTATTTATTTTGACTTAACTTTTTGGTACAATGCTTACAAAAATATGAGTACATGATCTTGTTGATGATAATTCTTGAAAAATTTTAATTTATTCTCACTGTAAACATTTTTATTTACTAAACTAAAATCAATACAATTAACATTTGTTTCAATTCTATTAATATTTTATAGAATAAATTCTGTCAGTGATTTTCAAAAAATACTTTATCTTATTATAGTAATTAATATTCTGTCTTTTCCAATAAAATTTAATTAATATTCTAAAATACTCAACATTGTAATTGAATTGACAATCCGTTTCCTTTTAAAATAAATCTCTATGCGTAAATTTTAAATCATGAAAAATATATTTTATATGAAATTAAATTTTATAATTTTAAAAATAAATTCGTATTATTATACTCTGTAAAATGCATTATAATCTTTAAGCATCAAAATTCTATTTAAAATCACTGCAAAAGAATCTAAGTTCTAATCATCCCTCTTATAATAAAGCATAAAAATAATTCCCAAGATTGGTACCCGTACGTCATTGGCTGAGATATCGGACTACCACCACTGAGGTGTGAGGTTGTCTCCACAGCTGGCAAAGTTCAAGCTTTAAAATAAAAAATATACAGTTCAAAAATTTTCCCATAGAGGGCATCATTAATGTCAAAGTTTGAAAATTTCTCAATGGATGGCAGCATGTTTCAAGACTACATATGACATCACACAATCTGCTTAGTGATAACACCTTTGTACAAGACCACAACCTATGACGTCACTCTAAATCCTTGTATAAGACTATAAACCTTTGACGTCTCTACTACTGGTGATAAGATAGATCCATAGCCTACTCTGTATTTGGATCAACTGTCCTTTTCTCACTACTAGCAGGTTCTATAAGCGAAACAGAAATTCCGAATAAATTGTTTTTAAAAAATACATGATCGCGATACTTTGAAAAGTGATTTAGAAAGATTTTGGGATCTAGAATCCTTAGGTATAAGAGATGAGCCAAGGTTAGAATCTCATGATGATGTTTTGCAAGAATTTAATGAAACAATAATTTATAAGGATAATCGCTATACGAAGTGTGTTTACCATGGACTTTTAATTTATTTAAGTAATAATTATACAGCAGTAAAGAGATTTAAAGCTTGTTTAAAACGACTTAATAAAACCCAAGTTTAAATGAACAGTGTAAGAAAATAATAGAAGTTGATTCAAAACATTTGTCATTGAAAAAAGTCCACCCGAGAAATCATCTTGATGTAATCACATATTATATCTTACGCATCAACCTGTTTGCAAAAATGATAAACTTACTACCAAAGTAGACATTGTCTTTGATGCAAGCTCTTATGATTATGATCAGATATCTTTAAATAATTGTTTGTTATCTGGCTCAAATTTTGATCCAAATTTAATAGACTTATTAATAAATTTCCGCTTCAATAAAGTAGTATCCCTAGCCGATATCAAAGAGGGGGTTTTACAAATATCCTTATCGAGAGATGATAGAGATGCAAGAAAGTTCCTTTGGAAAAATGTTAAAGTTCTTCAAAAAGAAAATAATAAAATTGAAATTTAGAGATTCAAGCGTGTTCTCTTCGGAGTTATTTCGAGTCCTATTCGGTGATCTGCCACGATAAAACATCACATTGAAAGATATCGTGATGAATATCTCACTACTGTTCATTTATTGAACACTTGTTTTTATGTTGCTGATTGGTTTACTTGAGCAAATTATGTTAAAGAAGCCTTCCGATTTTAGCGTAATGCAAAGGAAAAAATGCAGGTATCAAGTTAAGAAAATCGAATTCCAATGCGTTAAACTTAATGAACAGATGGAAGAAAGAGTACTCTGATACTCACTCACAAGTCACTTCTGTGAAATATGAACCCAATTCAGTGAAGTTATTAGGTATTGCTTGGAATACTGCAGAAGACTGCCTGACACTGGAAGTGAAAATTCTAATAGAATTCCATAAAGCTACGAAGAATACGAAACGATTCATTTTAGAAGTTAATAGGCCGAAGTAAATCTTGCTGTGTCAAAAAGTGGAGTCGCGCTTCTTCTCACATCATATTTAGTGAACAAAATAAAGAGCATTCAAGAGAAGGATATAACCAAAGTTTACCTCTGGACCGACTCTCAAATTGTTTTACACTGTATTAAAAGCTTACCAAGACAGTGGAAACCATTTATAGCCCATAGAGGGACAGAGGTTCAAGCCCTGAATGATGTCAACTCATGGTATGACTGCTCTGGAAAGAGCATTCCTGTATATCTCGTTACTCGAGGAGAAAACGCCAGTTCCTTGATCTAAAATTCTACTTGGTTTCCTGGACCAACATTCCTGTTTAAAGATGGCTTTCCAAATGAATCCCTTGAGCAAGTGAATGAAGAAGTTGAAAACGAACTAAGAAAATATGACAATTTATCTAATAAGAAATCTAATTTTTTTAAAATTTAATATTTCAAAATGCAATTATATCCAATTTGTTGAAAACTTCTGATAATTACACAGAATTAATCCATGCATTAAGTTTTTGCTTCAGATTCATACATAATATAAAATCTCTATTGGAGAAGAAATCAGGTACATTAGAAACTTTAGAAATTGAGAGAGCAGAAAGGTTTATGGTAAGACTCATAAAACTAGAGAAGTTTTCTGAAGAAATAAGTAAAATTGTCAAAGATGATCCTGTATCAGGTAAATTAAAATCTTTAAACTCCTATCTTGATGAAGAAAATATCCTTAGAGCTGGAAGTAGATTAAATAATTAAAATTTTGTTAAAGATAAGATAAACAATGATGATAAATCAAATAATTTTTTATTAGATGAAAATATTGATTGGAAGTTTATACATCCTAGGTAACCTAATTTTGGAGGTCTTTTGGAATCAGATGTAAGTCATTTAAATATCACTTAAAGGCGTATAATAGGAAATAACAACTTCACTTTAGAAGAATTTTTGCCAATATAATAATATTTATCATTTGATGTTAAGATAACTGAATTTTCACATCAAACATTAGAACTCCTAAAATTAATATCTAATACTAAAAATCTAAAACTAATAATCAAAAAGTATACAAATCGCATTATCAAAACTTTTTGTGAATGTGCAATAAATGTTTCACGCAGAGACATACCTCTGACAAAAGCTGAAAAGAAACACTTATCTCAACACAAAAAAAAAGCTTGTAAAAACTTCCAAATAGAAAAATTTACTTTATAAGAAAGACTGCTGTTGATTCAACGAGATTATGATTTTCTTTCACTATTAATACCTGCAGTCAGTTCAGTTATTAGTAATCTCATTTATGGATCATAGTAAGAAATTTCTGATGGTTCCAGAGGACTGCTTATATTTCGTGAATCAAGTATTGGATCTTAATGATCAAATGAAAAGCATTCCGCAATGGAAGAATTTATCGGACAGTGAAAAGACAACATTGTACTTGCAAATTTTTCTATCAAAGAATGCATACAATTAGAAAATAAAGCACTTGTATCAACAGAAGATAATCAGACTCAGAAGAGCTATCTACAAAAGAATTCTCGACTGATATAATGATTAAAGGAAAACTTGAACCTTTAGAAAAGAAAGGAGAAATTGACATAGAAGAAAAAACAATAGCATTAGCTCCATTTTGATATTAGGAAACAGTTAAGGACATTCTTCAATTTCTTTATCATCAAAATTCTTTGAAATAAAACTTGAAAGAAATAAAAATGGTATATATTTCCTAGTAGTAATATTGTCAAACTTGTTAATGACTTCTTGAGAAATAAGAAGAAAGCTCCTATAGGGAGAAATGTATATTAAATGTATAAATAAACTAAATTTACCAGATCACTTTAATGCGCATAGAAAATTGCTTAAAAACATTATAAACTTTTAAAACCTGTTATGTGTACTCGAAAAATATTTAGAATATAATCTTAGAAGTTTAAACATAGTTGTTTGTCAACTTATTCTTCTTTTTTCTCTACGCATTTTATTGTTTTATTTAAAAAAAGCGCATAAAAATGTGATTTCCTTATCTTGTATAATTTGCATAATTTAATTAATAAAAATAAATATTTGCCTGCATTAAGGGAATAAAATGTGCAGGAAACAGAAATAAGTTTACTTGACTTAAAGTAATTAAGCGTTCAACATGATGAACAAAACTTACACAAAGACAATTTTAGAAACTCAATTTTGCCGAATTTTATCAAAAAATACTCCCGCACTTTTTCATAACAAATTTTCAACAAGATGAATATACACATTGATATAAACTTTTGCCATTTCGTTGAATGTCTCCAAAAATATTCTCGTACTGTTAGACGGAAATCCCATTTGATGACGACACCCCAAAATACCCTCATACTCTTGCTTAAATATACAAAAAATAAGGGATCTTGAATTACAGTGCGGCTAATGCTATCCCCTTATCAGTCAGACTCCACAGACCTCTGATCATCATGGGCCAGTACTCATTTTTTTATTACTCTCCACAAAATGTGTTTATTACAACATAAATTTTGTATTTTTTAAATAAATATATTTGTATTTCTTATATAGATACTTTTGTATTTTTAGATATAAATACTATAGAAGTTTGAAGTAGCTGAGCTAGATGTTTTATATAAATCGAAGAATAATTTTTTCGTTAAAAAATTCATTTAAAAGGCTTTAAACGATCTCAATGTGTTCATTCATACCTGTCGGTGCCAGCGCTTTGAAAGTTGACTAATTTTTCCTTACGCCAAATGCACCAACAACCCAAAAGCTGTGGAATAAACATTTGACTTTGGTTGTAGTTCGTGTACGTCCAATAGTTCTTTGTTAGCTTGTTTGAAAGCGGGTTTTACCTCAGTTGTTAATTGCTAAATTAAATTTTACTTGAATCGCATGGAATTATTCTAAAAACATTAGACTAAATTTTATGGACCACCTCACCAGAGAAGCAAAGGAATTATGTCATCTATTAAGATATTAAATCGAAAACGAGGCAGTTTTCAAGCCAAATTAGCTAAACTTTCGTCGAAAACATTAAAAGATCTAGAAGAAAATGAACTTCGCGTAGTTCTAGATTCATTAGAAATCATCAAAACCAAATTTGAAGTAATAAAACAGAAATACTTCGAAATAGAAAATGACGATGTATTTAAAGTAGCTGAAAAAATTCTGGACAAAATTGACGAAGAGATTCAAGAATTTCAGGTCAGTGCAAAACTTTTTCTTTACAAATCAATTGAACTTAAAAACAAAAGTTATTGTGTTGAAAAAAAATATTCGATTACCTGAAATTCCTTTACCACAATTTGATGGTCAATTTCATAACTGGAGCTCTTTTAAGTAACAGTTTTCAAATTTAATAGAAAAAATAATTCAATATTATCAGACTCACTGAAGTTTTACTATTTGAATGCTTCCATTAAAGGTGCTCAAAAACGTGTGCCGTCCCCAAATGATAATTATAAAGCATTGCTTAATGCTCTCACGCTTAATATAATTAATTGTAAACTATTAATCAAAGAAAACCCTTTTGAGCTTCGTATGCTTATTGATAATTTGCAGAAAAACATTCGTTCTTTGAAATCATTGGAATTTGAAAGCAATACATTTGTTGAAATTTTGTTAATAAATTTAATTTGTGCTAAATTAGATAAAGAAACTCATAGGCAATTTCAATTAACTGTTGATAACTATGAAGTGCTAACCTGGTATGCTTTCATTAATTTCTTACAAAAACGATATCAAATATTAGAGAAATTGAAAGCTGTGCTTGTTTTGATTCAAAACCTAAGTTTTCAAACCCTATTAATATTCATGGAAAAAACTCACATTTCCATTCTTCGCTATTGCTTGATGAGATATAAGATTGTCTTGACGAGACGCTTGAAGAGGTGTTAAATGATCGGGCTCGGATAAATTATCTGTCACATAAGATACACAGGTCTCGAGTTAATAACGTATTCCATTTCATCGCCTTGGGAACTCTACTATGGATAAAATGAGCCAGCTGGGCAATAAAGTAAGGTAAACGGTCTTAACGGTGCTTAGGGAGTTTACAAGACGTGATTTTCGTTTTATGACGTAAGGTAATGGTAAGACATGCACGAAATTCATTTTGCGTGGAATTCTTGCAGCATAGGATTAATTTTATTTGGTTACAATTTTAAAATTTGTTTAATGAATGTTCTCGCATTATTGCACTTTGAATTTTTTTAAAGTTATATTATTTGGAATTTTTAAAAAATACATTGTGTTTGATATTTTTAAAATATTAATTCGATTTTTTAAATATATATGTTTAGAACTTTTTTAAGTTATATTATTTTGAATTTTTGTTTGGTCGGCCACATTAAAAGATCTGTGTGGAGTACTAATCATGTGCATCGTCTGTTTCATTCGTACCTCGCACATTATGTAAGGCGAAGAAATCCTAAAAAGAATTCGTAGATGATTTTCGTATATGATTTCTTTGAAGCAATGAAAACTGTGTATATATATATATGTGTATGTATATATATATATGTGTATGTATATATATATGTGTATGTATATATGTATATATATATATGTGTATGTATATATGTATATATATATATGTGTATGTATATATGTATATATATATATGTGTATGTATATATGTATATATATATATGTGTATGTATATATGTATATATATATATGTATGTATATATATGTATGTATATATGTATATATATATATGTGTATGTATATATATATATGTGTATGTGTATATATATATATATATATGTATGTGTATATATATATATATATATGTATGTGTATATCTATATGTATGTATATATATATGTATGTATATATATATATGTATGTATATATATATGTATGTATATATATATGTATGTATATATATATATATGTATGTATATGTGTATATATATATATGTATGTATATATATATATATATATATATATATATATATATATACAGAGAGAGAGAGAGAGCGAGTAGTAACGTTAATTAATTAGAAACTCAAGTTTTTATAAAAATGTATGTTTACATAAGTAAATGTAACTTTAAGTAATCCTTACTACGTGTTTCACCTTAGTGTCAGATTGTACCATATTCAAATTTTTTTAGGGTGTGTGTCCTTACCCGATTAATTAAAATTCGGGTTTTAATAAAAAATGAAATTTATTTAAGCACGAGATTTAGATTTATTGCCCGGTTGTCTCTGTGGTAGGACTATACTGAAGTTTTCTTAACGTAGACGCCACTGCATGGTTAATTAAACTTTGAGTTTTAATAAAAAAATTCAATTTGCTAGGTATTTGGTAACCGGAAGTTGTGCGTATTGAGTTAGTTTAGGTTGGTGAGAAAGCTGTTGTGCGTTTGCTCGAAAATTTGAAATCGTGCCAAACCTTCACAGTTCCCTGGTCTTTTAACAATTTCAGTCGAAATCGTAGGTAGTTCTTCTATTATTCCATAAAGCTTTCATTTAAAGCTTTATAAAATGATGTTTCGACTGAAAAGGAACCCAATTTTTTTTTTTTTTTTTGAATTACTGATGACCAAGGCTTATTTCGAGTCAACTTGAACAAGAAGATCTTTCGATCGTAATTTTTTAATATTTTGTATGTTACTGATAGATGCTGCAAGAAGCTTTTGTACTATAAAAAGTTATACTATACGAAAATGGTTTTTAGTGCTAATCAACATGTAATAAGCAGATGAATTGCTTGCAATAAAGCAAGAATTAGAACCCATAATACATTTGTGAAGGTTCAGGCTGGACGGCACCTCCCACCCTAAAGATCTACAGGGGATGACAACCACCGGCTCTCGACAATTACAGACTCAGTACTCACCATGGTGCTAGCCGACACTCATACGCTGAGAGTCATCTCAGGAGAAAGAGACCGTCCCAAGGATGTGACCACTTCGATTGATCCCTAGCAGGCTAGCCACGATAACCGATAGCGAGAACGAGGTACAAGCCAATTGATACACTGGGGAACCACAGTGTACCACCCATCCAAAGGTTTTCAACGCACGGCCAACATTTGGGGATCTTGACTGTCCGTGAGAAGCAAAAAGCAAACACGTAGACTTCGGCTGTTCCTGGGGAGCTGCCTCGCTTGCAGCCGAAGGAGAGAAAGAATGACGGAAAGATTAGAAGAAAAAGAAAGTAGAGAGAGAACATTTTGATCCCTGGGTACCTCGGGATTGGGACACCCGTACTCACATAAAGAAGGTGAGCCTCATGAGGGACTTTACTTATAGAAGAATCTCAATTTACTTTCTGCAAATAAAATTGTGGTTTAATAGGAAAAAAAAATAGATATTTTCAAAGGACGAATCTATGAAATAAATAGAATATTTATTTCTCAACTCAAATACTTTATTTATTGAATTGAGCATTTACTCAACTTATATACAGTTGCCAAACATTCTTGATCGGTATTCCAGAGCATTTAAACCTAGGAATTTTCCACAAATAGAATTGTATGAAGAACAATTTAAATAAAAGAAGCATTAATAACTAAGAAATATAACATTTAAAATGAATTATGTTTCCAACGCGTTCACAATCTGGGGTTTGTTATTGTATCGTCGTTTGTCATCTGCTTGAGCTTCAAGAAAGTGTATTTTCGTAAGCTGTTTTTGTTCAGGCCAAGTGAACAAGTGTTGTGTAACTATCTTCCTGAATTTCTGTACTGTGTGGGACAATGACTTCGAGTAGAAACTGGATACCTCTGTCATCGACGAGGAAGAATGGGGCAAATCCTTTTTTATCTTGTTTTGCTGAATTGTAGGCGAATGTTACAAAAGGTAGGATGGTGTTCCAGTTTTGATCAATGTCTATGTACATGGATAGTATATTTGCCAGTATTTTGTTGAACCTCTCTGTCAAGCTAATGGTTTGAGGATGGTATGTGGTTGTTAGTAGATGAGACATTTGGCATAATTAACTGACATTTTTTACGATGTTGAACAAGAGGCAGTCACCTCGGTCAGTTATCTCTCTGAGATCACCATGCTTCAACATGACTTCTTCGACCATAAATTTAGAGATTTCTGTGGCAATAGCTGTTGACAATGCTTTTGTCACTGAGAATTTTGTCAGATAATCTGTGCAAACGCTAATCCATTTGTTTCCATTTAGAGTGACTGGAAAGCGCCCAAGAAGATCTATTCCAATTTTTGTGCGGAATCTAGATGACGCTCCTACCACCGGCCATCTTGGATTCTCTAAGACTTACGATCGAATAAAGAGAAAATACCACTGTCCAGGATTATAACGGAGTTCACACCGACCTGTCTCAATGTGTCAATGTCAAAGATGAAAATCTCAAAATCTACTTCCATTCGGGAAACACCACAAGAGTCATATTCAGTAGCAAAAAGTTTCACTACAATATTAAGGTTATTCCAATTAATACAGTAAAGGTTACAACGTTTAAATTTTTAGATAACTCTATAATTTTTTTAACTCTTCCCTATCAAAATTAGTAATTCATTTAAAATATTTACAATTTGGATTCCCAATCTTTCATGAGTATTTTAACGACTTTAAACATAATCACTTGCTCTTGAGAAAGGAGGTTTTTCCGCAACACTACTTTTATTGTTAAGAAGTCTTAATTAAATATTCCTAGTCCGAAACATTTTTAATGCATTAACACAAAATAATTATCTATATAAGCATTAAAAGTTTACAAAAAATTCAAATGTTAAAATTACTTTAGGTTTTACATGTTTTGAGATTATTTGTTATTAGCAGACGTTTTTTAAGCAGTTTTTCAGATACTGTTATGAAAATATATACTTTAGAAATAGCTAATTTTATTTCAACACTAAGTTTAACTTGTACTGTTTTTAAAATGAATGACGTTACTCTTGATCTCTTAAAAGATATTAACATGCATTTAATGAATGAACACGAAATAAAAGGAGGTATATGTAATCATAGAAAAACGATTTGACAAATCTAATAATACAAGAAACATGTAACCCAAAGTAAAGACATAAATACATAGTTTCTTTTCACTGCAGAAATCTTTGAGAGTTTACAATGAAGGCGCATTTACAAATTTTAAATTTTATATGACTTACTGAAAAGAGGAAATTTTTGAATTTAATTTAATGAATATCTTTCCTAATTCAGAAATGGGATATATTATTTGAACTCTGATTTAGACTATCTTAATAATCTTGTCCGTTGATAATGTCCTTTAATAAATGTTGAATATTTAGTTCTTCAGCCTGAAAAATTTTTCACTACTTTATCAAAAACAATCATTTGAAAGAAATAATCTAAAACTCAATAGCAATACTAAAAAGCTGGTACCAAATTTATTAAAAAGAAAACGAAACTATGTCACATATTATTTAAATTTACAATTTTATCTAAGCCGGGGTTAAATTTTTAAAAAATTAACAGTCTTTAAATCAAAGGCCTTGCTTTAGACCAAATATTTATTTTAATAAAGATGGGAATGAATTTCATCAATCATTTTTTAAATGAATGATAAATCGTTTCTTTGGAAGAAGTTGCTTGATGCAAGTGAATGTTAAGATTGCTATTAGAGAACGTGACAGTAAAATCCATTTAGCAAGCTCTAACTTAGATGTCTTTAATTCAATATTTTTAAAATAGCGTTCTTTTTAAAAAGATCAGTTTTGTTATTGAATTTTACTGCTTCAGAATTATCAAAACTTCACATGTATAAAACACACACATTCTAAAAAGTTTTTTTAAGAAAATCTATGAAGGAAAAATTACCTTACTGTATATGGACAGATTCATTTACTTTTGAAATTCAATGAGAGGATTTTTATGAAGATATCAGATACAAATTACTTCCTATATTGGATTTACGTAATTATAAGATAAACAATTTATTTATTAATATTAATATGAAGAAAAACTAGGATATTTTAAAGATGAAACTAATGGAATTTCAATTAAGAAATTTCGTAGTTTAGAAAAATATTTTTTCATATGTATTTGAGGAGGAATGTAAGAAAGAAAAAAGGTGTGAAATGACCTGAAGTGCAGAAATTAAATCATAAAATGAATTAAAATATACTAATTAATAAAGAATATTTGAAAGGGGTGTATGCAGCACCAAATTGTTTCAAAACCCCACAGTCTATGCACTATTATGATTAATAAATAATCGTTATGCTATTTTTTATGACAAAATGTATATGTTAATGATGGTATAAGATGCAAATCTTACGGACACTATTCGATAAATAAATATTTCAGTACCTTTGTTTTGTATACATCATTTTTATCTAATATTTAGTTAAGAAAAGGCTTAGAAAAGCTTAAAAATGTAAATATGATAAGGATAATTTTTTTATGAAATGCTTATATTAGTATGTATTAATCTATTTGTATTTAATTATTATGTAATATTAAAAATTATAATAGTACGTAATCTATTTGTAAGAAATTAACATTCATTATAAATAAGTATAAAGTTTTGAATTCATAATAAAATAAATTAAACTGATTTTATATTTAGTTACATTATTTTAAAATCAATCTGAAATAACCACAAAACAGTGCAAATATAAAATATTAATAAATATTTCAGTTAAAAAATTTCACAAAAATAATTTCATAATAGGTCTTTTTGAATAAGAAAAAACTGGAAAAATATTCACAAGAATAATTATCACACAGAATATAATAATTCACTAAAAAGAACTTGTCTCCGGTGACAGTGGGTGAAATCAAAATATCCTTTAGTGCAACAATAATTTAATATTCAAAGTTAGGTTACACACAGTTACTAAAAAGAAACAAGAAATTAAAAATTGTGACAAAATGCATCGTAACAGTTTGAATCCAAAAGCTTAACTAACAGTCTTTCATAGGGAAGCTCCGAATGAAGGAAGAGAGTAAAGTACCACAAGCTCCCCCTCTGGTTGCGAAGTCGTTTCAAAGGGTAACCAGATGAAAAGTTTGATGATTGCTCACTTTTTGGCAATTTGTTTATTAGAGGAATCTTAGGAGTTCGACCACTTCTTTTAAGAGGATTAGTTGGCACATTTGAGATATAACAGACTTCTAGGCATGGACGTAGAACAGATTTGTGGTAAGGACCAACATAAATGGAAATGGGAAAAAAATGGAATAATTATACAATGGAATTAATTTATGACATCATGTCAATTCTGCTTTGAAAGTCATTTAAATTTTTATTTAAAATTTATTGTACATATTTAATAAAAAATTTTATATGACCTAAGGATAATGCTTTGGAAAATAAATATTCCGTAATTGTAATTTATAATGTATTTAAAACAAATGAAATTTATGAAGAATTTAATTCGTCACATTTTTAAAAGTAAATTGTTCTGCAGCAAAATAAGCGAATTTTATTTAATATTTAAAGACTGGTTAAAATTTTTATGTCAAAAAAATAATTTTATACACTTCAGTATGTACATTTTTCAAATGGTGTATTAATGATTAGTTGAAATCGCAATCATTTATTTATAATTATATGTTTTCAACCTAGTCGCAGCACATCACGGTGTGCAGCCGCCGCACAGCACATAATAGCATTGAAACAAATCTTAAAGCTGCATTCGCAGCGCCGCACAGATTGTGAAACCTCCACCGCCGAGCACTGGATGGAAGGGTGCTTAAGTCTTGATTGGTTATTCGATTGAATGAGTGACACTAGCAAGATTGAGGACAACTTTTGGATTTCAAGCTGCAGTTTGAGCATTTCTAGTTCACAGGCTTTTCCCCTTTCTTTATTCTGATTTTTTTCTATTTGTTTTTCTTTTGTGATACGCTCACTTTCAGATTCGTTTTCCCTTACTAGTCACTCCTGCTCCATTCCTTTTTGTTTAGAGACCTGAGCCAGTCTCTTTTTGTAAGCTGATTATTTGTAACTCAAACGTTTTTTTCTTTGACACTCTTCCTTTAATAATACTGGATAATAATTTTTTAATTGGTTCCTAAGCATGTTTCCATGTTATTCCCAATATCCAAACTCAATTCCTCATCTAACAAGTTCAAATCTTCCTTTCGACATTTCGCGGTCTACGCCATCTTAAACCAATCGTAGAATGTTTCACAATTTAGAAAATCTTAAATGGCTATTAAAGTTCGATGATAAATCAAAACATAATGGTTTAGGCAAAGTTCTTACAATTTCTAACAAATTTTATTCACTTCATTTAAAAATTGATTAAAATATCTTCACTTAGTTTATTTTCACTTCAGAATAAAATAATATTTCAAAGTAGTTTTAACATATTAGTCCTTGATATATATCTAAAATTGTAAAAGTAGAAATGTTTAATGTAAAACTCTATATAAAAATTTTAGTGATAGCAATTGTGTTTAGAATAATTAATAAATGAAAACCCGATTCACAAGTTAAGATTTTTTACAGGTCAATTATGCAAATGTATCAAGACTTTAAATTTCAATCACTAAATATATATATATATATATAATAGAGAGAGACAGAGAGACAGATTCAATAAATTTAGTGATCCCTTTCAATTTTATTTTTAAAGTGAAAGAAACAATTCTCCCTACCTTAAGGCTCTTATACCATTTATTCTGATACAGTATATACCAATCAATAAAATAAAATCTAAAATCAATTTATAAAAATATTCAAGCAATAAATAACACCTATTCTGTGTAGGGTTTACTTTCTAAAATTGAAAATAACTTTGATTATTGCAAAATAAATCGTGTAAAAAATGACAGTAAATAGGTTTATATTTTGTGCAAAATTAATATTGTGTTGTTCGAAAAGTAGTTTCGTTCTTTATGAAAATGGTGAATGCATAAGGAATAAATATTTTATTGAATTACATACTGTCAATTTCAGTCCAACATCTTTTACCATCTTTCCAGTGGTAGTTGATTCCACACTCATAAAATGGCTGGTTTTTACTAGCAAAAAACTGATTGAGGTGGGTATAACGAAATTACTTTCCGAACAACCTAATGACATGTGAAAACATTCTAAATGAATCACTAAAATATATTCATTGATAACAAGTTCTAGCGATATTTAATCAATCAGGTTAAAAGATTTCTCCTACATCTAAAAATGCATTCCTTTTTTTAAGAGACAATAAATGATGCACCTCGTATACATATTTTTTCCTTTCTCACACATTTTTAAATTTTTTCAGAAATAAAATAATATGCATGTATGTATTTCAAATCACGGTGATGACGAAAAAAGTATATCCTTTCAAATATTGTGGAAAAAAAATTCGAGCAGCTATTAATTCAATATGAAGAAAGAAAAAAACATAACTTAAGCTAATACCGTTTTCAAATAACCGTTGCTCTGATGTCTGACTCTGACGGCATCGATCTTTATGTCTGACGACATAAAAGATCGATGCCGTCAGATTTTTATGTCCAAACATCCTAGACTAGCCATACATTCAGCAATGGAGGAACCTTCCTTTTTTTCTCGCAAAATAAAACTATTAAAATCTAGAGTTCTTATTTGAAATAATGTAACAAAATCTGGAACCTTATAATATTCCAAAATATTGTTTTTATTTTTTAGACTGAACTAAAACACACATATTTAAACAGTACCAGGGATTTGGCAAATACACTTTGACATCAAATGAAATATTTATTCTAATTCTGAACAATATGAATTAACAATTTCTGGCTACCCCCAGGAAGGCTTTTAAAATATTATTTAATCACAAAATTATGAAAATTATTTAATTTAAATGCATTTCGATAGTAAGAAAATGATTTTTCAATACATAATTCTACTTTCCAGACCTAAGTTATTCATTCAAAAAACGATGATTGAGCTACCACTTTCTTTTACTTAGGTCTATCACTAGCTTTAGAGAAGAAAGTGAACATCAAACTACCCTAGTAGCAGAAGCTCAGTGGCATTACAGTGGCCATTTACCGGTTTCATAGGTAACTCACTTTACACCGAATTTTTTGACCGGTCCGTGCTCAGTAACTTATACATGAAACGGTCACTCTTTTTCCCACTGCATATTCTGAACGACACAGTTGTCGGCCGCTGATAGAGTGGTCTCTGTGTGGCGGCTGCAGTATTTACCATTGAGATTGAAGGAAAGTAAAATCATGCGTAAACTTATTCATAGGTCTACGCATGCGTGGCGGCCATATTTAAAAATCATAGTATTATTTACCTTTTCTGAATGTTTATTTAATATTTTGAATAATAACATTATTTTTAACAGAATAATTTAGTAAATACTATCAGTTCATTTGAATAAATATTAATTATATATCTTTAAGATGTTTATTTATTTAATTCTATTACATTATTTTTACGAATTTAATTTTTATTTTGTGTTTGTAAAAATAAGTCAAAATAAGAATTGCAAATAATAATCTATTTTAATAATACGAATTAATTTTAATGTTAAATTTCACTTTAGTTTGTTAATTGTTTTTGTGTGTGATGTTGAATCCATAATATTATTAATCTACGATTATTACGGTAATTAAAATTAGTAGCCACTCTAAACAATAAATAAAATAATAAATCAAGATTTACAACTTAAAAAAGCTAAAAATCATAATGTTCATCAGCTTTTGCCGAGATATGTGGCTAAACGCAAAACATTTTGTAGAATCCTGTATGATACCATTTAGAAGCAGATAAATGGGAATACATTGTGACCTTTGATGAAGCATGGATTTACCTAAATGAGTGCAACAAAAAAAGTTCTATTTACTATAGGAAACGAGGAGAAAAAATATACCAACCTGATTCCATTAATGTAAAGAAAGTTTTAGTAAGGGGCTTATGATAGTCGTAGGTTTCTCCTACAATGAGAAATTAAAAATAAAAAAGAGTGCTAAAAATATTAAAATCAATTCATCATACTATCAGGAGAAGGTTTTACGTCCAATATTTACATAAGAAATTCCTATTCTTTATCCGAATGAATTTCAAAGAGTGAAACTTCATCAAGACAAAGCTACAAGTCATACTTCGAAAACTACCGCTGCATTTCTTGAAAAAATGAAGACTAATACAGGCATTGCATATATACCTTTTTAACATATTCCTGTGAAGTGCCTTGACGTTTCACCTATGGACTATTGTGCCTTTGATCTGTTAAAAAGAGCTGTTTCTAAACGCAAAACCATCACGATAGATGTACTCTGGAAAGTAGTGGAAGAGGAATGGAAAACAATACCCTTGGAAATTTTACGATAAGCTCTTCTATCATGGAAGTCACAATGCAGACTTATAATCCAGAAAAAGGCTATCAGATCAAACATTTAAAAAAAGAGTCTTTATATTTTAAAATTTAATTAAACGGCCCCAAAATCCTTCTAAAAATGTGTTAATACCCTCTGTATTTTTATCTATTAAAACACTTATAAATATATGAATATTTAAAATAAGTTTTCCTTAATATTTTCTTATCATCAAAACTACACTATCATTAAATTATTCTTAACGATAGTGTATTTTTGATATTTAAGCCAGAAAACAGCATAAGTACACGAGTTGAATACAAAATTGAATGGTATAGTATCATCGCTGCTCTCACTCCCTTTTCATCGAATCATAAAAAACTCACCGGGCCATACACCATAATCTCATCACACCCTGCACTTCAACTGAACGGGCGGGGATACCGCAACCACTCTAAACCACTCGGGCAACCACTCGGGCGGGGATACCGCAACTAATTTTGCCGAGGAGACAAATAGTCCACTGTTTCATGCACTATTGTCACATAGGGGCCGCTGAGTTTCTATCGGTTATTGTCGTTAACCCAATCACCATCCCAATGTTGAATTGCTACTAGGGTAAACCCTAGTAGCAGAGGCTCAATGGTATATCAGTAGTTTAACAGTTTCATTGGTAACTCACTTTACACCGAATTTTTCAGCGGTCCATGCCTACAAACTTATACATAAAACGGTCACTCTTATTTCTACCACATATTTTGCAATTACCATTAAGATTGAATAAAAATAGAATCATGCGCAGACCTATTAATATGTCTGCGCATGCGTGGTGGCCATATTTGAAAACCATTATGTTATTTATCTTTTCTATATGTTTGTTTAAAATTTTAAATAATAATTTCATTATTAATTGAATAATTTAGTAAGTACAATCAATTCTTTTAAATAAATAAAAAGTAGATATTTTTAAAATGTCTATTTATTTAATTCTGTCACATTGTTTGATACGCAATTAATTTTTACTGTGTGTTCGTAAAATTTTGTCAAAATAAGCATTTCAAACAATAATCTTATTTAAATAACATGAATTAATTTTAATATGAAATTTTACTTTAGTTTGTTCATTGTTTTAGGCGTTGAATCCACAGTATTAATAACTTACCATTATTATGATAATTAAAAACCAGTAGCCACCCTAAAATGCTATGATAATTCCTTATGTATATTTTTGATGTTATTTTTAATTACATTTTTTTTTAACTAGCATTAATATGTAAAGCTTGACCATGAATATGCAAGAATTTTCATATAAATTTAGGGATCTAAAGTTTTATTCCAAAACAAATAAATTTCTTGAACTCTAATCCAATGTAAAAGTACATCTTAGTGATAAATACATCGGGATAGATTATATATTATCTTATTGTAAGGATTTTCTATAAATTGATAAGTAATAAATGTTTATAAGTAGTTTTTTCATTTTAATAAAAATTAAGTTTTAATTATTCTTTTACATTTGAAATTAAATCATTGTCATGTAATAATTAATTTTGATACACAATAATTTCAATGATTTATTACATAATAAAATTAATTTTATTATTGACTTATTTGTAATGGATTTTGGAAGTTAGTCCATGTTTTTGTCCAGCAGAGAGCAATGTACAGTTTGTGTATTAATATTAGTTTTCGTACTTAAATAAATGAATAAACAAGAGTTTTATGTCTACATATTTATACAAATAAATTCTTATGTTGAGCAGAAAGTAAAAAAGATAACTATAACACTTTTTTCACTATAACCCTGCTTATGAACCTAAAGAACTAGTTTCGGTTCAACAGTTAATGGGCTTGGATAGTGGTTCAAAATCCGCTTTAAACAATAGGTTCAAACCATTAGACTCACATGCATAAAATTTAAATGAGATATTTGTATTATTTTTAGTATTTTCTAAAAATGTAAACTTTTTATGCAATACATGATGAAAATGGAATATTTAGTACTGTAATTTAGGATTTCTTTCTTTCCCATTATTGGGATTATGGATGAGGTATAATGGAAAATTACCATAAACATATTGCTTTAACTACTGGTATTTAATAAGCTTAGGAAATTAATTGTTAATTGGGTTGGGATATAATTCTTAGCAAAATTGGCAATGGGTAAAATATGATTTCAGATCATGAAAATGATTACAAATTCTTAAACATAAACTTATTTTAAATTTCAATATACATTATAAAAATACATATGAACTGAATAATTTTCTATAATTGGGGTGACTAAATTATGTTTGATGACAAAATTCCCATCAGCAAACAAAAGTGGTAGAACATAAAACTAGAAAAATGTGTATCAATAATTTCTTGAATTGCATCAATAATTATAAAAATAAATTTTTGAAAGCAGCTCTTCTCTCTCCAAATTATAAATAGGATAGCATATTTTGATTTCATTATCATTAGTGATCAATCTCCTGAAGTAAACTTCAAATGAAACTTCCAGCATTTAAAGCTTGAAAAAAAATGTAGATATATTTTAAAAATGTTAAATGTTTAGCTAATGAATAAGATTACATTTTAAATTTAATCATTCTTTTCTTCATAGAAATGATTAAAATTGCCTAGAGCTGCACATCACAAAAATTTGCATGTTGCACAACAAATGGTGAGTTTTTCATGATTTTATCAAGTATCTAGGCTTCATTGTAAATCATTGTTTTTATAGAATAAATTTTGATAAATAAAAAATAATAAACATAGAAAGAGAGCAAAAAGATATGTACCAACAAAAAAATGGCTGATAACAATTACTGCAGTAAAAAATAAAAATCCAGAAATCACAGCATATGAAAAATTTTACCAAATAAAAACAATCACCAAATATAACAAACATCCTATTTGTGGAAAACTTTAACAATTATTTTAGTATACATTTGAAAAGTACATAATTAATTTAGTTTTATTGTAAATGTTTTCAAATAGCTTTCTATTTGTAGAATTTATGAAAGAATATATATATATATATATATATATATATATATATATATATATATATATATATATATAAACCAAAATTTTTATTTTTATTTATTTATTTTTTTTAAATAAGATTTTATAGTTTAGTTTTCATGTTAATTATTCATTTCGTTATTTTTTGTATAATAATCACAATTTTAGAAACAATAATTTTTATAAAGCGAAATATTGTATAGTATAATAATTATTACAAATATTATTACATGAAAAATAATTAAACCATACAATAGTGAAAATGCATACAATGTACAAATTTTGTATTTCAAACTGTTAAATATTAAAGTGTATATTTATATATTGCTGCAAACATTATATTTAATGTAAATTTTTACTGTAATATATATTTAAAAAAATAATAATTCCAGAATCTTGGTCTCGTTTTCATCTTTCTTCGAATTTTTTCCTGACATACTGCAAATTTCAAAGTAATTTAAAATATTTAAATATTAAAAACATTAAGTTTCTATATAAAAATATTTAATTGATAGGTAAAGAAGCATTAACATGAAGTAGGGTTGAGGAACTAAAACTTAAAATGAATTCTATATTTTTAATATTTTGTAATTATTTTCAACTGACTGTTTTGACTGATAAAGATGTCGCAAGCTCTTGTGGTGTTATCGGAAGAATCATCATGGTACTAATGACAAATAATTTCTTAAAGCAATATAACTAGAATGGGAATAGAAGTGTTAAGCATCCATTTTCCACCCTTCAGAATGATATAAATTTGATTACAGATTAGCATTTTATTTTTAAACTTTCTAAGGTGAGCTACTTGTACGAATAAATTTTAAAAGTAATATAGAGAAATTTGAAAACGTCATTAAATTCAAAAGGAAAAGTTAAATTATTTCAATTTAATCAAAATATTTCAGAATTACGACTGTAAGAAATCATAAGAAAACAATATTTCATATGTTTCCGTTATAATTTTTAATTACATGTTTTATTATCCTTTGAAAACTGGAAAACAATGTATATTATTTTAGCTTATATTGTTTCCATACTTAAAATTAAGATTTGTTATTTACTATTATTCAATTATGCTTTGTGCCTATGTATTTTTTTAATGTTAAAATTACCATTGGATCAAAATGTTGATTGGAGCACATTTATTAACCTTATAACTTTTTTCTCTAAATTTAAACCTTAATTGTAACCTTTTAACAACTTTAATTTTTGTCACATTTTCATGTAATGTTTAAAATTGTTTTATAAGAGAATCAATTTAATGTTAATAGTATCAATTATAAAAATGTTTGAAATATTGATCTTACTTTGTTTCTGATGTATGCTACTTTATTTAACATTATTTATGTGAGCAAAATTTGTCTATTTGTAGCTTCTGCTCGCCACCATGACAGCCATATCACAGATATCGATGTACAGCAATATATAAAGAAATGGTTGATGCCTGCTCCTGACAGAGATAGGGGGCGTTTAAAAAGAGCTTTGAAAAATGCCCATTCAAATGCTTATAATATGTAATAAAAATAATAAAGCTTTATCTTTGTGAACATTTTATTTTTGTGATTAAATTCATAAATATGAAATGGAGAATTTAAAAAAATACAGTGAAATAGGAACTCTTGTAACTGAGAATACAACTGTATTTTTCATTTCATCACAATAATAAATTTAATATACTTATTACCAAAATTTTTTAACTTTTTAACACCCTTAGCTTTGCAAATATTTCTTTTAAAAAATTTCACGATTATTTATATTAAAGTCAATTTTTCTGCTGCTATTATAAAACTGCTAAAAAATATATAAAAAATCAATATAATTAAGATCATAGAATCACAATTCTTTGTGTTCTATATTAAAATAGAATCAATGTTTTATTTTAAATCTATCAAAGTATCTAGTTTAGAAATGTTCTATGATAATATACACCTGTTGTTATAAATGTATTGGAACTAAATGAATTATGTATGGTTTTAATTTTTAGAACTGAATTTATGAGGATTTGTTATAAAATCAATAATAAAATTTTTCAGATTTTTGCCATTCAATTTCCATTGTAAAAATTTTTACAAAAACATTTGGAAGATCATAACAATTAACAATCTGCTAATTTATTTTTTTCTAAAATTGAAAATTATTTTTAAATAAATTTTAATGAGTATTCTCAAAGAAAATTTATTGGAGTTTTCCTATTAGTAAAAAAATAAAAGCAAATCTCTAAAACTGAAATTATTGAATGTTAATTTTGTGTCCTTCAATGAAAACTAGAAAATATTGAAATGTCCAGGAGTGAAAAAATATTAGATGATGGGTAAAATACATTTCATATTAATTTCACTTATATAGGTATACTTTTCGAATTTTTTATTACATTTTGAATTTATTATTATGTATTAAAAAAATCCTCCAACACAAGTATTTTTATTTATGAAAAAACTTATAAATATATGCATATTTAAAATGGATTTTCCTTTATATTGTCTGGTTTATTAACAAAAATATACACTATCATTAAGCTATTTTTAAACGATAATGTATTTTTGCTATTTAAGCCACCATAGCTATACGAGTAGAATACAAAATTACATGGTATAATATTCAGAGACGTGTTCCACATGTCTCTGAAATGTGATTGATAGTATATACAACTTATAAGAAACATAATATAAACTCAAGCCTTCTTTTTTTAAATTTCTTACGTTATTTTTCTAAAAAAAGGGAAATTTCTTCATAGAACTTTAGAATACTAAAATATCTTAAATTTCACTTTAGTTGCAAGCTAATATTTTTACCAAGATTTCCATATTTCATAATTCTCTGGCTTTGTCATGAAAAATCATATTAATTATATGTTAACTTAGAAACTTACGTCCCTTGTAATTTTCAAACGTTATTTTATAATATTATTTCGCCGCATTCGGAAATGCCCAGAGTGACTTTTGAAACTCTCAAAGATCCACTACTTTGGCTTCAAAGCGGAAGTCACCAATAAAGAACTTGACGTAAACTTATTTTTTCATTGTTAAAGTAAATATATAAGGTTGTATGTTTTTAATTATCTGTTTTCACGTTTTGTATCCTTTCTTTGTAACCTTTTTATTTTACTAATCTTATGCTACTATCATTTTAAAATGGAAACTGATTATGTGAGTGAAATCAATCTTGTAAGATAAATTACCTTAGTCAGAATTAAAATAAAAAAAAGAAGAGAAAGAAATATATCTGGTATTTTTACTGTCGCGATGATGAGAAATTTCCATTTTGAGGGTTTAGCTTCAAAATGGAGAGGCTGAAGACTTTAAAAATGCATTTTCACAAGTAGCCAAAACAGAATGGCTAGCATGTATTTTTCATGTATTAATACAGGGAGGTAAATATTACGGTTTCAGAGAGTTTAAATGTACCAAAAAAAATTTCTATCATTTGTTACAAAATTATATAATTTTTCTATGCTAATTTAATCTTCATAGTGGCATTATAGCATTTTTGGTATTTATATTATTTATGGAATTTATGGCATTTTTCATTGCTTTAACAGGTGTTTTTCGACTCTAAAAAATAATTTAGAGTTTTAAAATAAAGTTGTTTTTTTTAATATAACTATTTTATTATTAGTATTTCTATTTATTTACGGTAACTATTATAAGTTGTAATTTACATTTTATAGAATGGATTTTAGTTGTTGCTGTTGTTCTCGTGTGACAGCTAAGCTGGCAAATTGGGGTGCACTGCTCCACTTTTCCAACTGAACAGTATTTGGTGTGGAGTCCGACTTCTTCAGTACACACACATGCCATAGGGACCCGTTTATAGGGTAGGCAACCATTCACACACAAGAAAAGACAAAGACAAGATAGAGAGAGAAAGTACATCCATGGCTGAACCGGGACCTCCCTATACGTAGTCAGCTACGCGGACCACTAGATAAGTTGGCCGGCAATGGATTTTAGCTAAATAAAGAAGTGCCAGTGTAGTGAGCTGAATAAATTAAGTACACTTAAAGAATTTCAGAAAGCACTGCTGCAATAAAAATTTTTATCAAAAAAAATTTCTAAATATACTATAAAGAATCATTTCTCAATTGAATTAATACCACCTGCAGCCTCAGAAATAAAGGTAATCTTTATCATTCTCATAAGAAAATGTTCTGCTGATGAACTAAGAATGTTAAGATTCAGCGACAATTTTGTTAGTTTAGTTAAATATTGCATATTATGAAGAGGGATTTATAAATTTATTTTTCTTGCGTGAAATTTTTCTGGGTATTTTGCTTCTAGTACACCATAAAAACATATATTCTTGTAAATTACAAAAATAAGTCGCAGATTTAAAAAAACAATTAAATGCTAGTGTTTTTTACTAGCATTTAATTATTTTCATAAATCTCTCACTTATCTTTAGAAATGTACTAATAAATATGCAATTACCTTCATGTAGTTACATTTTTACAACTTCATAAAGATGCTATTAATAGATTCATTAAAAATATTAAATAATGCAATTATAATTTTTATGTTCTCTTTTTTTAAATTTGATAATTAATGTAGCTTGATATATATATTTTATATGCTTGTTTTGAGTACTAATTTTAAATTATTTTATTTTAAATGAATTGAAAATTGAAACTGATTTATTCTAACTATTATGTTTAACTTAATTTAGGTTATTTTGATTTTTTTTATTATTATTATTAAGTTATTGTTGTGTAAGAGAATGTGTGTTTATTGAATTTTTCCTATATTACTTAATTTTTTGTGAGATTTTGTAACTTGTTTTCATAAAGTTATTTTCCAGATATTAGTTATATATACTGAATTTATGAAACTATATTCCACATTTTTATAACAATTAGTGAAATTTCACAACTATTTCAAATAGCTTTTCAATTTATATAAAAAAGAATATTCATTGCTCTTTTCCTTTGTAGTAGGCTTTTATCTCGTATGATTTGATAATTTAACAACTGCGTGTATTCTTCCTGCTTTGCATTGAAATTCATCGCACCACTTTTACTTTATATTAAGTTAACTAATTTGTGAATTTATTAATTTTTTACTATTACTAAATTTTTTAATCAAATAATTTTCCTGTAGCTAAACCCAACCTAATGCTAGCAGGAATTGATAAACAATTCAATAGTGAATGAAATTTCTCTGATACAAGCAATGTTCATAATTCGACTTTGTTGGATGCATTGAACACTATCCCAATTCATTAAATGTCCCATTTTACATGAGTTACTAATTTATTTTAAAAAGTAAATGAAGTAGAAAGTTAACGTTTGAATCTGGACAATAAGGATTCTAAAATATCATCTGACGATTCTAATAATTTAGCTTACGATATTAAAGGTGATGCTAGATAATATAATCGTTGAGAATCATTTAACTGAGTATTAATAATTATTAAATTAGTGATTTGAGCTTTGAAATTCACCCCTTCAGTATGTGTTCCTGTAAAAACTGGAAGCGGTATTTCAGGTAATTGTATTTTAGTACCAATTGTACCTTCAGCTTCATTAAAATAATTTAGAGCATTTTTAGTACATTTTAATGAATCAAATAAAATTTGTATGCTTATCTCTAATTTTTCTAGGCGGTAATTGAAGCATCGATATCTATTTCCACATCTGGAATATCATCAAAATAAGGGATTTCATAGTACGGCTCCCTTAATTACTCAAATCACTTTTGATATTGTTCTATTCTTCTTAACCTCACTTCAAGTTCCGTAGTATTGGTAGCATTTGTTTCCCTTTTTCAGCAAAAAAGTTCTCAATTTTTGTTACATTTCCTTTAGCAGCACTTTTGAATCGATTTAATTTTTCTATTATGTTTGAAGTGTTCACTTCTTTTGGTTTCGTTTTATCCCTATTGCACAGTTTGTACTCGAAATACGGAAGGACAAAATGTTCTTTGGCGAAAATAAATTTCTTTGATTGCCGTGTGGTTATAAATGAGCTATAAATATTTGCAAATATTTTAACGTGCAAACATTATTAATCACCGCCGTGTAACTCATAGTTTTTCTCTCTTTTCTCGTGTCTACATACTTGGTCACACCATTCCGAAACGGAACAATTATTTCAATTTATTATTTGCATTTTGAATATAAATATTTCATATGATAAAATGCACCAAAAATTAATCGTAACCTAATCATGGAGTGTTCTGGATGACTTATCAGATATATTATATAGTGTAAATTTAAAATTAGTACTCTTAAGTTAACTCTACCTTTAATTACTCCTTGGGTAATTTTTTTATCTGTCCATTTTGTCATACCAAAGTAAATAACAAAATACGATATTTTTCTGTTCACAAAAACAAATATGATAAATTAACCATAATAATTATTGATAAAATGATAAAAATAAATTCTAAAAATGTAGGCATTGCTCTTGTAAACCAGTGTTTACTTAAAGAGGTAACTATCTGTTTGTTGGCTCTATAAAGGGAAATGATCAAAAAATACCATTACTTGAAAATTTACTTATATTTTATAAATTCAAAATAAAAATATAGATAAACTGAATATATAAATAATGATTCTGTTCATATAAATTTATCTTTTTATAGGAAGCTACAATATTTAGAGTGATAAAAATACAATTTATAATAAATATGACGATGTATTAACCTCTTTGAAATTTCTACTGATTGTTAATGTCAGTAGATTGTTACTTAGTTTAAAATAACTGTTTTTTTTTATTTATTGATTATAATTATTTTTGTGAGTTAGAAATTTTTAAAGATTTTTTGCTAAGATTTTAGCAAGTGCATTTTAATAAATATTTGCCCACAAATTAATTTTCATTTCATTCATAGAAATGTTTCAGATTACATTTACAAAAGGTTTGAAATCAAACATAATTCTTAACAATACTTAAAATCTTATATATTTTTACTAATGTTTAAATGTCCATTTAAATTAAATTTTATTTTTATGAATAATTTTATCATTTATTTAATATGAATTTTTAAATGATATAAAATATGAAATAATATTAAAAATTATAAGAGTTATAACAACTATGTTCCTCAAAAATGAAATTTATCGAAATATAATATTGAAATTAATGTCATCGAAATTTCTTAATAAATTGTTTTCAAAATTTACCGCAATCAACCACTTATTCACCTCTTATTTAATTTTAAAATGTATTGTTTAAATTCTAATTAAAGTATTGATGTAACTGTCAAACATCATCTAAAATATTTTAAAAAAATCATTTCAGTAATATACATAAATATTTTATTTCTAGTCGATATATTTTAATTCATTTTCTTTCGTAAACATAATAAACATAATTAGTAAATGAAAATTTTATTTTATAAGTAAAGAGGTGACTCAATATAATTCCAGTTGAAATTAATTTTTGGAATGCAATGAATAAAAACTTTTCTACCAAATTAATTAATATAATAAATATATGAATGTTTAAAATTCTATAAAATTCAGATTTTGAAAATTTCATAATCTGCAATGCTCATTTAAAAAATAAAAACTTACATTTCCAGTTTAGAATATTGACATTTATATGTTTATTGTGATATTCAACTAAATATTAATAAAACACTGTATCACTCGTTGTAATTTAAAATATTTATATTTAAATATGTCTTTTTCACTCAATTTCATGAGATATATATTAATTCTTTCTTTAATCAAACAAACAAAAATGAAAAATTAATTTAAATCTCAACTATTTTTCTAAATACTCAAATCCTAAGATGAACATTTTCATCTTATTTTTTTTTTAATGTAAAAAATTAATGTAATTAAACGAGTCATTTAAAATAATGTATGCTTGATGCTGCATTACTTTAATAATTTTAGTTTTTGTGTTTTACTTTGGCTTATAATTGGCTTACAGCTGTAGCAAAAAAAAACAAAAAAAAAAAAAAAAAAAAAAAAAAAGTTAGCTAAATTTTTTTTACTCTCATTGCCTCAATTGCCTGAACACTCAACTTTATTACCAAAGTCGGGAATCTTAGAGGATTTCAAAAGTCGCACCTCCAAGATATTGTACTATAAGCATAAATCACATGGGCCATGGCCTAATACATCCTAAGCACCTTTTGAGAAATTGTTTTATAATTCTAAACAATGATCAAATGATAAGGTTAATTCTAAGTTAAAATCCATGCCTATAATTTTTCTGAATACATCAGTGGAAACATTAAATTAGATCCTATGAGTAAGGATGTAAAAGATGTAAGGATTTAAGTTTCCTGGAATTTTAAACCACGGAAATTTACTCGGGAATTTCGGGAATTAACCGGAAATTTTGAGGAATATTAAAAATTTTGAGGGAACGAATTCAACCAATCATCTTTCGTTTTACGGATTGTTTCATTTTGTATAAATGAAGAGGAGTAAAGTAAACTCTATAAATATGCAAAGGAGGTTAAGTCTTCTACTAACGAAGTTAATAAAAAAACAAATAAAAATATTTGTTAAAATCATAAAAATAACGAATTAATATTAAAATATATATATATAAATGAATTTTACAGGACAGTCAGAATAAATATTACATTTTCACGTTTCTGTCGCTTTAAATTCATAAATTTGTGTAGAGAAAGAAAGAAATATTTCCTCAAAATTAATTTGTGAAATTTTTTCTAAATTGGTCGTTAACACAAAATTGTTTTCTTTTCGTGAAAAACTTCTTACAAACGTAATTAATAGTAGAAATAATGAAATAAGTGGATTTGTATTTATTTTAAGAAATGTCTGATAAAAAAGAAATTTTCTTTCAAAATCATCTGGAAAATTTCAAAGTTATCAAAGTCTTTCAAATTACCCGGGAATTTTTTAAATTCTTAAGAGAATAAACTGGTTTTATTCCCGGAAATAAATCCATTTTCTTCTTCCTTTATAACACATTCTTCAAGTTTAATGTGTATAATTTTCTCAGAAAGTCATCCTTTGATTAATGCAGGATAAAACCTATCTTTTCAGAATAAAAGTGACGTAATAAAATCTGGGGCATTAAATGGTACTGCAAGACAACGTTCCATTCTCCTATCAATTCATGATGACACCTATCATCCTAGTGCTACAGTGGCCCTTAAAATCTTAAAAATCTAAAAAAAAAAATTGCAAAAATATTTGATCAGTTTTTGCAAACTTTAATTCACCTTAATAGGAGATAAGAAATTAAATTGAATTTATGTCACTCAGAATATATTGCTGCTATAGAGATGGTTTTTCATTTTTAAAGGATTAAAATTATTTTTTCTTGTTCTTGGTAATTGCACATGAAACATTATTTTAATGGATTCAATACATTTGTCAACTTAAAATTAAGTTGTTGACCAGAAATTTGCTTAAATATCTTATGGTACGAAATAAATATTGTATCCTTATAACTTTTGGTTTCAAATAAACACTTAAAGAAAAGAAAAATGAACAAAAATTCTTGTGAACAAAAGAAATAGTGTTGCGAAAATATCTGGCATTGGATAGCTAGTATTGCATTTCGATTGATAGTTATATTTGATTGAACAAAATGTTAGCATCAGCATGGCATTTTAAATTTGTTTAAGGAATTCTTGAAAGAACACTCGAATTCAATTGTTTTGAAAACTTTTTACTATATGTTTCTATTTATTATCTAAAATTACTAATTTATGATTCAGATATTTCCGAGACTGTTAAAATAACAGATTCATATAGTAAATCTACACCTATTCATGATGTTAAATATTAAAACAATTGCTAACACTTTTAGCAAAACAAACTCTATTAGTCCCAGATTTCTTCATTATAGTTCTGTATTTAAATTTAATGAATCAAATCATAAACAAAATAAAAATTATGCTCGAGACATTAATTTGCCTCATGTTCTGGGTCTTTCAGTTGTAGGATATATATTTTATAAGTATTATAAAAATAAAGAATATTTTGTTAAATATGTAAATGACTTATTCATATTCCCTCAAGTCTTAGCCGCAGAGGTTAATATAAATAATGTCCTCAAAAGTGACAATAAGATTCCTCCTAGGGTTATATTTAATTTCCTGGCTGATGTTGCTGAGAAAACCTCTCCTTCTGTAGTATACATTGAAATTGCTGCAAGGTGAATATTTTCTTATCTCTGCTTTCACTATCTAACATGAATTGTAATGAAAATTTATACAGTTTGATATTTGGTAGGTAATTGTATTAATTATTACCAAGTATTATTTATGTTGTGAATCATTATTTAACAGGTGATATTTCATTGCAATGTAATAAAAATTCTCATAAAATTACTTTAAATACCTTCAAAGCTATAACAAAAGTTATTATTATTATATAAGCTGTTTTTATAGCTATATTTTGCTTAATGAAATATTTTTTACAAATAGGAGCTTAACTTTGAAAGGTAATAATTTTATTGCCTTTACAAATTTTTTAACCAAAAGTATTTCCAAAGAAATTTGTTAATGTTTACCACATAGACTCAAATAAATAAAATATACTGAACAGTTTGGTACTTTTCTGTTATAGTCCAACTTTTGATAGATACTAAAAAAAATTTTGCCTAAGAGTATAGAACTGTACAGAGGGTAAAATGTGCCAAGCATGCGATAAAGTGTGCCAAACTGGCTTAACAGTTTTAAATGCATTTGCATGATGTGATTTTCATTTTATAATGTAAGGTGATCGATCATATGACATGCATGAAATTCATTTTGTGTGCAACCCTTAAAGCGTTTAATTAGTAATTTTATTTGTTTGCAATTTAAGAATTTGTTACATTAGTGTGCCTGTTATTGAACTTCAAATTTTTTTAAAGTTGTGTTATTTCTAATTTTTTGGAGATATATCGTTTATAATTTTTTAAATATTGTTTCAAATTTTTAAAAGCTGTTTTGTTTGGAATTTTTTTAAGTTATATTATTTTAAATATTTATTTGGTTACTGAATGAAAGATCTGTACTGGGTCATGTGTTTGGTCAATTTGATTCATACATTGCAGAGTATGTATGGTTGAGAAACTATTTCAGAACTATGTGATACAAAACTATTACTTGAAGAAAGTATCCTCATGTTTTCAACAAGATAATTAAAAGTCTATAACAGTGAAGATTTTAGATTCTACTTTTAATGAAAAATTTGCTAGTTTCCACCTTCTGAGATTTTTCCTATGCATTTCGACAGAATAGTTCAAGTCATTCTTGGTTGGCTGGAGGAAAACTTTACCTACAAAACAATCACAGAAGCCTTACATGCAGAAGAGGTTCAGCTTAAATTAAGAGAAAATGATTAACATAAGCAAGTGCAATTACATCAGTGAAGAAACCAGTACTCTTTTCTTATTGTCAGCAGCCTGGACACTATAGAAGTTCCTCTTAGAGTTCAACTATCTAAATAATCCATAAAATTTTAGACCAAGATACAGGAGCCATTCCAGATTTTCCAGTCCAGAATGTAGGAGCTGAACCAGATATTCTAGTTCTGAGCTGAACTAGATATTCTAGTTCAATCAATACATAGAGCCTAGATCTGACTTTGTTGCAGAAAATAGCAAGTCACAAGGTTTATGTTCCTCCAGGTGTAAGCACAAGAATAAATGAGGTACTAGATTTAGAAATACCTCTTCAACAAATAAAGGCAATCATTCACCCTGTGAGTCAAACTTTTCTATTACAAATTTATGAAATCAAACTAAAGAAAGAGTAAATTGGGTTTTTGATACAGCAGCTTCACATCACAAAGAGATTTATTTGTTAATTTTGTATCTTTAACTAATGAAAAATATTAGTTGTCATTGATGGTGTTAATTTCACTATTGAGGGTAAAGGAATAGTTAAATTGTTGTTTGGTTTACAAAAATATACATTAAATGATTTAATGTACTCTTCAAAATTATAGGGAAATCTTATTTCTGGTCCAAAACTAGATATTCAGGGGTACAGTGGTGGTGAAAGTTTTAGAAAAGGGTGAAAAAACGATTTTTAAGGCTGTATTAAAAGAAGGTATTTACTACATGTAGTTAAGGCTGAAAAATGTTTCACTTTCAACTAACTTAAAAGATAACTAATTTCTAAAACTATGGCATAGGCGATTTGGACATATCAGTACATCTACTCTTTCTTATACCAGTAGGAAAGTGGGAGTGATTGGTTTACCACTCTTATACAATAAGGCTTTATTTTGTGAACCATATAAAATTGGTAAATATCAAAGAGTTCCCTTTAAATCCTTGAGAGAAGTAAGATCCAAGGTACCTTTAGAACTATTATACGCAGATGTATGGGGACCTCAGTCTTTAAAAGGAAGAATGGCAGAAAGGTACTTTATTACCATAATTGATGATTATTCATGTAAAGTTTCATTATTTCCCATGTCTGAAAAATCTGAGATTTTTGGTATAGTTAAATCTTATATTACCTGAGTGGAAAATATTTTAAATAAAAAGGTTAAGGTCTTAAGATCTGATAATGGTACTGAATTTTTGAATAGACATATTCAGAATTGTTTTCCTGAAAAAGGGATAGCTCATGAGTTAACAAATATATTCACTCCAGGACAAAATGGTGTTACTGAAAGATACAACCAAACTGTGTTGCAAATAGTGCTAGAGCAGTTTTGCCAGAATTTGGTCTTCCTAAGCGTCTTTGACCTGAAGCTAGTTATATTTTATGTATACTTGTAATAGAGTTTACCACAGTAAACTAAATAAGACTCCTTGTGAATTATTTTCAGGATCCAGACCCTCAGTTGAGCACTTAAAACCTTTTGGTATTGTAGCATATGTAGGTGTACCCCAACAACATTGAAGAAAATTTGATGCTAGAGCTCGGAGAGGTTTCCTTGTTGGTTTCTCATTCCATACAAAAGGATACCAAATTTTGAGGCCTGAAACAAACAGAATAATTGAAACTATTAATATGTCTTTAACTAAAAAAATTGTTTATAGGGATACATTAAGTGGATAAGGGCTGGGCCCTAATGACAGAATTTTAACTGTGTCTAATGAGAATGAAAAGGAAAGTAACAATGATGTGGATGGTATCGGATTCCACTTTGTACCACAAGACTCTGACAGCAAGGAGAGTGATTCTGAAACCTCTTTAGATTATATTCCTGATCTTGTATCAGAACCTAGATTAATAAACTGGGAAAGAAAAGCCATTACAAAGAAAGATATATTGCGTACAAATAAATTTTAAGATTTAAATCTCAACTAGTAGCATAGGGTTATAAACAAAAGATAGGTATCTCTTATGATAAAACCTTTTCTCCTGTGGTAAGCTTTAGTTTAATCAGATTTTCTTTGCATTTCTTGTATTCAATAAAGGTTGGTGTCATCTTTACTATGATATAAAAGGACCTTACCTTTATGCCTCTTTGGAAGAGCGAATTTATATGACATAACCTTTAGGTTTTGAAGTTACAAGTTAGAAAGAAAAATATTCTGTTGCTTAGATCGAGCCATATATGGCTTCTGACAAAGTGGTTGACAATGGTTCTATGAAATACATAATGTTTTATTAAAAATGGGTTTTTGTAAATTTCTGTGGGGTAGCTGTGCTTATATATTGGAAACTACTTAATTTTTATATTATATGTTGATGATTTTGTTATATTTGGAAGAGAACAAAGAACAATCGATGAAACTATTAAAAATTTAAAAGTTCATTTTGACATAAAAGTACTGGGTAAGACTCGTACTCTGAACCCTGCTGCCTAAAGTGAAGTGGAGTTTGTTGAAGAAAAGGGTTGATTTTGATTCATCAACATTCTTACATTAAGGAAATACTTAATCATTTCCAACATTTCAAAATACCAATTTCGTCACTACCTGTAACTAAAGGTTCAGTTTATTCTAAAACATCCTGTCCTTCTACAGCTGAAAAGGAAAAGAAATGTCAAAATTGCCATATAGAAGTGTATTAGGTTGTCTATCATTTTTGATTAATAGAACTTGTGAAAAACTATCATTTTTGATTAATGCTTCCACCTTGTAATGTGTGATATTCGGTGATGTCTTGGGGTTGATTGCGTGTTCCTTGTTCATGCCATAACCTTTTATGCTTGTCATCTGTCTCCAGAGCAAATCTTGACTCATCAGTAAACATGACATTGCCCAAGTCAGACACAGTCCAATTGACATGTTCTCGGCACCACTTTAATTGTGCCCCTCTTGATTGGACGGATAGAAAAACACAAACTTGAGGTACCCAAGCGTACAGTCCACTCATATGTAATCTTCAGCGTGCAGTAGCTGCAGATATCACTTTACCAACTGACGCTGTAATCATAGATGTCACATGTGTGGAAGTCGCTCTTCACTTCCACTTGGATAAAGTTCTAATATATCGATCTTCTGTGGGGTTTTGTAACCCTTAGGCGACCTTCTGCGAGCCTTCGGAGAACTTTCTATTTGGCTTGGAATTGTTTTCATAAACATGAAATTACAGAATGATGAACGTCAAAGAAAAGAGCAACATTTCAGATCGACTGTCCTACTTCAATGCGTCCTACAGCACACCAGCGCTCAGAATCTTCCATTTGTCTCCTGGAAGTCATAGGAACATGTCTTGAAAACAAATTGTACGGAAGTTTTAAACACCTTTTATCAACTCTTACACAATCAACTTCTGTAACCCTTCATAAGGCTGGTATATCATAAGACACCCCATTTCCCATATTTCTTGACATGAAAACACATTTGGCTAACATATTTGCATACTTACATCTACCTCTGCTGTGATTTGCATGCTCTTCAATTCTGATTGGCTTCTGGAAATTAGCATTTCTCTCTCCTTGCATAACTTTTGAAAGTGAGTGCATTTAACAACTTCTTTACCTTGTGTATATTAAATCTAGTCTAATTGTCATGTTTCTAATAAAAAATTGCCTCATCTGAAAACATAATGTGATAATCAAAGGCTGGTGTCATTCATTGCATCTGCAAAAACTTGCCTTCATTTCTTTTTAGATATTGATTCCATATCTAAATGACTGTTGCATTATTATATTTGATTTAGTAAATTCTTGGAAAGATAATATGTAATTTCTTAAGCAGTATATCTCCACTTATTTAAATTTAGAAATGTACTCACATGATCCACACTTTGTTTTAAAGGCTAAACTGAGTATTACGGACACAGCTCGCCAACTGCAAAAAGTTGTCAAACCTGGTAAATTATAGTCATTTTTTTTCCTCACCAAAAAATCATCAAAACTGGTTAGTTGCCATTTGTATCACCAAATACAGCATTGGAATGTATTGATGCTGCACATCTGACAAATACTTGCATCCAAATAGAATTTTTTGCCAGTCTCATCTTGGATTTTTTTCAGATATAAACCGTAGCAATTTAAATTCTGCCTTTTATTAATCATTTTCATTTTGCTTTGGATGTAGCGCAGAATATAAATATTTTTTATTTTGCTTTGGATTTAGTGCCAGAACTTCAATACCTTCTTTTATATCCATTTTGTATTTTGCTGTGGATATAGTGCTGGAATTTCAATCTTGTCTTTTGTTTTGTATTTCACTATTAATATTATGCCAGAAAAATTTTGACTTTTATATTTACTTTGAGTTTTGCTATGCATGTAGAGCGCCGGAAGAAAAAATGAAGTTAAGAATTTTATTTAAATCTTCTGCAAGCATAGAATTCCTAGAATTGTATGTTAAGTATTCAAATTTCCAATTATACACAAAATTATTGAATCATTCTATTTTTTATATTATTTTGTCTTTTTTTATGTAGCAATGATTTGTAACTTTCTTTTGTAAATCACTAGATTTATCAAAACTTATTTTATTAAATACATTACAAAATTCATTTGCTAGAAATTCTAAAATTGATTATTTTATTTATGTTTAACTAGATATTATTAAATTTAATAATTTATTTTTGCTCTCTTTTTTTTCTTTAATTTTAATTCTGAAATGTTTTAAATAGAATCTTTAATCAATTCTTATTACGATTTCTGTTTTCTAATATACCTTAGGCTAGGCAATTTGAAATTGGGAGAAAACCCCGCTTTATTTACATGGTTGTTATTATTGTTTTCTTATTTAGTGTTAAGCCCTAGCAATTCAAAATCAGGTAAAACCCGACTTTTTATACTGATTGGCGCCCATTCTGGGTTGCTAATCAAATTCCAATACCTGCATGTCCTCTGCTTAATGAAAAGATTTTCATCAATTTGGTGAGGCTGTGACCGTAATACTCAGTTTTATTGTTTTATGATGCTTACAAAAAAACATGCAAAAACTTACATGAAAAAAATAAATCATTAAATTCCATTAAATGCTAATTTTTTTGCTTTATGCACAATATCACAGTCACTTATAACATATAACTGTGTAAATTGAAATTGTTTACATACCCACTGTTGTACACGCATGGCTTAAAATTCATGCAGTTTTAACTATTCTAAATGACCAATAACTAATATTGCACTAATTTATTATAGCTTGTTGTGATTTTTATTAATTCCATAAATAACACATTATTTAAAATGTTTAAGGTATTTATTGAATTAGGAATGATATAAACATTTTTATAGACATCCAGTTACAAGAAAAAATATGCCTGTATCAAATGGTTCTGGATTCATTGTGAAACCTGATGGACTTATTTTAACAAATGCTCATGTTGTTTCACATTACGGGCGTGTTATAGTTAAACTTTATGATGGAAAAGAATATGAAGGCACTGTTGAACATATAGATACTGAAACTGATCTTGCTACTGTGCGAATTAAAGCTGTAAGTATTTCTTATCAACATACATATATAACCATTCTATGCATACTGAGTATAATTTTTATGTGTAATATCTTTAAATGTGTTTCAGTTTATGTAAAATTACATAGATATTTTAAAGATCTTATAGGCTGTTTATGGTAATTTTAATACTACCATAAAATTGCTAAAGACTACCGTTAAACATGAATGATAACTGCACAAAACAGTTTTAACGCATTGGAGTGCATTTGCATGATGTAAATTATGATTTATGATGTGAACATGTACTTGAGCAAAACATGTTTTGTGTTGTAGTAACCCTTGAAGCATTTGATAAGTGAGGTGTAAGTATTTGATAATCTAAGAATTTGAAAGAAATGATTTTATGTTTATGTTTTGAAATTTTTTTGAAAAATAAATTTTTGAATATTAATTTGCAATTGTTTTTTTTTTTTTTTTTTTTTTTTCTTAAGTTTCTTAAGTAAAATTTATAAAATTATTTTCATATTGTTTTTATCATTTTGATTTATTATTCTTCTGATAAAGTATATATGGTCGGGTAAACATTCCAAGAACCTGGTGACAATGATTCTCCAAGCAGTGATTAGGTGAGTTATTTTATGTATATCCATATTCCTGTTGCATGTAATATTTTATCTTATATATCAAGTATTATATATAAATATTTCATATATTGGTATTTAGATTTATATAGAATGGGATAATGCTGATTAATATGAAATGAGCTATTATAAGAATGTTTATGTTATAGATTTATTTTTATTGCCCTTATTAAATTGTAGCTAAATTTCATTACTAGGATTTTTTAAGGTGGGTACCACTGCCCAGTTAATTAAAATTCGGACTTTTATAAAAAATGAACTTTATTTACATTATAGATTTAACTTGAATGCCCAGTTGTCTGCATGAGGGATTATGCTGCATTGAAGATATTTTTAAGGTGGGCACCACTACTTGGTTAATTAGAAATCGAGTTTTGATAAAAATGCACTTTATTTACGTTAGATTTATCTTTATTGTTCCACTTAGTCTTAGTTAACGTAACACAGTGGATTTAGTAAGATTGATGATGTTTAGCAACGTTTAGGATTGCAATATGGTCTTCATCCTATGAATCGATAATAGTGCCAAATCTGTAGGTTACTGTGGCAGAATATATTTGTTCGGCTATTTTATGACATATTAAAACATGCTTGATTTGTTTGTAGTTTTTAGTAACCCTTGAGCTTATGCTGTCTCTTATTTTATCTAAGTTTATTTTTAAATGTCAGTGCATAGAAAATTTTGTTTATTTTCGAACAATTTAAAAGTTAATTAGATGTTATAATTTTTTTAATTTATTGTTTCAAAATTCATTTCTGTCTTTTTTTTTTTTTTAATATTGGAGTGCAAATGAACTTGATTAGGTATGTAATCTTACTTTATGTTATTCTTTTTAATTTTCTATTTTATATGCATGTAAACTATGCATAATTTATTAAAATTATGTAAAAATATTTGGGATATTTTTTTGTTGAAATTTATTACTTGATAAATTAAAACTAGAATAATGTGTTATTTTAAGATTGGTATCACAGTATCCTGTTAATTAGAAACCCAGGTTTTCATAAAAATCATGTTATTTATGTTTTTGATTTATGATACAGTTGTTAATACTGGATTGATTTCATTATATACAGTGTATTGTTAAAGTGTTTTTATTCTTTTTAAAAATTAAAAGAAAATTAAAAAGTTAAGGGTAATTATTTTTTATTTTCTGATTATGATTATTGTTTTATGTATTGATATTTAGGGATTTATATTGGTTTTATAATATGTAAATTTTGTTAAACATGCACAGTTAAGTTTGTAGCCTTTAGTTCTGTAGTTCTTTACTAAGTAAATGTATTAGAATATTCGATATTTGAAATTAAAAAAAAAAGCGAGAGAGTGTCGAATTCAAACTTGGAGATAGAATGCGATCAGTATTCTGAAAACTGCAACTTTAACCTGACTTTTAGTATCTTATAAGACTAAGATACCTAACTTGATATCTTATGAGACTGCCATTTTTGCATATTTCTTGACATAAAAGTGCAGTTGGCAGTTAATTAGCATATTTGCATACTTCCATCTACTTCTGCAGCGATTTGCATCCTCTTCAATTCTTAATGTCCAGAAATTAGCATTTTCCTCTCCTTAACTTTTGGAAATGAGTATATTATATATCTAGATAAAAATTAATATTTATAATCTTTAATTTAATTGAGAAAAAATTTCAGTTTCAATATTGATTTCGAAATATAATTGGTTATTGATATTTGTTCACTAATGTCCCGGAAAAATATTTTTTTCTCTAACTGTTGATATTATTAAAAAAATATGTAATTTTGATTTCTTAAAGAAAAAATTTTTTGTAATTTGTTTATTAAAACAAATTTATGTTGAGTAATAATGTTGTTGCTAATTGTCAATTTCTTGAGTTATGTACATTAATTTATAAAGTGCTGTATTATTGAATGGTAAATGGATGAAAAGTATTTTTGGTTTAATGTGATATAGTAGGATATAAATGTTTTCGCCTAAAATTTTCATGATCACTCTGTTGTTTATCATGTAAATGATATAAGTTTATGGAATAAGAAATTATTTCAAGAGAGTTTAAATGCTTTTTACTTGTTTAGTGTTTTACATCATTAAATATTGTGTTCAGAATTATTCAGTGCTGTATATATATATATATATATATATATATATATATATATATATATATATAAGGTGTATTAATTATTTACTAAAATTGTATAGATTTTAAATTTTGATTCAAAACCGAAAGTGTGAAACATTTTTAAGAGTTGAAATTTTGAATTATTTTATATTTCAAAAATATATTTGTGCTTGTAATAGTGAATAATATTTTTTGTTTTGGTTATTTTGATAGCACCGATTCACATTATTTTAAGGTAAAGGAATACATACAAAAAGTGATGAACATCAATGCATGTTACTAAAAATTATTTTAACATTTTATTGATCTAAATTGTTATGCTTAATGATCTTCTGTGATAAGGAGTTATTAATTTATATTGCTTAAACTGGAATTATGATTCATATTTGTATATTCTTTTAGCTGGTTTTGAATTGTTTTCATTCATTAATGTGCATGATATAATTGAAATTGAATAGTGTGTTGAAATGAAAACAGAGTTCGCACAACTCCTGGAATTTCGACTTGACTCCTTGAAAATCATGAATTACTCCTGGAATTTTTCTTACCTTGATGCATTTATTTTTTTTCTATAAAATATTATAATTTTTTGAATTTTTTGTTTTAATATTTTAATATTTTCAATAAAATTGTCAGAAAACTCAATTTAGTATTAGTTTCTAATATTGCCGCTAGATGGCGCACAATCAGTATTAAATTTTGTATTCATGACTATTGATTTGTGTTATTGTTTTTAAGATCTAGTTCTGCTACAATAATTCCTTAATTCAGTCTAATAGTATTTAGATTTTTGTAAAGTGAAGTAATCACTAAACAAAATCAATATGTTGCGCAATTAAGACGGGCAATTTTAATTAATTCTTTTTCTATTTGCTAATGTTTTCCTCATATTGTATAAAAATTCTTTGAATATTAATATTTAAATATTTTGAGTTAAAACATGCTTTCCATGTCTACCTTGATGAAAATTGCGAATAATTTAATTGAATCAGGATAAACTTGTTTATTAATGAAATAAAAACTGAAATAAATTATTTAATATGCCTGGTGGAAAGTGTCTTTTTAATGACCATTGGACTTTGGAAAAGCCATACAAAGATTGGCTTTTGTGTGATTCAGAAATAACATATGCTTATTGTTTGTTTTGCAACAAAGACTTTTGTATTTTAAATATGAGCAAATCAACAATTAAATCCATATGAAAGGGAAAAAGCATATATATTATTAGAATAAGCTATTTCTGCTAAAAAATCTACTCATTTAAAAGATGTTTTTCACATCTGCTATCCTATTAAAGAATATGAACCCAAAGGATGCTCTGAAATTTTAGATGCATTTGTTTCTTCAAAAGAAGTTTTAAAATTCTATGTACCCTTAAAGTTTTAAACAATGGATTCAGCTAAAATTCTCGTAACAATGTAAATTGCCGCTTTCAAGCAATGTTTCCATACAGTGCTATTGCAAAGCAATTCAGTTGTGGTGAAATAAAATATGCTTATTTAACAGTTTTTAGAATTGCACATTAATTTTCCAACTTATTGAAAGAAAAAGTTAAGAATGTTTCTAATTATGTGCTTCTCTTTGATGAAAGCTTAAGCAAACAAAGCAGTTTGACTGCCATGTAAGATTTTGGGATAATGATAAAGTTAAAACACACTATTACTCATCCAGTTTTCTAGGTCATTCAACTGCAGATATTTTGTTTGAAAAAGTGAATGAAAAGTGCTTAGAATTAGGAACAAGTGGATTACTCTAGTTGTCAATGGTTGGCCCAAATATAAACTGGTCTGTTTTGACTAAAATGGCTGATTTTTTAAAAAAGTTAACAACATTCAAATATTGTAAATGTCGGTAACTGCAGCGTACACATACCACACAACACTTATGCAATGCCTGTTCTTCATTTCCAGAAGTTGAGGTAATAGCAAGTGCAGTTTACAGACTATTTAAGAACTCACCCACTCATAGGGATGACTTTGATAGCCTTGGCCATCGCTTAATAAGTTAGGAGAACAGATTCTTCCAGACACAAAAATAATATATTTAAAAAATGTGATTACATAATCTAAACATTACAAAGAGTTGTTTGTTTGAGATTTAATAAATATCATAATTTCCTATCAGATAGAGTGAGAAAGCAAATGCTGCAGAAAGACAACATGAATTAGAGCAAGAAGAAAAGCAGCGTGAATTAAAACAAGAAGAAAGGCAAAGTGAATTAGAAGAAATGCATTGTAAGCATGAAGTTAAAATGCGTGAATTGGAATTAAAAGAAAGGGAAGAGGAGAGCAATTCAAAAAGCACTGCTGAATATGGGTGAGAAAAGTTAGGAAACACATTTCTAGGTTATTTAAATATAAGGAAAGAGGTGATTTTAGATCCCCCAGAATGAGCAGAAGAATTGCCCTTCGTTTTCCATCATGCCAAAAGGATGTTCAAGCTTTATGAAGTACCTGAACAGTATGAAGGGAAAATTATTTTACAATGTTTAAAAGGTCGTGCCAAAGAAATAAATGCTATGTTGTCTGAAGAACATTTAGATCAGTATGATAAAATCAAAAGTTTCATTTTATGAGAACATAGAATAACTACCTTACAACACAAGAATTTTGATTCTTGTTATAAATTACACAATGAAAGCTATGCTCAGTATATATCTTGCATGGAAGCTGCATTAGAACTGTATTTAAAATCAAGAGATGTAGAAACATTTGAGAAACTTAAAGAGCTTATTGTAGATGACAAAATAAAAGACTATGTCTACTTATGTAAGATCACAAATACTTTTGAAAGAGACTGAAAATTGTCTTCCAGTCCCTGAATTTGTGATGGAAATTGATAATTTATTAGTTTCGATATCAAAAAGTTTTGCAAATAATTCCCACAACCATACCAAATTTATTCCCAACCCACATGGAACAAAACAGAACGAAATTGTAAGGAAACCTTTTCCAGCTGAAATAAGAAATAAAAGTTTTTGTGTAAAGAAAGAATATTCAATCAATCAACAATGGCACTACAACCCTGTGTGGGTCCTGGCCCTCTCAATAAGCTTATTCCATCTTGGCCTGTACTCAGCAGCACTTTTCCAATTAGATGTTCCAATAGTGTTAAAGTCCCTATCAAGACAATCAATCCATCTGATTTTGAGCCTACCTCTGGAACACTTTCCCATTGGCCTTGCAAGAAAGATATTTTTAGGGGTGCATTCAGTTGTCATACAAATAACATGGCCAGCCCATCTCATCCTTTGTATTTTAATTTATATGACAACATCAATGTCCTTAAAACTTTTGTATAATTCATGGTTATACCTTCTACGCCATACCCCATCTGTCTCCACTCCACCATAGATGCTTCTCAAAATTTTCCTTTCAAAAATAGCCAAACGGCATTCATGTTTCTGTGTCATGGCCCAAGTCTCTGAAGCATTAGTTAAAATGGGTCTAATAATAGTTTTATATAGTAAAATTTTTGTCCTGTGTTTGATATATTTGGAGGTAAGATATTTTTTTAACCCATAAGATGCACAATTTGCTGCAATTACCCTTTTGTTTATTTCGGGTCCTAAATCACCAAAGTTATTTATTTCAGATCCAAGGTAGGTAATACTGTTCACAGTTTCAAAATCAAATGATCCTATGGTGAATACAGAGCAAAGATGGTTTTGCCTTATGCATGACATTTATTTTGTTTTGCTTTGATTGACTATTAAATTTGTTTTATTTGCCTCTCGTACCAATGCCAGAAAGGATTCTTTAAGAGTATCAGGATTTCTAGCAATTAAATCCAAATTATCTGCAAAGCCCAGGATTTGTAAACTTTTACTAAAAATGGTACCTCTAGTATTAATGCCTGCATTTCTGATGACTTTTTCTAAAGCAAAGTTAAATAATTAGCAGGCGAGGGCATCTCCTTGTCTTACACCATTTTTAATTTTTAATGGTTCTGAATGATAACTCTGAATCTGAATCTTCATTACAGATTCCTGCATAGTTAGATTTACTAATCTGGTTAGTTTTCCAGGAATACCAAAATCTATCATTGCATTAATTACTGCATTTCTGTTCAAACTGTCATAAGCAGTTCTGAAATCAATGAACAGGTGATGCATGTCAATTCCATGCTCTCTACATTTTTCTAGAATCTGTCTTAAGTTATAAATTTGTTCCACAGTAGATCTCCCTTTCCAGAACCCATATTGGTAGTCTCCAATTATATTATCAGCCAGTGGGACTAATCTGTTGAATAAAATGCCTGATAAAACTTTATAAGCTGTGCACAGAAGGCTAATGCCTCTGTAATTAGAGCATTCTAAAAGATTTTCTTTCTTATGAATGACACAAGTAATACTTTCCTTCCAATCTATGGGTAATACCTCCTGGTTCCATATGTCAATTAAAAGATCATATAGTCTACCAAGTGCAACATCACTACTACATTTCAAAAGTTCTGCTGGAATTTGATCAGGATTTGCTGCCTTTTTGTTTTTAAGCTTTCCCAGTGCTTTTCTAAATTCCTCAAAAGTAGGAGGTGGAACCTTCAACTTCAGAGCTATCAGCAGGATTAATAGGTTCATGAGAGTGCAATTCCTGATTAAGCAGATCATTAAAGTGTTCTCTCAATCTTTGGAGTACATCAGCAGTACTTGTTAGAATGGGCCCTGACTTAGACCTGCAAAATGAAATTCTAGGTTTAAACTCTTTACGACCCACTGTAATTTTTTGGAAGAAAGCTCTGCTTTCATTGGATCTTCTTAGATGTTCAACATCTTTTAATAGATCCTGCAAAAATTGTCGTTTTTTGCTCTGTGGATTCTTTTCTCATCCCTTCTGCTTCTTTATAAGATTCAACAGCTCTTCGGGCGTGTTTTCCTTGAATCATGTTCCTATAAGCATTATTTTTGTTGGCAGTAGCCACTTTGCAATCAGCGTCAAACCAATCACTTGAAGTTCTTCTTTCTGATTTTCCTGAGATAGCAGTGCCTGATGCCTTAAAGGCATCTCTAATGCCATGCCATTTATCATTAATGTCACCATCAGTATTAACCTCCTTCAAGTTTCTATCTAGGTCCAATCGGTAGCGCTTTAATGTTACAGGATCTTTTAGTCTATTACAGTTAAATTTAATCAGAGCCTCTCCTCCTACCTTTCGAGCATTAGATATTCTACTTCGAATTTTTGCGACAATGAGATAATGGTCTGAATCAATGTTAGCTCCATGCATTGATCTCACATCCATGATATTTGATATGTGTCTTGAATCAATGAGTATGTGGTCTATTTGGTTAGTCGAATTGCCATCAGGTGATCTCCAAGTGAATTTATGAATATTCCTGTGTTCAAATAAAGTGCTGACTATAACCATTTCAAGAGCAACAGCAAAAGAAATCAATCTTATGCCATTTTCATTAGATTCACTATAAAGGCTATGCTTTCCAATATTAGGGTGAAATTCAGTCTCTCTGCCAATCTTAGTCTCCTAAAATAATTTTGACATCATGCCTGTTGCATGAATTGAGCAAAATTTCCAGATCCTCATAAAAGGCCTCTTTTTCATCCTCTCCCTTCTCCTCAGTAGATGAATGGGCACTTATTATACTATAGTTTGAAAAAGTACCTCTCAATCTTATTTTACAGAGTCTTGAAGAACTCGCTTTGAAGTCTATTACTAAGTGTTTGATTCTTTTATTTAAAAGAAAACCAGTGCCAAAAACATGTTTCTTTTCATGACAACTATAGAAGAAGACATGATTCTTTTTCTCCAGGATACCCTGTCCTGTCCATCTAAGTTCTTGTAAAGCAATTAGGTCCAATTGGTAACTATCCATTTGCTCAGTTAACATTTGTAATCGTTTGGTTCGATATAATGACCGCACGTTCCACTGTCCGAATTTCAAGTCCTTGTGCCGATTTCCAAGTCGTTTTCCAAAGGTCCGTCCAGAATTTTTCTCATGAGACTTTGCAACAATTAAGATTTCACAGGGTGGGGTCGTTAGCCCCATGCCCAACCCCTAACCTGGAGGACCAGGCCTCCATATTTATAAACCCCCTGGAGACAGGGGTACCGGACTATACCCCCCAACACTGCGTACCCATTTTAGTCGCTTTTTACGACATGCTTGAGTTACATTGGGACTATTCTTTCACACCCGGTCACCACACGGGTGAAAAAAAGAATATTATAATTATGAAAACAACCCAGATCCACAACCACAGAGCCGAGCTGGCATCTGAATGGTTAGCGCTCTTGCCTTCGGTTCAACAGTTCGTGTGTTCGAATCCCACCTTGGGCATGGATGTTTGTAGCGGTTCGGAATCCGCTTTAAACCGTAGGTCCCAGTCTAATTAGCACTTGTGTGCAAAAAAATTACTGTTGAGCGACAAACAAACCAAACCAACCACAACCACAGAATCGCTTTGAAAATAACATTGCGAGTTGCACTCCAGGTAAAAAGGTATTAAAGTGTTACAAGTGTCAAGAAGAGGAGCATTTGAAGAAATTTTGCTTGCAAGTGAATACTGTATCAAGTTTGTTTCTAATAGGAGTAAAACTGAAAAAGTAAACAAGAAAGGGTTAAAGAATTTTGCATTAAAATGGGTAATGCAAGTTTCGATTGAGAAATTCCAATCAGTGAAAAGGATGGTGAGTTTTTACGAGTTGATTTAAATATAGGAGATAATAAGTTTCAAGGAATCATTAATAGTGGTGCGGAAATTACAGTACTGCAGAAGTCAGTGGTACCAGAAGAAATGTTGCATTCAGTGAGAAAATTTACTTGAGGCTTGCAATTGGATCTCCAGTTGAAGGAAAGCTTGTTTCTGTTCCACTTAGTCTTTTTTCAGCAGATGATGATATCAGGCCGTATAACATGGTGCATGCTGCAGTTATGGAAGGATTGCATGAGCAAGCTTTGATCACTTCTAGAGTTTTCAGTTTGTTAAAAGAACAAAGAAGAAAATATCTTGGAGAAGAAAAAAAAATATCCATTGGAAAGAAATAGTTTTTAATTCTTTCAATGTGGAGGGAAGGAAAATACAATCTCACAAGGAAATAGAAGAAAATCAAGAAACACTTCATTTAGAAAATTCTGAAGTAGAGGTTTCAACTACTCTAATGGGCAGTAACTTGTTAAATGAAGAAATAATCGCTGTTAAAGATAAAGAAAATAATAGTCCAATTTTGCAAGCAAATCTATTAAGAAATGAGCAGTTGTCATGTGCTACATTAAATCGGTGTTTTAAAGATGGTAGACAGCGTAAGAACAATTACTGGCTGAAATCAGATTTGCTGTATCACGTAGGCAATGTGGCAGGACAGAAATATGTACAGCCTGTAGTTCCAGAATGCAGAAGAAAATAATTTTAAAATTAGCTCACGAAATACCAATAAGAGGACATCTTGCCTCTAGAAAAATCAAGGAAATAATTTCACTGTCTTCGGTTGTAAAGTATGCCAAGAGATGTAAAACGTTCGAGTGAATCTTGTCACGATTGTCAATTGTGGAGGAAAACCTAACTGAAAGACAGAGGACCTATAGAAGCTATTGGTAGACCAGAATTACCCTTCCAAGTAGTGAATGCTGACATTTTGGGGCCTATTGAACCTAAGTCTTCTTGGGGACATCAGTATGTATTATGTGTTATGGATCAGCACAGTCAGTGGCCAGAGGCAATTCCTATCTGCAAAAGTGACATGCGATGCCTTTATGAAAATTTTTGAGGTCTGGCATCCCTCAAATCATTACTATGGATAATGGAAAAAATTTTGCTGCCAATCTAACACAGGAATTTCTTTAAAAAATTAGGGACTGTACCAAAATTCTCTACACCAGGTTACTCACAGAGTAATGGATTAATAGAAAGATGGATTGGCACAATGAAGTCAATGTTACATCATGCTATAAGGTCACAAGGTAGAGGATGGGACAAACAATTGCTTTTTCCCTTATGGGATATCGTGAAGTGCCAAACGCTACTAATCGGGTCTCACAATACCATGGGTTCATAGACGTCCCCCAGTTGGACCTTTAGCTATTTTAAAATCTACATGGGAAAAGGAAGTTGTTCTGCCTCAAGGTATTGGTGTATCAATCACTGATTATCTTCAGAAGATTCAAAATACATTGCAGAAGGCTGTTGTTGAATACGCCGATGAACATACTAAAAATCAACAGGAAAAATGTACATTATCATAATTTAAGATCCAAATCAAAAGAAATATCTATTGGGCATGAAATTATTAAACTAATTCCAGACTCTACAAACAAACTTTGTTCTAGGTGGAAAGGTCCAGGGGAAATTATAGAACAGAAATCACTGCACTCTTTATACAGTTAAGCTACTGAATGGAGCTATCCGTCAACTTCATCAGAATAAGCTAAGGAAAGGAAATACATCCAACCGATGAATATGGTGGGCATAATATATGAAGCTGATGTAGATTTTGGGGAAATTCAACCTGTACCTCTAGGAGGCCTTGGAGAAATAAAGTAATGTTTGAAACAGCTGGAAGAAAAAACAGAATTGTCAAATCTATCTCTGAAACAAAAGACTCAGCTTTTAACAATTCTCAAAGACTAAGGAGTTGTATTTAATGGTGAATCGAAATAAGCTATGGTACAACCTCATAAAATAACATTATAAACTGAAATCAAAAGGAAACAGCCTCATATATACCAAATACCAGAATCATTAAAACCTCAGGTGGAAAATCAAATAAAAGAACTTTTAAATTTAGGATTTGATAGAACCATCTTCACAGAAGTTGTTTATCCTCTTATATGTGTCGCAAAAAAGAATGGAATGATTCAATTTTGTATCGATTATCAGGGACTAAATTCTAAGTCTAAAATAGCTCCATTTCCAATGCAGAAGAATTACGATTTAAAGCTGGTGCAGCAAAGTATCTATCAACTCTAGATATCCTTAAAGACTATTGGGAAATTCCATTGGATCAAGATAGTCAAGAACAATTTTTTTTTTTTTTTTTTTTTACCTTAGGGACAGTATCAATGGAAAGTAATGCAATTTGGACTTGCAGGTGCTCCAGCTACTTTTCACAAAATTATGAATCAGATCTTAAGGGCTCATAATGATTTTGTCGAAAGTTTCCTGGATGATATCATAATTTATTCATCTGGTTGGGATGAACATTTTAACCATCTAATAACGGTCTTGAAAATATTAAAACAGTGCAATTTTACCTCAAATTCAGCAAAATGTACCTTTGCTCAATCAAAGGTAAAATATTTAGGTCATGTAGTTGGACCAGGAGAACATGGGCCTAATGTGGATAAAATAGCAGTAATCAGAAACTTAAAGTCGTCAAGAACAAAGAAAGCCTTAAGATCGATATTAGGACTGTTTAACTATTATAGGGAATATGTGCCTCATTATGCGAACATTGCTAAGCCGTTAACAGACCTGATCAGAAAATCTGTATCAAATGTCTTGGTCTGAAGGGACAGAAAAGGCTTTCATCTTATTGAAAGATAGTTTATGTGCTGTCACTTCATTGTCAACCCATGATTTGTTGTTGTTGTTCTTGTGTGCCAGCTAGGCTGGTAAATTGGGGTGCGCTGCTTCACTTTTTCAACTGAACCGTATTTGGTGAGGAGTCCGACTTCTTCAGTACACACACATGCCATAGTTACCCGTTTATAGGGTAGACAACCATTCACACATCATTCACACAAGGAAAAGATAGACAGGATAGAGAGAGAGAGAGAGAGAAAGTGCATCCATGCCTGAACCGGGATTCAAACCCAGGATCTCCCTATCCATACTCAGGCACGCTGATGTCTAGACAAGTTGGCCAGCATCCCACGATTTAAATAAACAATTTGAACTCCACACAAATGTTTTGGTTACAGGCATTGGAGCATGTTTAATGCAGAGAGACACAGATGGAAATCCTAAGCTTATAACCTTTGCCAGTCAGAAATTAACTCCATCACAGACTAAATGGAGTACCATCGGGAGAGAAGCATATGCCGTGATATGGGCTTTAGGTAAGTTTAAAGCATGGACTTACAAAACTTGTATAAATTTATTCTGAGATCACAATGCTCTAAAATATCCTATAGAAAGCATCCCGCTTATTGAAAGCATCTTACAGAATGCCAGATTACAGAGATGGTCATTGGCTCTCTCTCCCAATCAGGTCAATTGCTCATAAGTCCGGTAATAATAATGTTATCGCAGATGCCTTATCAAGGGTCTATGGGAATAATTAATTTTTTCTTTCATTATGAATCTAGTAAGAATAGAAAAATAATTTCTGATTTATCATAATATTTATATTTAACTTTATATAATATAATGTAGTTATTTCTATTTGTTTTTATTGGTTGTTGATTTTCTTAAGGTTTGTGTGAATATTATTTGAATAATTGTTTTTTATGTTAATATTGATTCTTAATTTCTTACATTATAATATTGTGTTTTAAAAAATATAATGGATATAGCAGTAGTATTAACTAGTTTTCCATTAAACAGAATAATGAAAGCAAAAGTGTAAGCTGAAGAATGTTAGCAAATAGGTTAAGCATTGTTACTTTTAGAATTTCGGTATTGCTTGGCTCTTGATGGAATGGTGATGAAAGGCAAAAGAAACCTTTTAATGTTCTTCGTAGTTTCCATTTGCAGGACAAGGTCCTGCAAATGGGAACTGGAGGTAAGGTGTGAAAATCTAGCACTTATCGGAAACGAGAACTTTTGATTTCGTTATGTTCTGATGGAAGAGACACAAGCGACATGTTAGACGGAGTAGTGTCGGAGCAAGAGTAACGGTATGGTTGTGTGAATATGAGTGGTAGCGGAGGTCCAGCTTCCGGGCAATGGAAAATACATGTGTTTTGAATAATGTAGAAAGAAATACCTAAATTTATGTTTGCGCTAATAATTAATGTTATATATATTACTGTGAAATAGATGTGTCATCCAAAATGAAGGTATTTTGTGTTATTGAACGATTCTGGAAACGACAGGTTCGAGACAATGTCACAAATCATGTTATTTGTGTTGTTTTATTTCTTTGTTTTTGATCCTTGCTTGGTAAAATTGCATTAAATGCTTTTTGAAAGTGTGCAAAATTGCTTCATTACAGTATTTTTCTGTATGTAATCTGCGAAACATTTTTCAAGTAAAAGAAAAAAGGTGTTGTGTAATTTGCAACAGCAACAATTTTTTTGGCAGTCAATTGAAAATATAAAGTGCTGATAATGTAGTGTTACAGAAAATGAAATATACCCAGCATGATTAAAAATGTAATAAAATGCATAGAAAAAACATTCATTAGGAAAACATCTGATTGGATTCTATTTGGAATCACCTTATCCCAAAATATGATAAGCTGAGATGAAAGAACCAGATCGATCCCCGAGGGCAATAATTCCAATAAGATTCTAGTAAAACTTATATCTTTAGTTTTCGATAATTTCTAAAATGAGGTTAGACATATTTTTTAAAAATAAAATATATTTGTTTCGTTAATAATGAAGTTAAAGAAATTGGCTATTTTCAAACTACTTATTTTTCTTTTATACTGGGGATTCTTTGCTATTCACCTTTCATTAACATACTTGTCCCCATTTTTTTATTTTCCATCTCTTTTTCTATAATTTTTGGTTCAAAATCTGCTATGTCACTTACATGCTTTTGCTTCCACATGATGATATATAAACTTGAATATTTTCCAAATGAAACAGCTTGGGTCAAGACAAAAGGCCAAATGACAATATCTATTAGCATCTATAATAAATATCTCTGAGGAACCAAACTTATTCTTGAACATAATTAGCCAAATCTTATTAAATGTGAAATAAATTAGCAGAGTCCTGGCACCATCTGTAATTTATTACAATAAAGATTGGAAAGAAATGTCATTTACATTCTAAAATGTAAATGACATTTCTTTCCAATCTTTATTGTAAGCTTTACTAATGGCGAATGTTTTTCTTTATCACATTATTTGCAGTGGCATATAATATGTTTTGCAAAATTCGAAACTTTTTTAACACTTAGCTTGTGGATTATATACAGGAAAATACAGTAAATAAAAGTCAATTATTATAAAAGTTGTTGTCATTCATGTTAATGATTTACCTTTATTGCTCAATTGTTGACTTAGGTCTTGTAGCACTATATAGGATATTTTTAAAGGTATTATCAATTATTCAAGTAATTGAAAGCTGTGTATTGTAAAAACCTGTGTTATTCCTATTATTGATTTAACTTTATTTTGTTTGGTTTTTACTCCTGTACAAAAAGACCATATACATGTTTTTTGAGGACCTGTTCCATTCCTTAATTAAAATCTAAAAAAATGGTGTAAATGTTTGTGTGTATTTGTGGGTAGTTGCAAATGTTAGCATTATTTTTTATTAATATTTTGATGTATTATATTTTCTAGGAAGCCCATGGCATAGTGATTGCTCTTCATGCTCCCAAGTTACATATCTGAGGTTCGATCTTCAGATGGGGAATGTTGACTCAGACTTTCATCTCTCTTTTAGGTTGATAAAACTAAGTACCTAACATGCTTGGGAACTAAACACTGGGGTTTTGCCCTAGACTGGCCACCTAACTAGGATATATGTCTTGTGTGCAAAAAGTGACCATAAGACAGAAAAGAAACCAATCCTTAAAAGTCATTAAAAAGCTGATGTATAACTGTTTAGTGATTTTCTCTAATTGTTTTATTCTCATTATTTTAAAAGTATTCATTTCATAACAATTCTTTAATTAAATGCTTATAACCATTAATATATTATAACCATGAAGAATTGCTCTAGTATTGTATCTTTCATCATTAATAAATTACTTTAAAAATCTAAACATTTTTGAGAGGAGTAGTTAATAACTTAATTACAATGTTATTTTTTTTTACATTCTAAATATATTAGTAGATAATTTTTCCACAGTGTGGTATTTAATTCAAGAGTAAAAATCTTGTTTTATGTAGCAATATTTCAAAAAGTTAAATTAATGTTCATTAGTTGTTTCAAACCATTTTGTTACAAGCATTTAGGCATGGTATTTTCCAGTATCTACTTCTTAGCTTCTAAAACATGGCAAAGGTGAACTCAAAATAAATAGGCTAACATTTTAAATAATGGAATATTAATATTTTGTATGGTAGAATGGTTTTTTGAATAATAGACTGTGCTACTAAGTTCTGTTAAAGACAAAAAATATCTGCTTTAGGAACATCATGAAAAAATAATTATTCTTCTGCTGGTTTTCTTTCTTTCGTTTTTTTCCCCTTGAGATCAACATCATTTGCTGATATTAAATATCTATGTATTTTAGTGAAGATTGTTATTATTAATTAATTTCTCATTCATTTAGTTTAAACAATAGCTTATGATAGATATTTTACTTTAATATTTCATTCATCTAAAGATTCAAAACTACATAATTTAAGATCTAAAGTCTTGGTAATTTTCAAGCATTTTTGATCATTTTTCAATTTTAATGTTACTATGGTATCATAAACTGGCACATTAAAAATATCAAAGTTATAATGAATTTGAAGTATATTGATATGTAGAATTATACAATTAGTTTATGATAATAGAAATTTTATGTAAAAGTTTAATTGCAAATTTATTATTTTCTTCCAGAGTGACTTACCAGTGCTACCTTTAGGTCGGTCAGCAAATCTGAGGCCTGGTGAGTTTGTAATTGCAATGGGAAATCCTTTAACTCTTAGTCACACAATTACAGCAGGAGTTGTAAGTTCTGCAAACCGTCAAGGAAAAGATTTGGGACTGCATAGAAAATCTGATTATATTCAGACTGATGCTGCTGTGAATGTGGGAAACTCTGGTGGCCCTTTAGTAAATTTGGTAACAGTTGACATCTTATTTAGTTTATTTTTTTAGAATATAATATGATATTCAAGTAAGAACTTATAGAGAAATAATGATGTTGCTTTGTTTTCTAATTTATATGTACTTGACATTTTCCTTAAAAATTAATTAATTGTTAAAATTATATATTGATAATGCAGATAAAATATTGATGGTTGTTAAAGATAATAAAATTGTCTTTTTGAGAAAAAGAACAAAACCATGAATTAATCTTAATCATTTCGATCTTTTAAACCATGTTATTTGAATAAATGAAATAATGCTGCTCAAAATATGAAATTATTTTATAATATTAGTTATTTTTCATTTTGTCATTTTTATTATTAATTTGATTACTTTTACAAATCTTAATAGGCTTATTTACTTCTTTATTTAATATTACATTTGACAGTCAACAAATCAATTTACTCTTTTTCTTTAATTTTTTTAAATCTGAATAGATTAAAATTATTTTACTTTTTGACACTAAAATGGGCAGATTTGGTGATTATTTTTACAAAGGGGTGCTCTCATAGGATATGCCATCATTACCTTAAAAGTTGATTCTAATAGTGGGAAGCTAAGACCAAGCAGGAAATCCCAAACTTGGCCTGCCACACCCAAAGGCATAATTTCACTTGAGGTTGACTCAACTTATTTTATATGCTCTAGTTACTATTAGTGAAAAGGTTTGTCTTCATTTTGCACAGATATTGAACTGGAAACATTCCATGTATAAGCCTTACTTCTCTAGGCTACCATGACACAACTTTTACATTTTTGCACCTTGGACCACAAAATCCGACCACCAGGTTTCCGCATCTATATTTAAATATTATCTAACCTTTAGTCTATACTCAAAGTGCACTTGCAAAGAACCATAAACTACATAAACTAAACGCTACTAATGCTATAGTATATATCCATATCCTTGTGCTTATAAAATTTAGTCTAACCATCATCTCTAATAAAATTCTTATTTTCTTGATCTATCATGGCAGATTTCCAGCATCATTCAGTTAATTATTAGTCTTATTGTTCTACAAAACAAGTATTCTAATGTCTTATCTAAAGTAACAGAATTATATAAATTTTGCATCCTGATGAACAAGATATAGTCTGTAAGTAGGAGTACCTTTTGCCATTCTGCAGAGTTCCACCTATCTGTTGTTAAATCTATAACTTATTCAAAACTTTATTATTGTCTTTCCATTATTGTTGCTGTTTATATTTATTATTTTGTGAAATGTAAAACTGTCTGCATAAGTTAATTTGTATGCACCCAATTGGTTTTATATTAGAAAAATTTTAATTCTTTCAGTTTTATTTAATTTTTTTAATCTTAATTTGCTTTTGAAAGTAAGCTAATTAATGTTAGGAATTATTTTTATCAAGCTATTGCAAAGTGTATAATATTATGACTAACAAAGTCCCATTGAAAATTTTCTATTTGTTATAAATTATTTATAATTTAATGGTTTATTAATGAATAAAATGTTTTAATTACAGCATCAGAGAGAGGTTACACTATGTAGGGGTGACTAATTTTTAGCTTAATTAAAAATGTTTTGTTATGAAAACCTATTTAGAATTTATTTTAAAACTGTAATTTTATATTTTACATGTTTGATTTAAATTGCTTAATAGAAATTATGAAATAAAATTTAATTTGTAGCTTTTATGCCAATAATTTAATTTGACATTTAATGACTAATTAAATATTGTGATGATTGATAAAATACAATTATTGTTTATAAAGTTTCATCTTTTTTCATATCTTTAATATTTATTTCATTTGAGATATTCTAAAATAAAAGTTTTGTTTTTATCTAATTTAAAGATAAGAAAAGTTTTCTTTCTTTTTTTTTTATCAAACTTATTAGATTACACAAATTAATGGAGTGCTGAGACTTTATAATAAAAATGGTGCAACAAATATTTTATGTGTTTTAATTTCTTATCTGTCAGCATTTAAGATGTTATTACAAAGAATTTATGAATTTTTACTTGAGTCAAATGGTAAATGCTTTAGCATGGAGTTATAGTTCATTGCTCTAACTCCTACCATGGGGTTGGATGTTAGTAGTGGTTAGAATTCCATTTTAAACTTTATTTGCTAATTAATTCCCATGTGCAAAAATGACCATTGAATGACAAACAAACCAAATAATTTTTTATTACAAGTTTGTTTTCAGCATGATAGTAGCTTATCTTGTAGGATTTTTCATTTCTTATGAATAATTTTTTATTAATAATAGCAAACATTTATTTTTTTTCATTTGAGAAAGCTCTTAAATTTAGTTATTATCTTATTAAAAATTTAGAAATATAAATATTTGATATTTTTTCTTGAATTAGTATTGGTTGAATGACTAGATACATTTGCAAAATTATTGATAGTTGATATTACTCATATATAATTATTTGATAATAACTTTAGTGTGGGGTGTATCAGGTGTTTAATGTTTCATTTTTATGTTCTAAAATTTATATTTCTAACTTAAGTGCATCTCATTTCCATTTGAAAATTTTTTGATTTCTTATTTGAAGAATCAGTGCATTTTATCATTAATTTATGTATATTTTTTGTTGTATTCAATTTATTTTTGTGCCCTTAGAATTTTATTTTCTGATTATATAAAATAAAAATAATTTATAATTTACACTACACTGCTATCTTCGTTTTTTCAAGAATGTTTATTTTGTCTTTGATTCAATAACTCTTTTTCATAAAATGATTTTAAAATGAGTCTGACAAAAGTTGCTTTTATTATTAATTTTGGTTTTAAGTTAAGTCCAACTTTTTAATTATATTTTCATTGTTTTTAATCTCTGTTTTATTCATTTTATTTTTCAAGTTTTATTATTTGTAATGTGTTTTCTGTGGTTATGCTTGAATTTCTTAGCATGTGCTTATTTTAAAATTTGTGATTTCTCAGTTAAAATATATGTTTTAAGTTTTGTAGGAAAGGAACCAATGTAATACTTGATTATTTTTGATCCCTTACAATTGTTTGTATACAACTCGCCAGTAAAACTGGTTCACCAGAAAGGCAGTTTATTTTACATTGGAATCCCTTCAGGAAATTTACCTTCTTCAGGTAAACATAGGTGATGCAATCCCAAAATACTCCAGTAATCTTTATACTTTTCTCCTCTTTCTAATACTCTTTTCTTCTATTTTTTTTTAATCTTTCTTTCTTTTTGCACTGTCCTCTAGGTCAAGTTTTCCGGTTTGTGTTTTTTTCTGATAGTCAGTGGTTACTTCCTTGAGTCTTTGCTTATATTGGTCTTCCATCCCATATGTTTGCTCGTAAGAAGGGGATTTCATAGGTTGTTGATTGGTGTGACAAAAATGACTATTCCATAACATCTACAAAAAGCAGTTATATTCACTATTGTTCTACATGAGGCCTCCACCTTGATCCCAATATCCACCTCCATAATACCTTCAATTTGTTTTCTTTCTTTAGGTAAACACAAGTATCACTATTCCTAGGTACCCTAGTAAACTGTCCTCTTCTTTCTTCTCTTCTCTCACATTGTGGTCGTCTCGTAAGAGGTTGAGGGCTCCTCTTGAGTAGCTGTTGCCACTCTGTTACTATTAGCTTCTCTTGGGGACTAAATCACCCACCTGTTTGCGGGCATGGAGACACATATCCCTGGAAAGGAGAATCATTGTAATTGAGGCTACCATAGACCAACATATTACTTTGGTCTGTGTTTTAGATAAAGGGGGGAGATGTTGTGGTCCTCAGTGCATTAATCGGCTTCCATGTATCAAGTAATCATATCTGTTGTGTGAATCAATAAGGGTGAAAACCATTTCAGGGATATACTAAAAGCATATAGAATCTGGCTAGCAATGATGCAGTTATACTGCATCCCCTTGTATTTGGTGGTACAGTCTGGCCTATGGAGTATACCTTTAATTCTTTACTTCCTATAGAGCAAAAAATGAGAAAAAATCAGAAATATTTTGTTATTAAAAGAACTGAGAGCAATTTTGATAATGTTTCCCCTTTCTTAATTAATAAGTCTTATTGGTACAGATAGAATTGTCAAAAATGTTTGCAAGATGAAATCTGGTGATCTCTTGGTTGAAGTTTTATCAGTTGAACAGGCCAAAACCATTCCAAAATTAAAATGTCTCTAATATTGATGTTAAAATACCTCATTATAGTTGGTTAAATCTTACATGTGGAGTAATTTCAGCAGATGCTTTATTTAATGTTTCAGAGGAGGAAATTTTGATAATCTTGTTGACTAAAAATTACATGTGCAATGCTAATAATCAGGACATTGGGTGCAATTATGAAAACTAAGCACCTCATACTCACATATGCAACTCCTATACTAACTAAATCTATTAAAGCTGGTTATCTAAATTGTAGTGTGTTCGGCCTTTTACAACAAATCCTTTACCCTGCTTTAAATGTCAGCAATTTGGGTATCCAAAAACTAAAACTACTTGTAGGAGATCTTTGGCTTGTGCTCGATGTGCTTTTGTCGGACATGACAGCAGTTCATATCAGCTACAAGAAAAGTGTGTCAACTGCAGTGGTGAATGTCTCTCTTACTCCCATTCATACCCAACCTAGATATTACAAAAAGAAATTATTATTGTGGAAGTAAAACAAAACTTATATTTTACCTCAAAATAAGGTGTACAGTGTCATTCTGTATCTCTCAACAAGGTATTAGCTATTTACTTGCAGTCAAAAAAGTCATAAAATCTTGTAGTACTCAAACAGATTTTTTAAGTTTTCCAAACTTATCCTCAAATATTTCTAATATGAATGTCTCACCTGTTCTGAAAGGCATTTCTAAGGGCTATCAAAATTTTGTATTGCCTTTAATATCTTTTCATATCATACCCTTCATTTGTCTCATTTCTATTCTTAAAGAAAAAACAAATTTGATTAGTTTTTTTTATAGCTGTATGATTTACTATCATAATTGGCACTTTATTGTATTTTATTTCTGATTTGCTGTGTGGATTTTTAACATTTCTTCCACAAAGCATGCCCTTTTATGGATTTTTTCCAGGAAAAACCACTTACTCACTATGCATATGAATTTTGTGTGGTAAATAAAACACAATCTCTAATATATATACCAGCCAGCTGTTCAACACATTAATATTAAAAAAAATCAGTAGTAACCCCAATGTTTTGTACAGAAGAGATTTTTCAGTTGCCTTCTCAATTGTTGAACATTGTTTTGGACCATAAAATTCATTTCTGTTTTTATAAGTAAGATTAATAACTGTCAATGTATCTAACTTTGATCAGGGTCAAATGTGTCAGGGTCAAAGGTGTAGAAATTTTGACTTATCCTGCAGAATTATTGCTTCATATATTGGTCAACATCCCATGACTGCTGCATTTGGAATCAAGTTTCTTGATAGTTACATAATTATTATGTAGGATGACAATGACCTCATTATAATAAACAGTACATATAGTCAAAATCATTAATATAGGTTTAAGAGATTATACTGTATATCATAAATCTTGAGTCAGTTAATATGATAATTTGATGGCAAGAAGGATCTACTTAAATTATTTGAAGATATTTGCTCCATCAAAAATTACAGTCATGGTGACCATGGCTTTGTTTACCTATAACATTGCTACATGGGAAAAAGTGGATCTTATAGTGTAATTAATGCTGAATCTGGGTATAGAAATATCATCTTGTTAGTATTTGCTATTTGAATTTACATCTATTTTTACAGCATTGTAGAGAATACACATCATCAGTATGCATTCCATATTAACTCTTCATCTGGGGTGATTATACTTGGTGCCACTTTTTGGATATACCCCTTAATTATCTCTTAACATTTCTGATATTTTGAAGTATAACTAGAACATTTGTTGTAGATTAGGGTTTATATCTGTGTTTTTCTTCAAAATACATAATTCTGTATTTTATTACCTGATGTATAACTCACTGTTGTTATTGTGTGTTCCTAGCTTTTATGATATAGAACAGTGATGGCGAACTAATAGCACGTGTGCCACAAGTGCGACATTTGAAAATTTTGATGGCACACACAAAAACAAAATATTTTTTATAAATTATCTTTTTTGACAGAAATGAATTAAAAATTATTAATCTACACTAAGTTTATAATTTATGATATAAATTTGAGTAATTTAAATTTGACAAATTATATTTAAAAGTCCTCAAGTGGTTAAATTTTAAGGAATTAGAAATGGAATTAGCTGGATTCCAGTCAAGTGCCATATGGAACCAAAAATTTATTGATTTAAGAAATGATTTAGAAATTATTGAAAGTAATCTATTATTGGATAAAATTAACAAAATTGCATAAGATGAAATTCTAACTGCATGGAATTCAATTCGTGACATGTTTAATTGTTTAAAAATATTACATAAGGCAATTTTATCAATATTTTCATCGATATAGGCATGTGAATCTCTATTTTTAGAATTAAATTTTATAAAAAAATAAATATAGTACTAGAATGATGGATGAGTTGAGCTCTATATGCATATTGTTGAAATTAACTAAATATGAATCAGATATTAAATCTTTCTCATCTTGTGTACAGTGACAGAAATAACATTAAAAATAATTGTTTTTAACGTGAATTCTGCATCTTGCTTTCTGTAAAACATTGATTAATAAAAAATTGTTTAAAGAGGAATTTCTATTTGTTTATTTAATTATACCAATGTATAGTTACACAACTCTAACATGTCAAATGAAATTTTATTATAGCATGTTATCTGTTTAAAAAATATTTTTTATGACTTTGTGGCACAGATATCAAAAAAGGTTCGCCATACCTTATATAGAACAATTTCAGTAGTTGCGATGGACAGCATGTTTTCCTAATTTCTCTCCAAATTTAACATTTGGTGAATAGTTATTGAGTGACTTGCAACCTACCATTCACCAATCACTATGATCAATTAACTGTGTAAGCATGTGAAACTGTTAAAACTGTTGTGCCTGTATATGTAATTTAATCCCTTCAATTTTATACTTAAACTGGGAAGTGATATTATTGTTATCAAGAGTGCTTGCTGTGTTTATTGATTTGTATGATTTGTGCTTTCAATTTCCTGATGGTATAGTAAGTTTCTACTCTAATAATGTATGTGCCCAATAAATATTAATTAATTTTTTTACATTCCTTCCCTATAGGCATTTTAAAGGGTATTTCTCATAAGCTTAAAGCCTATCAGTAATAGTTAAAAGTATTTTAAATCCACAGTCATACTCATAGTTTATAGAAATAATAATAATAATGAAGTTCTTAGTAATCCCATTGACATATTATAAATGGATGCATAGAATGAATATTTTAGTAACTTAATAATAGTGATCCTATCTTCTCATTTTGTGACCCACAACAAAAGCTTATTGCCTGCTTGTACCTACTTTGGAAAAAGTTCGATTGGATTTTACCCTGATTTGGAAGTTAGAGTTCCTCAATCATGATTACATCCCAGTAAAACTCCTGAGGCTCTAAGGATACCTAATAAAAAGCATGCATAATATATTATTCATTTGTTGTGATAGAAGGAATCCTTCAAATTAGATACCTGTCATTCCATGTACATTTCATAGAAAAGAAGACAGCCATCTTTTTTAATTATAAAGTCATTAATCTTCTAAATAACATGTATAAAATATTCTTGATTTTTTTTTTTTTCTTAACATAGTGACTTTGTAACATAGATAAATAATATTAATGCAGCTTTAAAAAAAGGGAGATCCACCTATGATCACATCTTCATTTCGCAATAAATTAAAAAATTTTGGAGAATTTGATATCAAATTACATTATCCTTTTATTAATTTTAAATCTACCTATAATGTTGATTATGACTTTCTATTCGTGGTTATAAGCTGAGTATTTTAAGAAGATATGCACAAATTACTATGTTAACATTTTCTCTTATGTAAAGTTATTTAGTTGCATCACAGAGGTTTTTTAAATAAAAGATGGTCTAAGACACAGCGACACTCTTATCTAATTTTTAGACTAGCTCTCGAATGGACAATTTGTGTTTTCAACATTAATACTAGGCACTTAATTTTTCATTTTGATCTCAAATCCCACGTATGCTGTAGTTATAATCATTGTACAAAAAGAAAAACATTGAAGGCCCTTACTTTTATAAAAACTACAACAAAGATACAATAGTCTATTAACAATGATCAAATTAAATAAATGCCAATTTCTAAAACTGCAGCTAGTCATAAATATCTGTAGGTGGGAAATTTTAAATATGAACTAATTGATAACATTACTTCTCTTGGTTAAAACATTAATGCCCTAAATTATATAGATACTGAATTTAAAACAGGTACGTTCAGAGCTAATTAATGCCTTTATGGTCTAAAAACATTTTAAAAGTCAAAGTTTATTAAAATATATATAATAAATATAAAACATTCATTCAAGCAATAATCCACATTATGCTCATGAATGGATCCAAAGTATGATTAAATCACAACCAGAACTGTTGTTCATTTATGAATGGAAAGCATTTCAAATAGGCGCTATAAACTAAGATGGCTGGTGGAGACACTGCAATTATAAGTTATATAGGTTATATTCACACACATAGACAGACAGATACCTAATTTATAAAAATATTGTGCTTGATGCTTGCTGGCCACATCTGCTACAGATATTTGTTTTTTGTTATATTTAAGATACCCATCCACAAACAAATTGGAACAAAATCTAGGGATGGGCCCAAGTCAGATGGATTGATTGTGCAGGAGATTTTAAAAGTTGTTAATTAGAAAACAATTGGAAGCATTGGGCAAAAGGAAGAACTTAAGAGGGTCTTGTTCTGTCAAGAATCGTCTAGCCAGTAAAAAAAAAAAAAAAAAAAAGGAAAGTCATACATTTTTTAAAACTGATAGGCTTTTTTAGTGAATAATTTTTATGAAAATTTAAAATTATTGAGTCCCTTTAAATGTTTTTTTCAGGTGGTTATTAATGATATAGAAGTAAAAATACCTGATATTATATTTTGTTTATTAGAATTAATTTAATGCTTTACTCAGTATCATAGTAGTTAATTATTTAATTCATTGTTTTTTTCAACAGAAATATATTCTATATTTGAACTTAATTTTAGGATGGAGAAGCAATTGGGATTAATACTATGAAAGTTACTGAAGGCATTTCATTTGCTATTCCCTCAGATCGAGCTGTAGAGTTCTTAAAGAGAATAGAAGATAATAAGCAGAGTATGTGTGTAATATTTGATAAATATTGTGACTTTGTCATTACTAAACTTCATTATTTATTCTGTTAAAGAAGAAATTTCAGTAATGAAATGCATGCTGTTTGAAATATATATATATATATATATATATATATATATATATATATATATATATATATATATATATACCAAAATTTCTGAAAGAAACATTTCTGTATATCTGTGCAGTTTTATTTTAACAATTCTTTTTAACAGTAAATTTTTTATAATAATTTTACTTAAAAAAAGCTTACAAATTTTATCACAAAAATGTACCTTAAAAATAATATAATTTGCTTTATCAGAAAGCCTGAAATTAAACAATTTATGTTTTTACTTTTGAGAAAAACGTGAAGTTCCTTTTATCATTTTCACTTTTTTATTTTTGTAATTAGTGTCTTAGAAATTGTGGTACCTCTCAATTTTATTGGCTCTGATTCTAATATTTTATGATTAAAATAAATTAGACTAAAAGAAATTCTGGAAATCAGGTGAAATATTTTTGATTAGGAATATGTATTTTCATTTTTTATATGAATATATATATATATGTTATTTTCAGTGGATATTCCTAATTTGCAATACTGTTGGGATATATTTTTTAAATCCCAATTTTGATGGACTTAATGCCCAACTAAATTTTGAGTTCTGCTTGAAATTTTTTCCTCATAATTTTTTCATATTTTTTCAAACTCAGTTCTGCAAAATTGATTGAAAGTTATTGGATATTTTGAGGACTTAATAGAAAAATTTCCTGAACCATCCAAAAGCATGACTATGTTAAATTAATTAATTTAATGTCCTATGCAAGTAAAAAAGAAGAAAGGTAATTGGTTGAAAAGTGCTATGTATAAGTTTTTACTTGTTAGGATAGTGAATAAATATGCTATAAATATCTTGAAATTTTACTAAATGTATTTAATCACCCACTATCCAATTTGAAATTAGGCAAAATTAGATAAAATTCATAACTTTGAAAATGAACAAAATGACTTCTGTTTTTCACTAGCAAGCAAAGCATTTACTTGCATTTGATATTATGGAAAATTGTACATTTTGTTTTGAATTACATTTAATCCACAAATTTTTTGTTTCATTTATGTTGATTTTTATACCATTATTTATATATTTAAAGAAGAAAAAAATGCTAGAAAGCTTTTTCGTATTTAAACATCAAAATTATTTATCTATTTTACTACTAAAATTTTTAACACCTTAAAAATATTTGGTGAGGAGTTAGTCATCCAGTGCCTGCCATTTAAAAAAAATAAAAAACATTAAAAAGTCTGTTTTGGCACTTTATGACATAACTGTGCAGTTACATTCAAGTTTTAACTATCTATAAAATTGATGTTATCTGTCCATAAGAAATCTTAATGAGGTAACTGTGTATAAGATATCTTAAATGTAAAATATAAAATTAAAGAATATTAAATTAGGGTAAAATAAATGTGGAACTATAAATGTAATAAAAAATAGAGTCTTCATCAGATTAGAATATTTGTCATTCTGAGTAGAAAATGTCATATTTTAGCATTACTTTATTTATAATATATACTCTTATTTTAAAAACTTGTAAATTTATTAAAGTAATAAATTTGCTATATTTAATATATTTACAATTTTATTCTATATAATTCTATAAAGTTATTTTCTTTTATTTTGTCTTTTTTACTGTTTGGTAATTTTTTTCACTAAAAATTTTAAACATATTTTAAAAACCCAATTATAAAATACTAATCAATTGTAGTTGCTTGTATTTCATATGTTAGGTATTTATTTTGAAAAATAAAATATGTTAGGTATATATGTACATATGTTAAGTATTTATTTTAATATATTTGTCTAAAATAAATCATTGAACTAGTGTTTTATTTCAGTATTCAACCTGTATATTGTGTAATTTTGTAATTATAGTTTATTTATCATATTTGTACAAATATACATAAACAATTTGTTTAATTAGACATTTTTAGTTAATTTAAAGAAAACATGCATATTAAAATAGTTATTCCATAGTAAAATTGTATCAAAAAATTAGATTCATATTTGTTGCCTATATTTACCTTGATTAAAAATAAACTCCCTAGCTTTTGTAAAAAAGAAAAAAAAAAAAAAAAACTAATGCTATTTCAATAAATAACTTTTAACTGCTATATCTGTTTCGTGAAAGTCATCCTCCCAAAAGAGATTATGATCATTCTAGTTCTTTGGATCTATTTTGAAATATGACCAGATTCATAAAAAAAATTCAAGTTCTCTACTTTCAGTAAATGTTTCTCTTATAAATTTTTATGAAAGATTTTAAATAAAGTGATAACAGCTATATTGATAGTGTGATAATGCTGTTTCGATTCTGCACTTAATTTAGTAAAAATAATTATATAATAAAAGAAACAGAACAAAAGTTTTGCTAATGCCAATCATTTTCAAACATGTTACATAAAATCCAATATTAATACAGTTATAGAAGAAATAATTAGCTTAAGGTTTGTAAAATAATATTTTCTTAAGGGATACCCAAAACAATGATGAATATACTTGAAAGAAAATATGGCTCTTATTGCTAAATAATTTCTTATTTATTTCATTTCTACTGACATTTACCTATTTTTTCCACTATGCATAAAACAAAATTACATGAAATGATGAAAAAATGCGTTTTAGTTATAATTGTTTCATATCAAATGCAAAAAAAAAAAAAAAGTCAAAAAGAATGTACTTTTGTAGGTTATAGTCTATTACATTCTATGAGTAGGAAGATATAAAGAGCCATATAATAAAGAATAGAGCTATGAAAAAAAAGAGAGATTTATATGAGAAACATGCTTTTTAGTATTCTATTTTTATAAATTGATGACTCAGTAAGTAGCCTAATTAAAAATACAATATTATAATATTTTTAGAAATCAACTTTTGGATTGTGCAAACAATGCATGTAATCAAACTTATTATACCAAATACTGTTGTAAGACTATAGAAAACTAAATATTTAAAAAATTGTAAATAATTTAATTATTCACCCTTTATATTAAAATGCTATATTTGTCTATAATATTTAAGAATTAGTTTATTTTTGAATGTTCAGTAATTCTGAATCCATAAAATTTATAAAAAAAAAAACTAAGTTTTTTCACTTTAATATCATTTAACATTTTCATTGCAGTCAATTCCTCATTTTTTAAAAATAACGTTAGTATTTTTAATGTCTAAATAAATTAATGAAATGATAAAATCTTATAATAATCTTAAATAAGAAATAAAAAAAACAATCTTTAGTTTACATTCATAAATTTCTTATACAATGAAACTTAGTTATAAATGTAAATGAAGCAAGTAATTGATATTTAAACATTTAAATGACACATTTTTTTTTCCTAAAAAGAATGCTGCGACTAAAATTTATTTAATTTTTTGCAAAAAACAATGCAAGAATATTATTTTTTTATAAAAAAGTAATAAAACATGTAAATTTATCATCTTATTTAAAGTACATTTAAAAGTTGATAATTGATATTTTTAATATATTTATCTCACCAAAACTGATTTTATTTTGAGAACCCGCCCCCTCGTTCATTCATTTAAGTGAGAGGATTTAAGAGCAATGGTCTTAAGAATGGCACCCAAACCAAGCTAATATCAATAAAGATAGGGATCTTTACTACAATAGTGCGACTAATCACTTCTGAAAAGTCTTAAAGAGAGAAAAGCGGTCAACATTGGACATTTTTTTAAACGCCCAATAAACAAAAAATGAAAAGGGTTGATTAATATGCAAAACGATATGTATGTATTATTTTTAATAAACTTACTAAGAAATTATACATCGTTTTTCTAATTTAATATTTAGTGTATCCTGAACGAATTAATCGATCTCACAAAAATCTATGGTAAATTGATCAGTTAACAAACAGTTTGTATTGTGAACAATCTTGTAACAGATTATATTCATTAACCAATCACCCACTGTATTCAAAATTTAAAGTGAATGTTAACATTACCTATCAACATTTTTTCCCTCAGTGTTGAAACTCTTATTTTAGTTGGAGTATTTAACATTTAAGAAAACGATTATTTGAAGACTTTGGAGGATATTTGTTGAATGTATTTTTTGTTTCTTTGTTCATCAGTTATTTGTATATTCCTTAGGTAGTTGGAATCCTTTTACTAAGCAAGTAAATACAAACAGAAAAAAATATTTAGGTATAACTATGCTCACTCTAAACCCTACTATTGTACAAGAACTTAAAGAGCGTAATCCAGATTTTCCTAATGTGACACATGGTATTATGGTTTGGAGAGTCATGATAGATTCACCTTCTTATGTGTAAGTATTCACATTTTTGTATTAGAGCAAGCTAATTTTTTTCACTGCAAAAATAATATCATTAATAAATTTACATATTTTTTATTGGACATTTTTTACACATATTTTTAATGTTATTAGCATGTCTACTTTACAGAAAAGTATGCTAAAAAATAATTTATTATCTATCTGCCAGGAATAGAGATGATTACATATTAAATTTTCATCTATTTTTAATTCATAAATTTAATGTATCAGAAAAAAGAAAATTGTTTAAATCAAAATTTTCTTTTTTCATTTAAGTGATTTAACTGTTGTAACCAACTATAAAATTAATTTTAAAAGGATTCATGTAGTGTTTCTCCCTTTCTCTACTTATTTATAATACCACATAATTGTATCCTTTGTAAGAAATAAATTGAAAACTATGCATAATATACAATTTTCTCATCAAAATTGTATAAAAACAGGTAGAAGGAATTAATATGTGGATCACATTAAATGAAATAATTTGAAGTATTTTGACAGGTTTCGTACAAATTTCCAAGAATCAAATTTTAGGAGTCAAAAATTTCCTTGAGGAATTGACTGTTCAAATTAAAAATTACTCTTAACTAAATTACATATAGCTATGTACATGCAATAGTTTTCAATTATATTTCTAAGAATTATGAATAAACAATTGCAGAAACTAATGAGAATATATTTTTTTAAGTTATTATTTTTAATGATTACTTCAAAAGCCTACAATGGATTTACAGCTATAATAGAAAACATTTTATTTCAATAATCAGTATTTTTTATATCATTGGATTATATATAATAAAGGGTAATATTATAGTTTTTAAGCATCTTTAATATATTCCCAGCTATTAATTAATAGTATCTTTAATATATTCCCCCCTAGCTAGTAATTTATTTAGTATTTCAAGATATGTAGAACAACCTCTTTGTAAATATAAATATACCTAATCAAAAGAAATATAACTATTAGATAAAATTTCCAGTTTTTATTAATTATAATTTAATAAAAGCAATTCTAAATTTTTCTTCTATTCACTTTCAAACTTTTTTAACACAATACAATTTTATATCCATATTCTAGGTTTTTCTATTTCTCTAATCACTCAATAGAGTTCCTCATTTCATAGTTATTTATAAATAAACTGTTAAATAAGCATTTTTTCACCACAAATGAATTGCTTTGCAATAGCATTGTCTGGAAACATCGCTTGAAAGAGAGAATTTATATTGTTACAAGAACTGTAGCTGACTCCATTGTTTAAAACTTAGATCCATAGAATTTCATCGTTTATGATTTCATATGAAGAAACAAATGAATCTAAAATTTCAGAACATGCTTTGGGTTCCCATTCTTTTACAGGAACAGCAGTAGTAAAAAAATATTGTGAATGAGTACATTTTGGCAGATAAGCCTGCTCTAATAAATACACATGTATTTTTCCTTTCATATGGGATTTGATTACCAATTTGCCAACATTTGAAATATAGAAATCTTTCATGCAAAATAAACAATTGGCCTTTTTTTTTCTAATCTACACAAAAGCCAATCTTTGGATGGCTTATATAGAGTGAATTATTCATTGAAAAAACATTCCCACTAGGCATATTAAATTATTTAATTCAGCCTTATTTTCATTGATGAACAAATTCATTCCGATTCTTTGAAATTTATACACAGTTTTCACCGAAGGAGACATGAAAAGTATATTTTAACTCAAAAATTTTATATTTAAATATTAATATTTAGTGAATTTTATACAAAATAAAAAAAACAGAAGCAAATAGGTGATTTTAATTGATTCTTTTTCTATCTGATTGCACAATATGACAACCTTGTTTGGTAATCACTTCACATCGCACTCAATACTATTAAACCATGATCATCACGAATCATGAAATTATGTGTCTGAACTAGATTTTTAAACAGTTAAGACTAAAACAATCCACTATATATTGTTTTTCATCTAACGGTAAAATTAACAACTAATACTCAACTATGATTTTGGACATTTTCATTGAAAATTTTAAAACAAAAAATTCAAACATATTGTTTTCTTAGAAACTAAATGCATCAAGTAAAAATTCCAGAAGTAATAAACGATTTTCAAGGAGTCAAGTCAAAATTCCAAGAGTTTCAAGGGCCCTTAAAAAATTTTATTTGTATTTAAGAAGGGGAGGTTACAAGAGTTGTACAAACCCTGTTCAACTACTGAAAATTAAACATTTTATTAATAATTGCATGTCAAGCATTTCCTTTCATGAAAATTGGTGCAAAGTTTATATGAAATGGGGTAACTGCATGCAGTATGGTGTTTTACAGTGTTCTTAATATTTTCTGTGAAAATTATGTTTAATTTCTGCATTAAATAAAGTATTATTTTGGAGAATTTATATTTGAGTACTGTAGTAATGAATTGTTCTATGAATAAAACTATATTTAATTTTGTTGAAGCTTTTTCACTGACTGAGTATTATTAACTAAGGAAAAATAAAATAGTCATATTATTACAAACATGGCTTACTTTAGAATTATCAATCAATATATTTTCCTCTACATAAATTTAATTTTTTTCTATAATTTGCATGTAATAGTGATTCAGTATAATTTTAAGCCTTTTTTACTTAGTGCAAATTCCGAATTTACCATTAAAATATGTTAGGGTATGTAAAAAAAGAATTTTGCACTTAAAGTTTGCTTATAAATTTCTAGTCAAGAATTTCTATATTGTTTAAACGAAAGAAAAATAGTTACAAAATTTCAGTTATTTTATAAATACACAATTATACATAATTTTCTGTGTAACTGAGAAAACTCTTTGAAAGTAATTGTGAAGTATTTTTGAGGGACATATTGTGTGTGATGCTGTTAAGCTATTAAAACTGAACAATTTCCATCATTGCATTAAAGTAAATAATATAAATTTTTATGTAAAATTTCATTCACTATTGTATTATTTTTAATTTTTCTAAAAAAAGTAATCAACTGCAATGTTGTCACCTTTGAAAACTCTTAATTATTCCTTAGATATTATATATGCCTTATACAACCACAAAGTTGTTGGAGCTCAGTTTTACATGTTTAGTTTTTATTGTGATAATTATATGTATACTATAGAAACTTATTTTTATGAATCTCTAATTTACAAACTCACACAATTCTATGAACAAGTCGTTGGTCTTTAACAAAGTATTATGGACACAATGATGATTTGTACCACATACAAATCAAAATTTTTTAAAAATCTTTCATGCAAATCCATTTGCAATTTATTTTATATCAACTGATTTTTCTCCTTTTTTTTCCCCTTTAATTAAAAATTTAGACTGACGCTTTTATCAGAGAGAATTGTATATTCTTCAAATTAATGCTAACTAACTGCACTACTAATTAAAATCCTGGGTTTTTTTCCTTCAATTAATGTGAAATTTCTTTTTATTCTAATTGCTGCCCAAGTGCCAAAGAATCAGAGTATAATCAGTTCCAAGAGTGCAATTTATTGTAAAGTACTTCTGCAAGAGTGATGACATGGCCACATTTTCATTAGCAGGCTTAATTAAATTAACCACCACAACTGGAAACATCCAAAAACGTTTACCAGACGACTTTAGTTAAGATGTCTTAACTTCAACAAAGAAACCCACTACAGACCAAGTTTATTTTGGGATTTTTTGTATGCGCACTCAAGAAAAATTTCACACAAGAAATATCAGATGATATAGAACATAATGAATAAAAAAATGCTCTAAAAATATGTAATTTTGAAACAGAAAAAAATTACTTTTTTTATCAATAAATTGTAAAGAATTGTTTTTATTTAAAACATGAATTTTATTTTGCATGTGTTTCCCATAGAGTGCAGATTTATTTTTTCTAATACTTCTTTATTTACAAAGAACAGTTTGGTAAAAAAAAAATTGGCTTTAAGATTTAACACCCATTTTTCGATTTAAATAGCTTTTTAATATATATATATATATCAGGATTCACAATTACTGAATCTTAAAATGTCTTGATATTATATGAAACTAATTTAGAACATTTAATAATAGGTATGTGTAGCATAATTTTTTTAAAAATAAACTCGTTTTTTATCTTTTGCTTATGATTCTTATAGAAATTAATTTTGACTTGTGTGTGTAACTTTTATAAAGACATTTAATAGTTTACTCAATTATTAATATTTACATTTCTCTTGCATGAAGTTATTAATGTTTTCTCGTTTAGGTCTGGTATTAGGCACGGAGATATTATAACATCGATTAATGGTAAGGAAATATACTCTGCAGCTGATGTGTATAAATTTCTCCAGTCTGAAGATGCACTAAATATTCATGTATTGCGTGATAGAAGAGAATTTGATGTACTTGTCGAACTTCTTGACCCAGTTTATCCATGAAAGTATTCTATTACAACATTATCAAATATTACCTAACTTAGTTCAAGAAATTGATGATAATTTTTTATTTTGAATAAAAATAACTGTAACTAATGTAAAAATTATACTATGTGTATGTAGTTGAATTTAATGTGTAGCTATTATAAAGCTCATCTATTTTATTCTATTTTTAAACTAAATTAAAAAATAGTTTTTTCCATTGTTGTAAAACATTTTAGTCTATTTTCTTTTTTGCACCATTACTATGAAGTTAAATTTCATTATTGATAAGTAGTCTATGTTGTTAAAAACATATTAGTTTATACATAATAGACAAATATTTATGCATTGAATATTTCGAAGAAAAGCTTTTATCCCTGCATATAAATATTTTTTTCTTGTCTATGAACATTATTGTAAAAAATTTTTTATATTCATTGCTTAAAAAGAAACAATTATGTTATTCACATTCTCTACCAAAGCTGAAAGTAGTACATCAATAAAGTTATTGGAATATGGAGACATACAATGACTTCAAAGAAACTGCATTGCTTGAAGTGCAAGAAGTGTCCTATTTCAACAGTTAAAAGACTTTTGAGTTGAATCATAAAGTTATACGAAAATGGTCTAAATGCATTTGTAGTTTTATATAAAAGTTGATAGGAGGCATTTTTTCCATGCAAACTGACATGAAAGACAAAACACAAAGGTGGATTAATAAGTAAAGCAATTGATACATGGTAGTTTCATAATGTATGAAAGCTTTCAATCCAATTAAACATGCTATGTCTGTAGACTACTGCAATTATTAAATGCACATTTATAAACATGTCTGATAATAGCTTTTTGTGAAGATTAGGTGCAACTGTTTTGCCACTGTTTCTACTAAGGAATGCAATATCAATTATTCATATTCTGCCATAAAAACAGGCTCTACTTGGAACCTAAGTTTACCTTTTGTCTGTTTTGATGTTACATACCAAATCTTTGCATTTGGTATCATTTTTTTTAATCAGGAATTGGAGAGGATTTAAATCAGGAATTGCAGTGAGTAATACATTTCAGCAGCTTAACACACTGTATTCTTTCACAGAAATGTAAATTAAAAAAAATAAGTTCATCAACAAGTATGTTTTAAAGAGACTCATCAAATTTAATGATACTAGATGGAGTGGTAGCCATAATGACACTGTTTGATAATTTTGAAGCTGTGATTTTAATGCTTGAAGAAATATCTGAAAGTGATGCTAAAGTTCTTTCTAAATGTTTAATATCATTCGAATTTTTATTCAGTTTTTGAAGTACTTATCCCCTGATTTCAATTTTGAAGTAAAAATGCCATTCAAAGTAAATATTGAAACTTGAATTTTTCTATAATAACATGTTTTTTTAGTATAAAGTGTCAAATTCATATCGAATTCTGTGAGAAAGTTCCTATTTGTGGACCAGAAATGAAAAGACAATAAAATACAGCAGCTGTAAAAAATGTCCATGCAATGATGCGTTAAATCATATTATAGAATTATTATGTTGAATTAAATTATAGATTCAGTATCTAACAGAATTCACACTATATTTAAAGAGAATGACTGGTTTTTGTTTACCATTAAATTTATGTTTATGTGAACAGGTGTACATCAAGATGAACAAAATGCGTCAATCATGTATAATTTCTGTAACTTCCACAAAGATCTGTGTAAGCTGGGGCTGTTTTATTCAATAATATAATCTACAAACATAGAAAACTGCAATTTTAAAGAGAGGGGGCAGTAACATCTACAAAATACACTTCCCCTAAAATCATTGTTAATATTTTAACTACACCAATCACCTCAGTGAACTGTAATCGACCTTTTTCTCATGTTTCAAAAGATTTTAAAACTTATCTTTGAAATACAACGGGAGAAGACTCTTCTGTAATTGCCTTAGCAGTTGAAAGAAACCTCTTGGTTATGCTATGATATTGTAACAAACTGCGTTTTTTTCCTTATGTCTGGCAATAGATGTTTATGATTATATATAGTAGAAGGTAATAAACATACTATATATATTATGTATTTAATAACACAAAAAGTACTAAGTATTGGGATGTAAAGCTGTCATAAAATATGCACAAAAGCCAAGGAATTGCAAATCAGTCTCTTCATTTGATCTCCAACAAGTAGTTATAGCTTGATAATTATTTTAAAAATTACAAAATTAACTAACTTGTGTTAACTTACCACTTTCACTTTTGAAAACTCCCATCTCCTACAAAAAATATACACACAGGAGCACTTGCTAACATTGAATTCATTCCTCATTGTGTATGGTCAAATTCTAACTCCAATTGAAATTGCAAGATCCTACCACTGTATCCATTGCCGTATTCTTACATTGTACACACACATTTCATTACTAGCATAAGTCGCAAACAATATTGAGTGATGCAAGAAAATATCTTCATATTTTATAAATTTGAACAAAAAATTCGCACTTATATTTACAATTGAGAGTGAGATTAAATTTATTAAACTGGGTTAAAACTATATCATTTATGAATATTAAATTAGCATTGGTTACAATGAAATGATTTTCTAAATTATCCTTAAGGTAAAGGATAAATGCAAAGAAGTGTTTCGGTTACTGAAAAATGTCTGCTAACTTGAATTCTCTTTCTCAGCAATTTTCGACGTAACCTAAAATATTAAAAAATGTTTATTTATAAGATGTATTTTTATGCTTATGGTGTGGTTTACTCTACAGTTAACTTATAATGCACAAAATTTGTGATGAAAGAAAATTTGTAATCTGGTATCCGCAACAATCTTTGCAGAAAACAGTAAACACTTTGAACAAAACAGTATGAATTTTAAACTATGTGTGAAAAACAAATCAGTTAATAAGATTGAAAATTGTTTTCTGTAAAAAGTTAAATAATTTAGAAAAAAAATTGTCACAATTATTTTCTCTAGAGAGTGAAAACAAAATTTTTTTATTGCCTAACACATTTTCCAAATAGGTTGAAAAAATTTTAAAACAGATTGATTGATATAATATTTTAAGTATTATATAATCTAATAAATACATAATACTTAAGATATTAATAAATCTACATATTACTTAAGATACAAATATAATGTTCTGTTCAGCTTTTTCCATTTCTTTATTTTGTTGTTCCAAGTAAGAAACATTGAGAATGAGCAATCTTTTATGTGGTGTATCATCAGTTTTCTAATTAAATTCTTACATATAAAATCCTTAAACATTCTTAACGAAATAATACCAATGTCTGGTAATTGGCACTCATCTTAAATTATAATACTATTATTGACAGAAAACTCATATTCAGGGATAACATTTTTATGTGATATTAGGCTTGTCTTAACTAATTTTGTGAGAAAAGGATTTTTAAAATTTCCTGAAACACCTTTTAATTTAGAAATTTCATTCCTAAAATAGCTAGTATCATTTTTCTGCATAAAATTTTCAATTGCTTGTTTAAGGTTTTCACAAACATACAGCCCAATTTCTCCTTTCACTTTATCATAAAATGAATACTTTTACCAGATAATTTGCCTCATTAAAATGTTTATCTTTCTTTCTTGATGATGGATGAATGAACATGATACAAAAAAGCATTTGAAAGTGCCAACTTCTCCTGTAAGTAATAGTAAGTTATCATGTAAGCTCTTCTAAGGTTATGCAGAAAAAATTTATTTTCAGGATAAGCAATTTAGCTGCTGAACCAACATCTAACTTTTTAAGAGGTAATCACAGTTTGGCTTCTTAGCAATTTACATTGCATTGAGGCATTTCTTTTTTGTGAATATAAGATTTCAGAAATTTATACATGATACTTCTTCTTAATTAATTTTGCTTACTAAAAAAACAGTATATTAATTGATTTTTTATTCTGAAAAAGTAAAAGATATGGAGAAAATAAACAACACAATGTAAATACAATAATTTCAAGGGCTTTTAAAAACTTTAAAATGATTGCATATTTTTTTCCAATATTTATTTGGGGCAATATAAAAAATATTCCTTTAAAGGTGGAATTATCTGTTCACAAGTGGGTCTTAGAGTCAAATATCAGGACTCAACATGTTTTTTAAACTGATAGCCAGCAGCAGAAAATACTAATAACGAAATCTGAACATTTTAATAATCTTCTCTTCTTGCTGCTGATAAATTAAACAATTTATATAGACAGTAAATAAAACTATTTAAATCACAACTTAAATTTGATACACCTCTCTTTATGGCATTATTGATAATGGGCAATGCATTTATAAATATCAATCAAATTCAAAAATTCTTAAGAATTTAAATGAGCATTTAACTTTTTGTGAAATGACAAATGGACATTTAGTTCATCCATGGAGCACTGGAACAATTTTTCTACATTTAAATCATTTTCTGAAATAAAATTTTACACACACACAATAATAAACTATCTTGCATTATTTCGTTAGACCAAAAAAATATATAAATACCCAGTTTTAATTTTACTTCCTTAGTAGTTGTTTCATCCAATTATAATATGAAGTCAGATCTAGGTAAAATTATATCCTCCTAAACCCAATTTCGAAAGTAAAAGGTAAGTCCGAATTTCACCACTTATGCTTTGGCTTCACTAAATTTCACAAATTTGGCGATTTCAGAGTAATCAAAAGCAATGGAAGAAATATTTTTAAATTCATTTATTGATAAAAATATATCATTACAATTTATAGCTGTAAGAAAATTTTCGCTTCAGATTTTAAAACTTCATCTTGTATACTTAATGATATCCAATGTTCACTATTTTAATTACTCTATATGAAGTAGACCTATGTAGAATTTTAATAACTTATCCTATTTTTGGATGCATATTAGAAACACACAAAAACAGCCTAAATTAACTTTTCTTTCATTCAGTTTTGTGTTTAAGTTTACTGGCAGGAATCAAAACTTGAGAAAATCCCATATTTACAACACTGAACTGTTTACAACACACATGGTAGAAAACAGAAGATTTATCGTTTACACATGCTTGACACCAGTCTTTAATAAAATCTCCATATTTGTTTTTACAATCAGTAGAAAGCCAATCGTCTGAAAACCCTAAACATTTGCACACAAAACAATGTTACCAAACAAAAGATTAATGGACAACTGCATTCAAATTCTTGAGATGAACAATTTCCATTTTCTGAACAAAGGGGAAAACATGGCAGGCTGTTAAATTTTTAATTGATGTGTAAAAGGTACGCACCTTCTGTGACACGATCCAAAATAGTTATTTTCATTCACCATAACATCATTAGAAAATCCGTCCTTTATTCATTCTTAAGCCTTAAAAGAACACTCCTATTTTTTTTTCCAAAATGAATTATTTTCTGTTTCAATTTGAAACAGAAAATAATTCAGAAATGTCAGGATGACAACTTAAAATTAAGGATTTTCAGGACATTTTTTTCAGGAAATTCAGGGCAACTACAAAGCTTAGCTACTTCACTAAAAGTAACAATTTAAATGCAATAATACAATAGGCAATTTTTCATTATGATAACACTAAAATGTATAAAAAAGGCTTATTTACAAATTATAGTGATTATAAAGTACACACAAATTACACATTTCTATTGATAAAAATATAATGAATTTATAGAATGAAAAATATTTTGCTCATTCATCATATACATAGATATATATCAATTATTTAACCAATTCCTATTATATATGAATTTTCGCTATAAGCAATTACTGTCCTCATTATACATTAAAGTATTTAACAGGAACTATAATTATTTTTATAAGTGTATGTTTATATATATATAAAGATTCATTTGTTCTTAAAAGTAACATTAAAACTTCATAAAATTTTAATTCCCCACTAAATTAATAAGTCAAATAAATGATTTTCATTATAACAGTAGGCTATATTTATTCCCTGAAGAATGAACACCTCTATAGAACTTGATCTTGGTTTGTTTATTGTTTTATAATCATGTTGGTATAATATCCTCCCCCTTCAATTTATTTCTTGCCAAATCTAGCAGCCTCTGTTTTGATTATAGTGTTGCGAATATGTTTTTGTTACTTTTCAGTTTTCTTTTTTTTTTGTTGCCAGATTTGTTTTTTCTTGTATTTACATAATTTTTATGTCATATGGTTTTTTACAGTGGCAACAGCATTTGAAGTTTTCGTTTTATTTTCAATTCAAAACCACATTTAACACAACTGCTGTTTATGGTTGTGTTTCAATATCGCCAGAGTCCAAACATTGTAAATTTTTTTTTAACATTTTCAACATCGTAAACTGTTTTCTTTCTTTTTTTTTTTCTAATTTCCTTTTGTTATTTTTTCTTATATATATTTTTAATTTATTATTAAATTTTACTAATATATTTTTTCATACTATCACAGAGCATATTCAACATGCGAGCTTGACATCATATCAAAGTCCATTATTGTTTACTTCTCTTTCCGGCTGTTTTGAAGAGAAGGCAAACCCAAGAAAAAAGCTTTTATTCATTTTTCAGTAATACTTAGATTTTTTTTATACTATCATGCGATTTAAAATTTTCTAAAATGCCTATTTTTGGAACTATGGGAAAATTCCTACGTTAAAATCTTCCGCTTAACTTGGCAACGAAAAAAGTCACAATGGGGGTTCCTACTAGTTCCATCACGTTTTGCATTAGAGGGTTAATTAGGCAGGAATTTTCAATTTAAAGTATATTTTAAATCCATTAACTATTGAACTGAATTCAATTGCCAACCAGCTTGCAAATGAAACATGAGAACAAAATGGATTGTATTCTTGTTAACAAAAGAAGCAAGAATAACATTCATAAATTATTTCAAGATGAGCTCAGATTAGATATAGAAAATAAATTTTTTCTGAATATTTGGAAAAGATATTATAATATACAAATATAGTTATTTCTAACCAGGTTTGTAAAATTTATTTATTTACATTAAGTGATTTCTGAAAAGTTAAAACTGGCCATAATTATAATCTAAATAATCTATTATATCTATTTTAGGTCCAGTTGTTAGACTTTTAATGTATGAGCACAAACAAGAAATGAAATTGTACATTATTGAAAAAGCAACTCTCTTCTAAACTTTCCATTTTTTTTTTTTTTTTTAAATAATAATTTGAAGGAAATTTTTCTTTTATTATAAATTTCAAAGCTAAAATTATCACTTTGAAAAACAGTTTGTTTCCTAAAATGATTGTAAGATAATTCAGGTCAATATTTATTTGTGGTTATGCGCATACATAAGGTACATATAACTAGAATGGAAAACAAATATAGTGCTTACAAATATATGAAAAAAAATTGAATATATTTTGTCTCTTAAATTACGTTTGTGGTGCTTGTATCATTTGCTCTTTGGCTTTTTTCTCTGCTTCTTGTTGCATGCTTTCCAACCTCTGTATAGTTACAGATTTTAATGGTATCAACTTAGGTTTACTAAGTATAAATGAATGAAATTCTTGCTGGAAAAGCAAACCTGTCATAGGTAATATTTCCTTCAGACTTTCTTCTTTATCTGCCATCTCTAAGTTAAAATACCAAGATATAATATATTTTTAATTAATGAATATAATATATATAAGAATATAGCAAGTTATTTTTAAAAGTACAAACAATAATTTAAAATTTCAGCTTAAACATTATTTAAAATATAGAAATATTTTAAATTCTATGGAAAAAAAAATAAAGAGACTAATAAATAAATATTTTTATGAGTAACATATTTAACAATATTTAATTATAAAATTAATGTAATAATATTGATGATAAATTTGTATAATAAAGTGATAATTAATCCAAGTTCTCTGAAGTGAGAAATAAGTTAAAAACCCATTAAAAAATACATAAAAATATTTTCAATTATATTACAATGCTATTTTAGTTTAATGCTATTACTTCCAATTTAGCACATAAGATATTGTGAAGGAAAGATTGACACACATGAATATTTCTTCAATTTTTTTTATTTAATGTATGTTTTTTTTAACTGCGTTAGCTGAAGTTGGTGGGTCAGATCATATTGAAACAGTTGTAAAGGTTGCACATCAAGGTTAAAAAACCTGGGTTTTCTTCATTTTCAACATAAACCTTAAATATAGCTAATGTTAATATTGCAGAATATTTTGATCCTTTGCAATCATGTAACTATACTCTCAAATAAACATACATTCATAGTCTCTAGTTCAATTTTACCAAAAATTTGTCACTAAAAATTTATGAAATAATCATGAAAACTTAAATGAAAACATGAAATATTTTGACATTTACAAGTTGGATGAAACTGGACAAACTGAATAAATCATAAACATCACTGTTATATAATAAATAAAAAATCATTAAATTAAATATATTTCTATAATTATCAGAAGTATACTCAACTTATTTATAAATAGCAGTTTTACAAAAATGTATGTTTAAATGTTTTAAAAGAAAATTTTCAATAAAAAGAAATATCTGAAACCTTTAATATATTTCTCACTTTTATGATAAAATCTAAATTTTAGAATAACTTAAAATCTTAAAGCAATATGCAACAACATATCTAAGTTCCTTATTTAGCAAATGATTATCATATTAAAAAATATTATTGTTTAATTAAAAACACTGAAATAAATATTTACAGTATAAATATCGATTAGATTTTACTGTATTTTTATAACATCATATTTCTTTCATAAAATGTTGCTAGGATACAATTTTCTCTCTCTCTCTCAATAAATGTATTTTATAAAAAGTTATAAAACCAAAATCAAGGATTGTTTTTGCAAATGATATTCATACTGCCAATCCAATACTAGGTATTTTAATAGATTAAAGTTGTATTTTTGATTCAGAATTCAATTTCATAATTACAACTTCTTAGTAAAAGAATTATTTATAATTTCAAAGGTACTTATTCTAGAAAAGTTAGATATAAGGATGTCAGTTTACAATGCTGAGATTTATGGTGTCATCCACTCCTAAGTTAACCAATAATAAGAGTTTTCAAAAAATTGGTTTATGGCCAATAAATTGGGAGCATTGTTTAAATTAATCCTAAAACTGAAAATGTTTCAGATTAACTGGTTGGGATGAGGTTTGTTTCACATAGTTTGTCACTCAATGGTTATTTTTTCATATTAGACTAGAACCTACAATTTAAAGTAGATCTGAATCACTACAAACATCCAAGATAGAATTTGAATCAGCTAACTACTGAGTCAAATGCTAAAGCACATTCTAAAAGTTCACTGACATATTTTATACTTATACTTCTATACTTTTTATATATTTACCATTGATAAAACTTTATTTAAGCTCTCAAAAGAAACCGCAAAAAATCTTTTTCATACATTGATTTTTATTAACTCCAATGATGTCAACATAAATATTAAAATGAAAAATTATAAATCATATAAGACATTAAAACACATTTTGGGTAACAAAATCTGCATTATTTTCAAAATTTTCGCTAAGCAAGTAATTAGACATATTTTGGGACAATAAAAATTGTATGAGGTATAAAGACTCAATTGAAATAATTTATGAGAAACATGTTAACAAACAAAATTACAGATAAATGTTTCAAATGTCCATCAAAAAATACACCTAAAATTAGTATGCTTAGAAACTAAAATATAAGGCTGATCAGTACAATGAAAAATAAACAGCAAGGCTCTTAAGTATGTAAAAAAGCAATTCATTTTTGAAAAGGACTTTAATATGAAGGGTGAATCTGAAAAGTAAGCAAAATATTACAGTGATAGAATGCATGACCAAATGTAAGCAGTAAGAAATTAAAAAGTAGCTGTTTACAGTCATACTTTAAAAATTAACAGTTAAATGAGACAGTTTAGGAAATTTTATATTAATAAGAGGAAAACTGATATTCATATTGAAAGAAATTACTAAGAAGAGCGTTTATCAGTTGCCAAACAGATTTCACACATGCAAGATGAGAAATGTGTTTGTTTGTGAAGACAACAGGCACTTTCTAAATGATACCAGCAACAATCTAAGCAAATAAATTCACATCGTTTTCAATAAGGCTTTCCAAACGGCTCTACAAGAAGCAATTCAAACAATCTTGATCAATCAATAAGGGATAAAACAATCTTGTTGGCCAAGCTATGAGCCACAACTGACCAATGCTGATCAACTCTAGACACTGCGTTGAAAGAATGTTGCACATTAAACCTCAAGCCTTTAGGTACATTGCCAGGTTGGAATCATATTTTCGATCAGATATAGTTGGAATTTGAAATAACAGTTTTGGTGAAATATTTAGTAAAGTATGTGATATGATACACTATCTATATATCTAGATGATGTGACAATAGGTATGGTTTGTTTGTTGTTCAAAGGTCATTTCTTGCACACAAGGGCTAACTAGACCAGAACCTATGGCTTAAAGTGGATTACGAACCACTACAAACATCCATGCCCGAAGTGGAATTCAAATTCCTGAACTGTTGAACCAAATGCAAAAGGTATGGGTATATCAATTGGCCATAAGGAATCCCTCGCCAAACATACAGAACAATTACTGGAATAAGTGAAAACATGTAGTTGCCTATGTGTATTAGTAGTAAACATTAAAACACTTTGCATGATAGGAGTGCATTCCTTCCTCCCATAGTAGAGAAAAACTGTCCTTTGGAACAAGTTTACAACAATAGAAAACACTTGTGTGTATACTTCACTTGATGCCAGCGGTGGCCTAGTTGGTTAGGACGATGATCTCATCATCGAAAGGTAGTGAGTTCGAATTCCAGCTTACCAAAGATCTGTTGTGTTTGTTAAAGACAGCTGGGGTACGTTAAAACTGAGAGTGGTCGCAATGTCATCCTAGTAAAATGATACCTCTAGGGGTGGAGGGCCAAGTATTGGGGGTCTTCAGATTGGTCACTGCTTCAAAATTATGAAAACTCTATTTGCTTCTATCTAACTGGTAGAGCTCAACTCAGGGCTAGGTACGGGGAAGAATGCTGGTGCAACACTTCATTTCATCTTCTATTTTACACAGAATGTCCTATGAAAATTGCAGGGCCCTGACCCTTTCACACCATGCATTTCAACTTGTTTATATTAAATAACTAATAATGACCATATTACATAACTAATAATGCAAGGACTCAAATGTTTTTTGATCTGGAGATGCTTTGCTTGAAAAAAAAACTGATGCTAGTAAAATATTTGTATCTCACCCATATTCCCATAAGTAACATCACATATAAAATGCATATTCATTATTTCATATGGTTCATTTAATATGACATTCATAGTTAAAAGACAATTGGATGTGAGGATCAATCCTTTTTACCATTTAAAATGCCACAAAGTAGCTCCCTGTTTGCATTTCTGTATCACAAGTATATATCTGTCAGGGTAGATGTTTCAGTTTTCAAGTTTTCTTTAAGATAAAAATTCAATTCAGTATTTAAGAAAAGTTCTTTCAGAAGGCAAAATGCAGTAGATATTCAAATGCCGGAAAATAGATTTTTACTGTTGGGTATGTTTTCTCTGTATGGTGTATAGTTAAATCTTAAATCTATACTATTTAAACAAACATATGAATATATTGTATGTATGAATATGAGTATTATACACTTTCTGATTTAAGAATAGTTTTGATACATAAGATTAGAATTTCTTTTAAAAGACAATAAGGATGCTTTTCCAGGTATGTTTTGGTTTAGTTACCAATCTTTGGACAGTTTTTGCACACAAGAGCTAATTGGGCAGTGACCAACAGTTTAAAGTGGATTTCAAATCATTACAAATATTTCTGCTGAGGTGGCAATCAAAGTAAAAAACTTTTGAACTGAAAGCCAGAGCACTAATCACTGCAGCATCATTCTCAGAAAATATTTTTAAAGCATTTAATATGCAAATGAAAGGAAGAATCCCAAGAATTCCTGTGTTCAAAGAGAGAAAACCCAAAAGTTCCCAAGTACATACTATGAAAAAATGTGTGCATCATCCATCTCTTGTAGCTCAACAAAGTCTGAAATAAAAATCAAAGACCCATTCTAAACATAGCAATGATAGATGGAACTCAAAATAAATCAAATGCAAAAAATTCTACATACCAGTTTTTTTTATTTACATATAATTTTTTTTTACAGCTTTTGTTTAAAAATTAAAGTTTAATCATGAGATGTATCTCTACAACTTAGCTTAAAACCTAAATATAATGTAATAAATTAAACATAATCTTAGAGATAATTTTTCAGTTTAAGAAAATCTACACACATTATTTTGGCAAAAACTAGCAAACATTTTTTAATTAAAGTATCATTTTTTATATCAAAAAACATTTTGCATGACATACAAAAAAGTTAGAAAAGATATATATAACTTTTATCAATTAAAAATAATATTTCAAATATTTTTATTAAGTATGTATAAAGGATTAGAAGAAGGTACATATATTTCTGTGATAGAATATAAAATTTTGAAGCATACATTGTATTATGTAATGTATACCTCATGGCTAAACTTTACAATCACAGATAGCAAGAGGCAACAGACAAAAGTAGCAAAATCTTATAAACAAATATATTTATATTTTAATGTTAAAACTTCTTTAGGTGAATATTTTTATTATCATGAAAATTTACTGAACGCAATTAATTGCCAAATACATTGATTATTGGTTGATGCCAATGAAGAAAAATAGCATCATATTATATAATTAATTCATTTTTAATGTTTAATTCAAGTTTCTGCAAATTGCATATCCAAATTAGTAACTAACGTATGAAAATGCTCTATTTTGTCCACACCCTTGCTACTTATTCTAAAATTGAATAATAAGAATAAAGGTAAGAATTTTATTTAAATAATTTTTGGCAAGGTCAGAATTATATTAAAGTATTTTATTATTTTCTTTGTAAAGTATTTTAATTGGAAACTCATAAATTTATGTTAGAATTTTTATCTGAATTTTATTACCAAAAATGTTTAAGAAATTCTTCAATTTTGTGTTTAATAACATACTTGTTAAAAAAAAAATTAATAACTGTTTAAAAAATATTAATTTTTTTAAATAGATATCATTATATGTAGTTTTAACTAAGAAATGTATTTGGGAAACTATATTCCCTATTTTAAAATTATTCATTTTTTAATAGCTGTTACTAAATAGAATCCTAATTAAGAAAATCTATCTGGAAAATATTATGTTCATTACTTTATGATTATATGATGGAATTCCCAGAAGTTCAGTTAATCTTTTTTAGCATCTTTTCCTAACCATCTATTTATTTATATTTTTAAAAATTTTAATGAACTCCTATGATTTTTTTTATATGTTTTATTAGGATTAGTAGTTAGAAAATACCATTTTTTCTATGATTTCTTTTATTTAGAAAGCTAATTAACACCAACTAGAATTGCTGTCTCTAAATTCAGATATCTAGATAATTCTCAGCTTGAAAGAAAAAAAAATTCCCAAATAACTACATTGAGACCATGATGCTCACTTTTATTCATTATGTTAAATGTGAATATTAAAAAATAATTATTTAATAATTTAAAAAATAATGAATATATCAAGTTTTTTTTATAGGAAGTTTATAGATTGTTTTTAGAAGTAGTAGAAAAAAACAACTTATAGAGAAAACTTATCTCTTTTTATTTAAAGCATATTTATTTGACTAAAATATTATAAAGTTTAATTAAAGGATAATGTTTAACCATAAATACAGTATATGCTTGTGTATTTATTTGGTTCAATGTTTTCACAATAAAAGTATTATTCTAAATATCAATGATATTTAGAATCACATTTCATAATCAAAATATAAAATACTTTCTTAATTAAACTATATTCAACTCAAAGGATAAAAATATTCAAATGATTGAATTTATTATGGCATCAAAAATCATCCCAATATGTCAAATAAAATGCAATTACTCAAATTCATTAAATTTAATAATCTAGAACTTTTGGATCAAGGGAATATCATTATGGTTCCCATAAACCAATGTAACGAAAACTTTTATGTTACATTGGAATACTGTATAATTAGAGAACAAATTTTAGTAGCAAAAAAACCTTTTACCACAAAATAAATGCATAATAACATTAAGAGCTTTGAATTCAGCAACATGAACTTATATTTATTCATTTAGAGGCTGATAACTACAGTGTCTCACAAAAGCGATTGGACACTTGTGCTTTACAAAAGGAAACTATAATAAAATAAATTAAAAATACATGTACATTTTTTGGGGGTTTAATATTTAAAGTTAGTAACAATTATTAAATAACATACATTTTGTCAAAATATTAAAGCATTAATTAAATAAAAATACAATTGCTTAGAACGGAGCAAAAAAAGCTCACATTAGTGATGGGACACTTACTTTTTTATCACATATTTATCCAAAAAATTTTACTTTTTAAAAGGTTTTAATGTTTTGTTGGATTTCCTTTTACTTTTAAAGCATGATTTAATCTTCTTGGGATGGATCTGGCTAATTTTCTTGTGATTTCTGGAGCATTCTTCTTGAAGCACTGATTTTAATTCTTCTTTTGAAGAAATGGTATGTTTGCGAATTCTTGATTCTAATTCTTGCCGAATATTCTCTATAAGATTTAAGTCTGGAGATTGTGGTAGTGTTTCTATTATTTCAGAATAGTTATACAGCAGTCAGAGTTTAACGTTCAAAGCAGTGTGCTTGGGGTCATTGTCCTGGTAGAATTTAAAATCGTAATGAAGGTTCAATTTTGGTGCTGAAGATTTCAAATTTTGCTTTATAATGTCAATATAATTGTACTGATCCATTTTACTATCAATAAAAGGATTACCAATTCCAACAGGCAACATAACTCCTCCTGCACCATGTTTTACTGTTGGCACCAAGAGTTTTGTTTACAAAATTTTACCCTTGATTTTCTCCACACCAAGATTCTACATCGTCAAGACCAAATATATTAAATTTACTCTCATCAACAAATATAACTTTATTCAATAATCAGAATTTTTATTTATATTGGATTTGGCAAAAAGCAGTTTGAGTTTTCTATTCTTTTCACTTACAAAGAATTTTTCCTGGCTACTCTACCGTGATATCCAGCATATCGGATTACTCTTCTAATAGTCTCAGTATTAACATTTACACCATATAATGCTTGTAAATCAGCAGCAACTTTAGGAGCACTCATACTTGGATTTTTTTTATAATTCGAACGACAATTTGCTTTATTTCATAGGATAGCTTTGATGGTCGGTCATGTCTTCTTTTATTCTGAATCATATGATTCTTTTTATGTCATTTAATGATATTGAGAACTGTTGAACGACTCAAGTTAACTATTTCAGCAGTTTCTCTATTAGATTTTCCACTTTCAATATGCAAATTATTAACCAATTTTCGAATTTCAGGCACAGTTTCTTTTTGTTTAGCATTTATGGCTGCACGCAGCTAAAAAACGCAAGAATTCCAAAACAATCTGGAGAAAAATACTGTAGACGATTTTATGAATTATTGCCAATTCCTTTTGAGTAAAAATAAAACACCTAAAATATTTTTATTGCTTATTTCAGGCTATTTTTGTTGCATATCTATCGGTGTCCCATCACTTATGTGAGCTATTTTTTGCTCCGTTCTAAAAAAATTGCAGTTTTATTTAATTAATATTTTGACAAAATGTATGTTATGTAATAATTGTTACTAAATTTAAGTATGAAGCATACCCACAAAAAATTTGTACATGTATTTTTAATTTATTACAGTTTCCTTTTGTAAAGCACAAGTGTCCGATCCACTTTTGGGACACTGTATATATTTAGATTATATATTTCAGATTCAGATTGATTACTTAGATATGTTCAAACTTTTGCATTTCATGCTTAATTTTCAAAACGGGTATTATTGTGAAATAGTTATTATTTTTGAATGACTGCTGTTTGGTAAAGTTACAATTTACAGATCTATATCATATTAGATTATATAAAATTTATGCAATTTTTCATCACAAAATTTCTATTGTTTTTACTCTGAAATTTTATTAACGTAGTAGGAATCGGAATTCATTCATTTACTATAATATTTTTCTATTTTCATGGATAATTACTAATTTCGATCAGCAGATTATTTAAAACTATTAGACCTCATGCCTATAAAGGAGATAGTATTTACATAAAATTTCTAATCAGCTACTTTGCAATGGATAAATAATTGAAATATACAGACAATTATATTATTTAAAGATTAATTCAATCTTTGTAAACATAAAGCGAAGAAGTAAGAAAGCTATTGTAGGCGCAACTAATTAATGATAACAGATAAAACGGTGTTATTAATTTGTGTTTTCATTGAGCAACACTAAAGCTCAAGCGGTTCTAACCTTAAATAATATCCACAATTAATAAAATTTGGTAATATGACGAAATTAATTTGATAAAGGATACCTGAAATATATCTAATTAGAACATACTGTAGAAGACTTGCAAGGCACACTTTCCAAAACAATTCGTTGCTAGGGGTGGTCTTTATTTAAAAAAACTGTTATTTAAGAACAGTTATCAGCCTATTAATAAATAACGTGTTCTAAAGAAATTGTGTTATTTAGACCGGGGGCAAACAAGGAAGAATTCGCCGGAACACTGATGCTGGCAAAACTTCGACGAAAAATTGACGTCAGAAAACGTCACAAAATAGGCATTCCAAGAAATATCTGGCAGAACACAGGCGACAAAACAAATTATTTATCTTTTCGTTTTGTTTTGAACCAGGACTCGTGTTAAAGATTTGGAGCTGTATTGATGTTTTCCTCTATCCTAAGTATAATTTTTCCTTATATTTCTATTTAATTTAACCCTGGTGTAAAAAGTATGCCTATTATAGTTCTTTCCAATTGAGTTAAATGAGTACTATTAAAATAATATATTTTGTTTTTATATTATGATACTCTCAAAAAGTGAATGAAATGGAGGCTGACGTGTCATTGGTGAACTGCTCACCACGCACAGCAAAATAACTTCTTCAAATACACTAGATTTTGACTACGGTCTTTCACTAACTATTTTATTAGCCTCTGACTGCGGTGTGGAAATGTTTTGATTTTCCTATGCCCCGAAAATGACAAAGGAGGAATTCCAATACGCCCCTTTCATTAATTTTTTTTTTTTATCTTACGCCAAGCCTTAGCCAATCGGTTATGCGCTGTCTTGCTGACCAGTAAAAATGTGAAGAAATGAAGGGGGAAATATTTCCAATGTCTATATCTTTCATACCAGAACACTCCCAAAGATGACCTCCATCCATAGAGCCACGGTCACACAAGAGGCAGGGAAAGTCAGCCCAATTCTATGTAGATGTTGTTGAAGATAGTCATGGCCTGTCAGTAACAGGAAGCAGGCAACACCAATTCTCCTAGGCAAACCCGAAGGAACTCTATTTTAATGCTGTAACAGCACTCCCAACTCTTAGCAGCAGCCAAATTAGCATTGTGTAGCTCCCTAGATGTCTTGAGCCCCGATGCCAACAAAGACTTGAAGTTAAGAATTGGGATAGGAGAACGACACTTGGGCAAACTCAGTGTGCAAATTTTGCCAAAGAGTCACCCTTCTCATTACTTGGGATCCGAACATGACTTGGGGTCCACTGAAGTAAAATTTTATTACCATTTTCAATAAGATTACTGAGGGTACTTTTACACCTAACTTCTTCAGAAGAAGTAGAAACAACTGTATTTACCAAGACTTGGATTGCTGCCTGCAAGTCAACCCTTAAAAAAAAATTTAAATTAATCAGATTATCATGAATTTAAACGGTATAACCGAAGTCATATTTACTCGTCATGGAAAAATATTAAAACAAATAACCCAGAAACTGCCACAGAGATGAATTGTATCCGACGTATTCTTGGAGTTCCTGTAACCCCGCAAATTAAAAAAGAGATCTATGCATCAAAATTTCTATTGACAAAAATCCCTATAGACTTAGATTTAAACCTGATCGCGGAGGAAATTAACCGAAATGAGTTAATAGTATCAAGCATAAGACGTTTCACTAAGAAAGGATCACCGGAGCTTTCTGAAAACTGATACTTATCATAGCTTTCTGATACTTATAACCATATACGGCTTCAATATATCAAAAGAAATTAGTTTATTCTATTTGCGATTAAAACTAAGACTTTTCGTTGATAAAGTTCGCCAATGTGGCACATGCCATAAATTCTTCCATCTCACTAAGCAATGCAAACTCCGATATCCAAACAATACGGCTCGGCACACAAACACAAAACAAGGTTCTTCTAATACAATCAGATGTGTAAACTGCAAAGGCAATCATTCGGCTGATTATTAATCATGCCCATCTCGTCTTGAAGAAAATAGATTTCTGTAGTTCAAAGCAGAAAATCATTTATTATTCATCGAGACTAGGTGACAATTCAAATCACCTAAGGATTCTTTCTCTGGAATTACCCGTTCGGCACAACCTAGTGCGATCAACAAGAGAGAAATTGAAGAAGGTATCAATACAGCAGTATCCAGAGTGACAGAATCATTTAATAACATATTATTGAAACTGACTGCGTCTTTTGAGGCCAAATTACTAGCTCTACAAATTAGACAGGATGAAATGATGACAAAAATGTTCTCGTTATTAAATAACACTATTGAAACATTTAAATTAAAAGCACAGGTACTGCCTGTATCCCTAAACGAAAGTATACCCGAAAATGTTCTGGGCTAAGATTTTCCCAAAATAAAACTGGATCAAATACTAATTTAATTCCAGAAATATCCAAGGATTTTAATTTCGGATTAACCTCTGAATTCAGTCAAACAATAAGTGAGTGCTTAGCGAAGGAGTCCTCTAATAGCCCTCCATAGCACAAATACATAGGTATTATTTTGAGTTTTCTGTTCTATCCTGGAATGCTAGAAGTATTTCTAATACGCCCATATTTTAAGTTCTCTTACTTTACTTCAAGTGTTATTGCTAGTCAAGAAACTTTTCTGAAAAAATAAAACCCTTTCTTTTTAACCAGTAAAACTACATTTTGGAGTGACAGAGACAGCGTTCGGGAGGAGGTCTCATATCTGCCATATATAAATCATATCCAACTCAAATCTACAACCCAACGCGTCTTCCAGATGAAGGGCGGGAACTTTTGGTAGTAAAAGAGTATCACTTTCTTCTTTAATTCTTTTCATAATAAATATATACATCCCTACTAGAAAATTTTCAAGCGTTTGCTTAAACAGCATAATCCTTCTTTTTATTCGTATCGTCTACTAATGATGATTTTCGCTTTGGTCTTGGTTGGTTACTATGGACGACATGTTCATGTCTTTTTATACTGCTTATTTGAGAGAAAGTTGCTGAAAAATTTCATGAAGGCAAGAAATACGATTTGATGGATCATGAGTTTTCTGATGACTTACAAGATATTTTTTCAGAGTGAAATGCTCTTATTGCAAACATTACAAACCATTCCCTAGGAGGAAATAAATTTATTTTAAAATTTTGAGGTGTTAAAGCAATATTTTCGATTAATTAACATGTTGTAATATAATTTTTTTTATCATTACAGAAACACCTTCGTTTAACATAAACTAGCTAAGGTAATCCCAAATAAGCTAAATAATCTATTAGATGAAAATTTTTAAGCTCATAATTTACAAAATGTATAACTATCGGTAATAACAGTTTTCTTGAAACACATAAACTGTCACTGAGTTTACTCTTATTATCCATATCTTTTAGTGTAAATAAAGTTTTTATGTTTATTATACTTTCCTAGTGGAATTAAAAATTTTTTTCATTATACATTATAGTAAAAGAGTTCTGTTAAAAATCATTAACAGTTTTTCAGAAGAGTTTCGAGTTTACTTTATAACATAAAGTACTTTTAATACATTTACTTCATCACATTAATACATTATATGTATATTAAATCAATGACAAAAAATAAATTGGAAAACACATACATCTGAAGCTTTTCTTGTTTCTTCCATCACACTTTGTAATAATGATTTAAACTGGAACACCTCGAAGTAGAAGGATCTATATCTCATATTGGCTGTAAAATGGCCCATTCACTCTGCAACTCGTTCGCATTCAGGATTTCTCTAAATATTTTTGCTAGGACGTCGAAAACCTTAAGAAATAAAAATGGAACTGTTAAATTTCTTTATTTTGATTAAATGAAATAAAAAACATTTCATTACTCATTTCATAACATTGATATAAAAAGTCATTAAAATTACCTAAATAAAAACATACAAAAAGTATGTTATTAAATTAATTATATTACTTAAATTATTTTGATTTTAAAATTCCTTTCAACACCATAAAAATTACAAAGTTATATAAAATTACATTTTAAAAATTATATAAAAGAGTATATTAATAGAAAATAATTAAGATTCTAAATTAACTTTTTTCTTTTAAGTAACATTCTATTAATATTCTATTATTAATAAAGTGAAAAAGTACTTAAAATTTCACAAGAAACAGAATCCTGTGACCAAAACATCTTCAAATATCTTCTTAGGTAAACTATATAATTATAACTCGAGTATGGTTGTTATTTATATAGCATATTTCACATAAAGGTTATAAGTTTCATGGTACCGTGATGTCATTCCACGATGAAAAATATTCTACCAATTAGAGTTTTCTTAATTGATAAAGAGAAATAGCTATAAGACTTGCTTCCTCGTAGGAATGATTTTACGTGTGTTGTACCATCAGATTATGGTGCCTCAGGAAGGATAACATATTTCTACTATAGTTGGTATTTCATGAAAACAATTCTTTTAATGATAAGAAACGAAATTCGTTATCATCGTGTCGTTGTTGACTCAGGAGAGATAACATGTTTCTACTACAACAATAACGATTCCATGATAACAACTGTTACTGTATCGATAATATATTAAATAAACTGATACTGAAAGGTATGTCTACAACTCAACAGGGAGGAGTTTTCTAATCAGTTCAGATATCAGAAAGTAGTATATCACTTCAATTCAATCAATATTCAAAAGCTTGAAGTTACGTTTTTAAGTAAAATGGATTCGAATTTAGACATAAAATACATGCCAAATTTCTTAAGCGAATGACTCGTTGAAAATACATGAGGAAAATAGTCGAGTCCAAACTTTAAACAATATGCTCTGAAAGTGAAAAGAAAAACTTTTACTCCTTCCCGAAAGTTATGTGCTTTCAGCAATGACGGTTCGTTGAATTATACTTCCTCAAGATTTAATATTCCAGCAAAACCTTGTACACCTCTCTTACTAAACATTAAAACTTTGGTGGAAAAACTGTGCGACTGTTCCTTTTTGACTATGCACTGCTTAATTACTACAACTATGGTCGTAATAAAATTGGGATGCATAAAGATAACAAATATTATTTGGATTAAAATTTTCCCATTGAAACTGTGAGTTTAGGTGCAACAAGAACAATTCAGTTCTCGAGAAAAATTTCAAAACTGTGAATTTACCCTTGGAAAATAGCTCATTATTAATAAAGAGTTCTTAAACTAATATGTCATGGTCCCATGAAATACCTGCCGAATCAACAGTGAAAGAACCAAGGATTAGTGCCACGTTCAGAAAAGTGAAGCCGACTTGTGTTCCAAAATATCCAAGTGAAGAAAGACCCCTCTCGCTAAACGACACTGAGTGGAAGATCTGGTAAATGACAGTACCGTGGATTCTTTTTCTAGTGAATTGAGTCCCAGTCTTTCAGATAATAGATAGGAGACAAGTTTGCAAGTCCCCGTGGTAACCAGCTGTGAAAGCATTTGCAAGAAAGACATTGGAAATAATGTTTCCCTTTCAGCTCTACTGTATAAAGGACAAGTAAAAGTGCATATTCGCAAATATAATGTGAATTCGAATGAAATTTTGTACCCTACCAAAAATGGAATGACAATGAGCCTAACTACGTGGTACGATTTTTATTTAAGACTTTTCAATTTTAATTTTAACTATACTACTTCACATCATACATTACAAATAATTCTATTTTGGTTTTAAATGAGAAAGATTACATGCATATATAAACTTTTAAATTTTATACACTTTTAATAACTATATATTTATTAAGTTAGATTATTTTCATAAATACAATTTAATTGAATGGTATAGAATTTCAATGACTCCATTATTGAGTATTTATTTACATAGCATTAGTCACACTTTATAGAATGTGAACGCAGGTTTTTGGCTATTTTATCTCCTGATGAAGGGAATAATTTATCTCTAAATCTAATTGTTTCACTTGAAAAGCAATTAGCTAATGTTTTCCAAAACATATATGAGTGCAATGTGTTTATAATTAATCATCCCAGTCAAAGGCAGCACAATTTTTAATTATTTCAAATCTTGATAAATACAATTCATTAGGATCTGAAATAATTTTATTGATTAATATGGAACATGTTGCTTCGAGTTTTGTGAAAGATGTCGATTTTATTGGTGAAAACTTTGTTAAAAATGGTTCAGTAAATTGCATAAAAGAAGTTTTATTTAAATCCTAAAAATAAATAAATACATTTAGAGCCTAAACATATGTTTTTTCATTCTTCTGTATGTGCGTTTTTCTTAAAAGTAGTGAAGAAACGTAATTTTACATTTATGAAGGAAAGTTTTCATTTTAAATAATAAATTTTTTATATAAGTTGTACACAATAGTAATTCAAATTCCATTAGTTAATTATTAACTAAATTTAGAAGTTACAATATAGGAAGATTTTGGCTCATTCATAGTCAATGCTAATAGTTGTGAAAATTCCTCCACTGTATCACATGAAAATATCGTATCCTATAACATTCCTTGCGGATATATATATATATATATATATATATATATATATATATGTATATGTATATATATATATATGTATGTATATGTATATGTATATATATGTATATATATGTATATGTATATATATGTATATATATGTATATGTATATATATGTATATATATGTATATGTATATATATGTATATATATGTATATGTATATATATGTATATATATATGTATATATATATATATATGTATATATATATATGTATATATGTATGTGTATATATATATATATATATATATATATATATATATATATATATATATATATATATATATATATAATGATTTGCAATAATGGTAGGACTTTCAAAGAACCTACCATTTACAGAGAACGTGATGTTGTCACTCATTTTCTACAATCTTAAATGGATGAACAGGAAATCAGATTTATGCAAAAAATAAACAAAGAGATGATTTTTACAAATGAGGATAAAAATAACTTTAATAAAACAACTTCTTGTTATATTTGTTTTGAGTTTTTACCGTTAAATTGAGTTCACGATCATTGCCATATAACAGGGAAGTATGGAGGCGCAGCCCATACAAATTGCAACTTAAACTATATATATATATATAATTCAAACAAGGATACCTATTATATTTTATAACTTAAAGGGGTATGATTCATATCTATAATTTTCCAAAGTATTGGGAAATTTAAAGATAAAAATTTGTACTGTATTCCAAATAATAAGCAGAGCTACTTTATCTTTTAGAAAAGTGGTTTTGCAATTCATAGATTCCTTATAGTTTTCCCCTGCTTCTTTAAAAAATCTTGCATGCAGTTTGGATATAGAAACATTTCTCTTATTGAGAGAACATTTCAAAGATAAGGAAATAAAATTGTTAGCTAGGAAAGGAGTTTAGTTATAAAGTTATATTGATTGAGATGAGAAATTTCAGGACAATGCTTTACTTCTTAAACAAGCATTTTATAGCAACATAAAATGTAAAGAAATATCAAATGAGCAATATGAACACGCTTAACGAGTATGGGAAAATTAAATATTCCAAATTTAGGAGATTATCATAATTTACACATAAAAAAAGATATTTTATTACTTTTTTTTATGTAAATATACGAATATACGGACATATACGAAAACACTATGTCTTGATTATTATGATTTAGATTCAGCTCATTCAATTACTTTGCCCTCAGTTGCTTGGAATGCCACTCTAAAGAAAATTTCCATCACTTTAGAACTTCTAACTGATCTAGATATATATTTATTTTTTGAAGAAGGGATCAGAAGAGGGATCAGTGTTATTTCAAAAAGATTTGGTGAAGAAAATAACAAATTCTTACCTAATTTTGACGCTGAAAATCCTAGCAAATTTATCATATATCTTGACGCCAATAACGTGTACTATTGGGCGTACCACCTCCACTGTCTTACTTTGAATGGTTAAGTGAGGAAGGAGGAAAAAATTTAAGCCCAGGGAAGTAAGAGATGACGATTTATTTGTTTATGTCACTGACGTAGATATGGAGAATTCGGAATCTCTCCATACCGAACATAATGACTACCTTTTAGTAGCACAGAAAATGGAAATTAGACACTCAATCCTGTCTTAAAATTGTTTAGAATTGCTTCTTACATGAATATACCGATAAATGAAAAACAAACAAAATTAGTATTGAATCTGAACAGTAAAGTGAAATATATTATTCATTATCGTTATCTTTAAATTATGTTTGAATTTTGGTAGGACGATAACTAATCTTCACAGAATACTAAAATTTCGTCAAACAACGATTTCCATTACAACAAAATTCGAAAAATATGTGGTGATAAAGCCGAACATTTATTCACAGATACATTATGTTATGAGGTTGAGACTGGAGATTTGTATCAAGATATTGTACTGCATCAGGATAGTTTATAGAAAGATCTATTTAAATTAAGGAATAATGCGGATTTTGGAAAAACGATGGAGAATTACAGAAACAGAATGAATAATAAATTTGTCCAAACCAAGAAAAAATTTAAAAGATTAATATCTTCTCCTTCATATATTTTATTTCAAATCTTCAATTTGGACTTAGCTGCTGTAGAAATGCATAGAGCAAACTATTATTTGAACCAATGTAAGCAGGTTTCTTAGTTTTAGATATGAGTAAATTATTCATGTATGATTACCATTACAACACAATTCGCAAAATGTATGTTGATAAAGTCAAACATTTATTCACAGAAAGATATTCATTATGTTATGAGATTGAGACTGAAGATTTTATCAAGATTTTGTACAGCATCAGGATAAATTTGAATTTTCGGATTATCCCATGGATCATTTTCTTCATTCAAACTTAAATAAAAAAGTCATAGGTAAAATGAAAGATGAATTGAATGGGGTGGTCACAAAGCAAATTGTTGGTCTAAGATCAAAGATGTATCGTATTCATATTGATAATGGAAGGATAAAAACTGCCAAAGGGATAATTAAAGTTGTTCTAAAGAGAACTCTTCATCATGAAGATTATTTCAACACCTTTATATAATATGTAAATATAATTGAATTGACCAAATAAAAGTATCAAACTGTAATCAAAACCTATACACTGTTAAACAAAGGAAAATTGGTTTGTGTTGTTTCAATAATAAACGTTATATTCTGAATGATGGAATTAGAAGCTTTTTCTCACGAAAATTGTAATATCTGAAGAAAAAATATGTAAAAAGGAAAATAATTATGTTGTATATTTTTAAATATTCTGCTCAGTAAAAGTGTTTTTCTTTTAGTCTTTGTCTCTGTGCTTTATTTATTTATTTTACATAATAAGATTTTTTGTATGCATTATCTGTACACGTTTATTTTATTATTATTTCTTTTTAGTGGGAATAAAAATTTATTTAATGAAAGTGGGGAAGGGGGCACTATCATGCAGAGTGGAAATTGTTATCGTCTCGATAAACTTCAAAAACTTTGAAAGTTCTGTTAGTGTAAAGTCTGGGCTCTGTTATCACCCTTTTAATCAGGTGGAGCCAACTATGATAAGGTATTGCTCTTTCCTACCCCGGAAACTCCACTCCACTAATCCGATGATCCAATGCTCCACCTGTTCCAGAAATTTCAATTTCAAGTTACTGCTTCATCAGAAATATTTTAAATAATTTAAAAATTGAATCATTTTTTAACAGTAAGTTAAACTGTATTTGATAATTAATTGTGAAATTAATATATTGTGAAAATATAGGAAAAAATCAACATAAAATAAGAATTTCAATTTTTATATTTTTTAAGTTATAAGTGATACTTTAGGGCCTAAAGCATATAGACTTTTAAGAATGAGTTGGATAATATTTGAAATGAATATATTCATATACTTAGAAATTGCACGAGCAATATGAATATTAAGATGAAAAATGCAAAAAAAAAAAAAAAAAAAAAAAAAATACAATTGAATTTATGAGCACCTTAATTTCTTATCAATGCTGTATTCCGTTTTTTTTTTTTTTTTAGCTTAGAATAATTTTGTATAACACAATGCTTTTAAATCTCAATTATATCTACAAACATAATAACATATGGCCATTAAAATTGCTACACCAGGAAGCAATGCAGATAACAACATGATATTTATTGGACAAATATATTTTACTAGAAATAACAAGTGATTAAATTTTCAAAAAATTTAGCAGGATAGATCCTGAGAAATCAGTACCCAGAACAACCACCTCTGGCAGTAATAACAGCAGTTATACGTCTGGGCATTGATACAAACAGAGATTGGATTGCATGTTGGATTGCATGTACAGGTACAGATGCCCATGCAGCTTCAACACGATGACACAGTTCATCAACCGTAGTGACTGGCGTTTGGTGACGAGCCAGTCGCTCGGCAACCAATGACCAGACGTTTTCTATTGGTGAAAGTTCTGAAGAACGTGCTGGCCAGGGCAACAGCCGAGCATGTTCCGTATCAAGAAAGGTCCGTACAATACCGGCAACATGCGGTCGGGCATTATCCTGTTGAAACGTAGGGTTTCGCAAGGCTCGAATAAAGGGTAGAGCCACGGGTCGTAACACACCAGAAATGTAACGTGTACTGTTCAAAGCACCGTCAATGCGAACAAGAGGTAACCCAGACGTGTTTCCAATGGCACCCCATACTATCACGCCAGGTGATGGGCCAGTGTGACGATGACGAATGCACGCTTTAGCAAACATCATCTGCTAAATCACAGCACGGACGAAAGTGTGTGCTGAGCAATCCTGACAGATGATCATTAAAGAGAATTATCACGAAAAATAAGAAGACTACATCTGCAAAAGTTACTGCTGAAATGAATGTCATGTTACCAAACTCTGTGATACCAAAACAATTCAAAAAGAAGAAAAGAAAATGAAGCTCTTTTTGAATTGTTTTGGTACCCTTTTGGTACCAAAACAATTCAAAAAGAGCTTCATAAACAAGGAATTGCTGGCCGTGCTGCAATTAAAAACCATTCATCAGTGATGATTAGCCCGTAACAGGAAAAAGTGGTGTTTAAATCATAAAACTTGGACTATAGAGCAGCGGAAAAGAGTAATATGGTCTGATGAGTCTTCTTTCACATTGTTTCCCACTTATGGCCGAGTTTAAATCTGGAGAACGCCATCTCAAGCCTATAATACATACTGTTTGTTGCCAAGAGTGAAACATGGCGGGTCTTCTGTGATGGTTTGGGCAGCCATATCGTGGTTCTCTGATGGCTCCATCATAACTCTGGCAGGGAAGATTACTGCCAAGTTATGTGAACATTTTGGCCTACCAAGTCCATCCCATGGTACAAACTTTGTTCCCCAATGGTGATGGTATCTTCCAAGACGACAAGCTCCTCTTCACACAGCTCACTTTGTTCAGGACTGGTTTTCTGAGCACGAGGATGATTTGTCGCATCTCCCCTGGCCACCCCAGTCACCAGACTTGAATATTATCGAACCTTCGTGGTCTACATTAGAGCGGAAATTGCGTTCTCGTTATCCACCACCTACATCGCTGTCTGAACTTATCACCGTTCTGCAGGAAGAATGGTACAATATTCCCTTGGCAAACATACAGGAACTGTATTTATCCATTCCGAGAAGACTGCAAGCTGTTTTGTAAGCAAACGGGTTTCCTACACCATATTAGGCAAGGAAACGTGTTTTTTAAGGTGTTTCCATATTTTTGTCCAACCCCTGTATATCAGATGTCTTGATGAATAAACAATCATAATTTCACAAAGCTGATATTACCCATCTTTCAAAATATAAATAATAATTCAATATGATGTAAATATATTCAATGGTTCAACAGAACAATGCTGTCACATAGTCATATGACATGACGTCATTATTTCTTCTCCGTGAATTCACGTAAAATTCTCCGAGCAAGGCTTTCACTAGAGAGTTTTTCAGTAGTTTGCACCTAGCCTAAGATAACGTTTTTCTCGCTTCAGCTTATACAGCAGTTTAACAATACTGTTAAGCCTGCCACACACTATACGTTTTTTGGATTTGTTAAGGGGGTAGATATTAATTAGCACACGTGCGTTTCGAGTTTTGTTGGTCACAGTAGGGAAAGCACATATGAAAGGGGAAGTTATTTTTAATAGCGCCATTTTTCAATATTTATTACATTTGGCTTAAAATGTCTGCTTTGTAAATTTAAAAGAAAAATCGCCAATATTTTAAAATTAAAAGATCTATTTAGTCAGTTTTACGGCTTAACGTACTTACAAGTATTTTGAGTATTCATTGCTTCACTCACTTATCTACCTGTAATATCTACTATTAAGTTTAAATTTTATGATATGTTTTACACTCTTCTTATTTAACAGAAATAGTTTTTTTTAAAAAAATATCATAGCTTAAACGTGAGTAAATTAAATACAGAAAAATTGCCAGCTGTTGCTCTGGATTGTAATGATGCAAAAATTTGGCGGATGCAGCAAAAATCTATTTTGATGAATAAAATACACACAAAATATAAGAATTTCTTAAATTATGTTAAAATTGATCAAGAATTGTTGAAAGTATGTTGGATAAGGTAACACATTTAACTATAACCAGGAATATTCATCAGTTCTTTTAGACCTTGTGAACGATTGAACGGGACTTAACATTTTCTGGCAATAAGTAGAACGTATGAAGATTTGAATTTTACGCCAGTTATTTCTCCTAACTTTGACCCAAAAAAATATCGAAAACGTGAGTCAATTATAAAAATTCTCCATAAGAAATATTTGAAAATAAAAGTAATTCTTGAAATTATTTATTAATTTGTTAAACTGTAGTTATTATAAAAGATTTAAAACTCTAAATTGGATTAAGTAAATCATATTTAAAATTTTCGTTTATTTTTTCTTTTAATTAAGTTAAAGTAAGATGATTATCACTTAGTTTAAATGCAACAAATAATGTAAAAATTTAATGAAATTCATTAACTGAATTATAATATTTTATGTTTTAATATAAAGAAAACCAAATAGTTTTAAACATTCACTATGTTTTTTAATAATACTTCATTGCGGGCGTATTATGTTTATTATAAAACATAGTATGGACTTATAAATAACATAGTTTTATTTTTCATTTTTTTATCATCCATTGTTGCAAATTTCCATCAATTTATAAATATCTTATTATTTTTCATACACTTTCTTATTATTTGATTGGTATAATCAATGATCAAAATTTACTACAAATAAGACTCATCTTTGTGAATTTTGCATTATTTGTGTTATAAATATTTTAATAAATTAAACAGAAACTGCGAATTTTCAGTAAATACTATTTTTCCAAGTGTCACCAAGAATATGTTACATTCCCATGGGAAGAGACACGCGACAGAAGGAAGTTACTGTTTATCCTGTAATTAGCCCTATGAAGGAAGAAAAATCAGACCTTGCTTGAATTTTAGTAAGCATATCATACAACTCCATACAGATATATTTTTCTAGCGTCATGCAAAACCAAAGGAAGAAATGTATAAGGCAGTGCTTCCCAACCTTTTTTTAGCAGGCGGACCCCTTTTTCAGACAAAAATTCGTGGCGGACCCCTGTCGGTCAAAAGCACAGAAACTAATCGGGTCAAAGCCCATCGGAAGTGAAAACTCCATAATTTTTTGCCATTTTTTTCAATAACCATGACGAATCAAGAGTCTTTGATTTAGTGAAGAATGAAAATAACTTTAAACTAGCTACATTCCATTAGTCTGAATTCCCATATTATATTCAGATACTTGCTGTTGGATTTAATCACATCGCTCATCACACTTTCAAGCCATATTTCTAATTGAATAAAGGGAATATATTGCAAAGAAAAGCAACATTCGTTGCATAGTATTTTAATTTTAAGAACAAAAATATGAATACAAACAGAATTCAATTAAATAATTATTTCTAGAAAATACAAACAAATACCTATAAAATTTATAGTTCGGAAATATTCTAAGCTCGTCGACGAAACAAAATGCGCTCTTCTTTACTAGAGGTGAGCATGTAGGAATAATAATGGAATCTTAATATGAAGGTTGATGTTGCTTCTGATGACACAGTTATGAAAAGTTATCCAGACATCCCGAGTATGTATATAACGAACAAAATCCAGTAAAATCGCTAATCCCGTAATGTCAGTAGATTCATCTATTTGGAGAGAAAATGAATTAAGTTGGTTGCGAAAAACCAGAGACTCTTTCACATCATTTGACATGTCAGCTATCAGTCTCTTGACATAATTGTTTGATAGCAGTGTATTTCATGTATTTCTGCCATAACTTTAGTTACATATTCTTATTATCCTTTGCTAAATGTACGAAACTTCAGTTTATATTATGTTTGTAACTTAAAATTAGGAAAATTTTTTATTTTCTATATTTCATTTATGGATTAATTTTGTGTTTCTTAAATGTCAAGTATTCATGTTATTACATTGGATCAAAATATTGATTATAGTGATTGCATTAATTTTATAACTTTTTTCCTCTGAATTTAAATTTTAATTTTACTATTTTAACAACTTAAAATTTAATTAATAAGCTTCAACTTTAATTTTTTAACAACTTAAAATTTAATAAAAAAAGTTTATTCGGAAGGGAGAGAAGCAGCTACTAGCGCGCATGCTTTATTCAAATCTTCGCTCGTTACAGGATATGCTCTGTTAAAATTCATCAACTTTACTTATTCTTCTAGGTATTCTGATAGATACTGACGCATCATGAATTTTCTTTCTTTCTTGGACATATTTCGGCACCATGGGATATGACAATATATTCCGTTATTGTGTGTGATTGAAGTATTATCTTCATTACAGAAGTACTATGGTTGAATTCACAATAATCAAGTTGTTGACGAAGTTTGTTAACAGACTGGTCTGTTAGTAATTTTAAAAATTGAACTTGCTATCAAGTTTGAGCTTCGCAGAAATCAGGTTTTGTTAAACTAGTTCACTTTTAACTAAAGAGCTATATTTACTTAAAGAGTAGGTAGTGTGAGTAGGTAGAGGTTTCAACTCATGCACACGACTACAGTTGTCTAAGTGCTCATGACTGCTTTTATTTACATTACTATCTTAACAAATTACGCTTTATAAATTTCATCCTGGAAAAAAATCTAACACAAAGATAAAGAGCTACTGTTGGTGCTGCTCTCAGTTTGAGAAAAACAAGGATCAAAATTGGATATTTTACCTAAGAATTAAATGTCCAAAAATTTTCAATCTTTGAAAGTGATTTTAATAAATTATTTCGAAAATCAATTAGTTCCAGCTCTACACTGTAGTAGTTTCCTTGAAAATGAAACTATATGAACATACAAGTAAAGAAATCTAAGGGATAAATCTATAAAAGATTTTTTGTCAAACAAATACTTGAAATTCTTAAGAAATCTTGGAGGCATTCATTGAATTCACTTCTCAAATTCAAAACAATTTCAATGTACTATTTACTGTTGTAAAGAGGTGTTGAAGATCTTTACCTGTCAAGGGTTTACTTCAAACAGAAAAAGTGCTGGCATTCACTTTGTAGTATCAATATCTTAATAGCTACCATAGAGTTGTAAGTTAAGGATATTTAACTTTTCGGTAATGTATACGAGAAAAACAAACTCCTTCCTCCAAAATGGATCATCTACTTGTCGGAAGCATTTAACTCGTTCTTACAAAAGTTTTGCTAAAGCAGGGAACAACTCTTGAAAACGTTGTAAGGCTCTAACTTTACTCAACCGACACGAACTTCCTACGAAGCTATATATCATACAGACTTTCTTAGTTTACTAAACACTTTTCTGAATTAAAAAAATGTCTGTGAATTTGCATGTACCGTTTTTTATTCGTAACACTAGTTTCATTGCATTATTCGAAACTAAAATCTTCCCCCGCGGTTGTTCCTTGAATATTATATGATAAGACAGAAAAATCTCAGAAAGCTATGCTATGAATCCCTTCTTTTTCTTTGCTTAACACTGCAGGTTCTTCCTCCATACAACTTATTAATAGGAATATTTTCAGAGCTATGATCTTTAAATATTAAAAATAAATCGTGTCCTGTAGTGAGTCTGGTTAACGGTTAAATATCTGCATTTTTTCGAAATAATTTAAAATCGTTCATGAAAAACTAGCAGTTGAGCAGTATAAACTATATCAGTTTATTCACCATGTTTCTGAGAAATATAGCTTCAGCCTTCAAAGTTCATTAAAATGAACTTTTGTGAGAATTATGAGATAACTTCAGAATTCGTATCCTCGAACCTACTCATTATTATGTTTGTAGAAAATTGCATACGTAGCAAACGTTATCTCAATTTTATTTTTGAAACTATATCCAATAATGCAGATTCTAAAAAGGTAGTTTTAATTTTTCTAATTTCCTGTGGTTTCTTGTTCCTCACAGAATTATATTTGACGATCGAAAACACCCTTCTCAGTTGCGGCTTTATTCTTCTTTAATAGTTTTAAAAAGTTGATTGTCAAGCATTAAATTTAGATTTTAGTTGCCTTACCATTTCTTTCTTTAGAGCAGAAACCAACAGGAATTCGTTTCCAGTACTTTCATAAATTGTTTTTAAATAACGCTCGTTCTCTCTTTTTTTTCACAATTGATGCATTTCCTTACCACAATAAACATATGCATTTGTTCCTCAGCTGAGTAAAGAAGTAATCAATTTCCCATTCCAAATTTAAATGATTATATATATATATATATATATATATATATATATATTGCTGAAACATACCATCTTTAAAACAGACCTATCTTTAGTATCAATTCTTAAATCAAATTATCCAAGTTATATTTCATATACATTATATACATCATAAAAGCATAACTAGTACTAGCACGTAACATAATACAAGCATCAAGCACAATAAGAAGCATGTGGCAAAAACATGGCAAGCATCAGACATGTACAATCGTCTATAAGGTGAGGCTGATAATCGCAGGTGACAGGCGAAACAAGCATTTGTTTTATCAACACATCTAGACATCATCTACTGCCAATGTTACTAAAATAGACCTTAGAAGCAGCTCGTGATGTTTATTGATCACTGATTTAGACAATAATGTTATGTAAATAAATAATGTAGATAGTAAGTAGTATGATGCAAAGTGTCAAATAAATTTATCAGAGTACATCAAAATATTTATTTTCTGATTTAAGGAGTAATTTTAAATTTTAGTCAATTTTCTAATGCATAATACTTAACAAATTAATACCTGCACTCATTTTCAAGAGTTGGGCATTTAATGGCAAATGGTGATAAAATCGATAACTGTGTTTTGATTAACTTGAAATTGAGCTGGAAAAAATATAGCCAATTTGTTTATTGAAAAATAAATGAATAAGAATAAGGAACAGCAAACATGAAAATGGTATATTTCTGTATAACATGACGTTACATTGAAATCATTAACAAAAATAAGTTGAAACAAAAAGTTATTTTAATTGGATATGTGAGAATCTCTTTTGTGAATGTAAAGTTTGAATCACTTAATGAGGAGATCAACTGCTGTAAACTCAACTTCCTCAACCTGAAACAATTTTTCACACAGGTAGAGGAATTCTCAAGTTAACGAGAGTGTGCCGCTCTGAAGAGGGCATCCAAGCAATGCAGGCGACTGCGCTCTTTTCGACATGCACATCCTCTTCTCATGATTCCTATGGTGAGGAGTTATATCTTCGATAAAAACGAAAACAGAGAACCAACTGCAACAACAATGTAAAATAACATCCAATCACAAAGAGATTCATCCCTATATAATACACAAGTCTTAAAATCAATCTATAGGGGAAATATCTGATTAAATTTTTTCGCAGATCATTTAGAGAATCGTGAGTTCTGAGACCGGTATGTTTTGTGATATCCAAACTCTTACAGATTTGTCAACATGTTCCTGGGCAAATCTTTTCTTGTAAGTTTTATTATCTTGCCCTTACTATGGCGCATTACTCTGTAATGCGGCTAAGTAAAGGCAAGGTTTAATTGTTGGTTTTAAAATGGCTTGGTTTAAATTGTTTCTATAACCTTGAAATGATGAAATTATGAATGCGGAAGAATCAAACAAAATCTATAGTTAATTGCCATTTGATGTACTTACTTCTGATATTTTTTGAAAATCATGGAAATATATTTATTTTGAAAGCAAAATTGTTTTCGAATATCTAAATTGCAATCCTTATTATTCTCTGTATATGATATTTCGGTAACACTTCATAATGAATACAATTAATAATTAATACTGCACAATTGAATTAATTCTGAAATTTGTTTATGTTAACGATTCCTTACCTTAAAGTTAAAATATGTCATATTAATAAGATTTTGAAAATGGTAGTTCCTTATAGAGACTTAAAGTTAAAATACCTCGAAAAGATACTTTTCGTGAACATTTTTTATATATTTTTAACAAAGTACGCAAAATATTATGTTGGTTATTCTTTGTAAAAATAGAATAGATTTCAGATATTTATGAAAGTATTCAAATGTTCCATTAAATTAAAAGGCATTAGAATGCGAATTCTTGAAACTATTTTTTCATCTGGTTTTTAGAATTTATGGAATATATCCTTTTTAACAAAGAGGGACTGACTCTTTGTTAAAAACAATGCAGTGTATAACTGATTTTTTATTCCTAGAAAAACGGTGAAATCAGGAAAGCGATATGATTTTAGATAAATATTAAAAATGTTTTTTTTTTCATAAGAACTTAAAACATTATCCCAATATAAAATCAATTTAATAAAAAATTGGAAGAAATCAATGACAATGCACTGTATAACTGAACAACTCGACCAAAATTAAAAAAAATAACAAAGTGAATTCTAATATTGCGATTGTGTTGGTTGAGAGCTAAGTACGAAGTAGGAATGCGGAAAAGTATTGGTTATTAGTATTTTATGTCTGGTATTTACATTTAACTAACATACAGTTACCGATATCTTTTTTTTTTTTTTTTTTAAATACAAGTTACTTCTAGCAGCTAAATTTACAGGATGCCCAGAGAAGAGCATACAATCAATTGTAATAAGGGAGAATCAATGTCGAAATATTCTGTCATGTTTCCATAAATAGAACAATCCCATTGCTTAATATTTATAATTAGTTCCTAGAATTCCTTATGCCTTTAAGAAGAACTAACCTAGTTGATCTTAAAGGCATGATACATTCTTGTTACTAAAAAAAAAATCTCCATAATATCTGTCTAGAAGTGTTTACAGGCAGTTGGATATGGTTTGATCACATTCATTTTGTTTATCTACATTTTTATCGTTACAGAAATAAATATTTTTTATCTGTGAAAATCACCCTGCAGTCGTTAGTAGTTTATGATCGGTATTGTTTGGTTCATTATGATTTTTTTCATCCTTCTTTAAATTAGAGACTTTTTATCTGTTGGCAAACGACCAAGTTCCTGTTTCTTACAGTTGGGGTACTCACCTCAGGACCATAATCCAATCTGGCTTGACTTTCTTGGATTTTTATTTTATTATTTGTTATTAAAACATTATCAGTTCTTGGAATAGTTTCCGTTTGCGCCTATATTTTTATTTTCTTTGTGGTTAAATTGATCTAGAATTTTGAAGTGTACTTTAAACTTTTGAAAGAATTGTTTTGCTCACAGCAGCCATGGTAGCTATATCTCTTACAGTCACAGAAGTGTGTTCATTAAGAGAGATGATTTTAGAATGCTTCTTAGGAGTAATACCCAACTTCGTACGCAAACCACAAGCTGGCATACTGAAAACCTCACTTATGAACTACTGATATACTAAAATAATAAACGAGTAAATAGCAGTCAAAGTTGATTAGGCATATTATATCTAGACATTTATATCCAGTTTGAGGTAATTTAAAATGACATTGGTAATCACATACCAACACAGACAAGAAAAACATGTTTGTCACAATTAATTTGAACAGTATAGTAATCTGCATGAAAAGTTCTATTTAAATTGATGTGACTGAGTTCATGTTTAGCTAGTTTAGCATGTTTAGTTAGTTTCATGTTATTTTCATTCATTTCAGCTTAAAAGTTTATTAAATTTTCATCATACTTTTTATCTTTAATAGTTTGAGTGTTTAGTGTTCTGTAATCAGCAGTCGGTCTTCAATCAGAATTGTACTTCTTCGGAGTTATTTGTAAAGGTGAAAAATAGTTACTTTTAGGCGAATGCATATCCTTTAAGTGAATCATAAATTGATATTCTATTTTCGCTATTATTTATAATGTACGCGCTTTCAATTCCATTTATTAATTCGATGGAATAAATTTCAATTGATAGAATTTTATGGGTTGAATTTAAATTAGTATTTAAATGTGCATTGTCGTTGAAGATCACGAGTTAAGTTAAAGTATATAAAATGACTACATCACTTATTGATGATGATATTATTCCAATTAGAAATGGTCATTTTAAAGTTTGACGTAAGCAGGTGAAAAATATTTAAATACAAATGTAAAAGTGTTTTTAAAAAAATTAATTACTGATCAATTGATAAAAAAAATGATGAATATAATAATTTATATTTTTCCGTGCTTTCGATGCAGGCAGAATACTGACGTTGAATCTTATCAATTAAAAATGATATTCTCTGGTTCTCCAATTATTTGTAAGGAAATAATGGGGTGTATACGAAGAGTTTGTTGCTTTAACTCAGGATATATATATATATATATATATATATATATATATATATATATATATATATATATATATATATATCTATATATATATATATATATATATATATATATATTCGCTTTTTGAAAACAGCAAAAAACACTTCGCCTCATCTTTTCTGAAGGGGCGATTATCAACAGTTTTTTCCTTCTGAGCTTTGATCTCGAATTCTCTCGGGACCAGGAACTGCAATAAATGTAATTTCATTCTCTGGACGAAGAACGGAAAGGGAAAGTTTTCAGACTCACCGTACATTACATTCGTAACGACGAACTTTTAAATTCATTGATCCATCCCACTGAAGGTGTGGAAAAGGAGGACATTAAGAGTGACTCCTGTTATCTTGTTAACAATTTTAATGACCTCCTTCAAATTGAGGAAAAACACTAGAGAATGTTCTAAAGATGATGAGGCAGTTGTCACAAAATAATTCTAGGATAACGACCTCAGAAATTATGTGCGATTGTACTGTTCGCTGTTAATTTGTAGTAGTTCCGAAGACTTCCGGTACAGCTTTGATGACCACCGGAAAAGAGTTTGCGAATTTCATTATGTGATGATTCCTCGGATCGTTTCATCTGTTGTTGCTACTGAAAGCAGGTAGTGTATAGTACAATTGTGCTTAGTTTTACCATCTAAGAGGAGTTTTGGTTTCACCAATGTGATGGCATTTTTACAAATGATAAATCATAGTGGGGGATCATACAAATTAAATAGTAAAATCACGGCGGCACTAATTGATGCTCTTTGCTTCATGCTAAAGAGTTATAAAGATGGAGACAGTGAATCAGTTTAGGAGCAAAAATGAAGATTAGTTATAAGTCTGTTATACAGGGTAGGATGAATTTACACGTCCAAGTTACGGTTTTATGGTAACTATGGTTACGTGTATTAATGATAACCAGTTGCTTACAAGTAATAACCATTTATTCAGATAAATCAAAACGTAGTAATCCAGACGAGTTCTAACATGCTATGCTAACATGATAGGGAGATAAGTACAAAGTGCGAATGATGAAGAAATTCTCACCCCACAAACAAAAGTCAATATTTAGTCTTTTGCTTTACTGAGGAAATGTGTTTGATTATAAACATCATGCATGTTTTATTTGTCTCTATATGTTCTTTTTTTATGTGTTACTTACTACAATGTGCTCGGTAGCTTAGTAGGCACCACGTCAGTCTCACAATCATTGATGCTGTCTAATTTAAATGTCTTTTCATTATTATTTCTTCTTTTTGCCTGATCACTTCAATTTCTTTAAAAGAAGGTACATAGCAACCTAACTTTATCAGAAATAAAAATTTACTTCTTTAAGAATAAAAATCTCTATTAATGATAAAGTTAAGTTTCTATATTGTTTTCTGATTGGGATGAAATATTCCCGAAATCTGTATTACATGAACGTAATTTTATTTTATAATTTTAATACAATTATAATTTTTGAACAGTATTAATGTTATGGATTAAATGTTTTTGCTTTTACCAGATCTTAAAATACATTAAAGGATTCAACATTTTCATTTTACAGTTCTGTCACTACTATTTTATTAATTATTATTTCTCATTGCATTAAAACTCAGAAATACGTTCTAATAAACAACTGTAACTACACAAGACTAACCATATGGTTCCTCACAGAAGATATTTTACAGTTAAGAGTAAAATTATAAGGTTTAAAATATACTTAACCCGATAGAATGATTAAATATTCTATAACTGTATACTTCAAAAAGAAACCTCTGTTAGCTTATTTAAAATTAGAGCAACCTGCTTGAAGTCAGGACGAGGTGGTTTAATTTCATGAACAAAGTGAAATGAATAGAAAAAGATTATCTGAAATATTTTTCCAATTTCCTTCATTGGAAAATAAGATATAGGGAGGTTTATTTGATCACTTAATGCTTCTTGATTACTTAGAACTTACTTGATTTGAGAGTAAAGGGAACTCACTACCCATCGTTGCTTTTTTTTTTTAATAGATCATGATAGCAGCGTATAGTAATTCTTCGTAACATTTAAAATATGATGAGTTATCATTTAACTATCTTAAGATAATCAATTCATGAAACTATGATTTATAAGTAAAAGGAATTTGAAATAATTTTCAGAAAATTTTTTTTCAATGAATACAACCTATTGTAATATTTTTCATTATTAAACAATAATATTAGATTAAATTGTGTATACATTTTTGAAGTTATTCTATATTTTTAAGAAAACATTGACTACAAAAGACTACTGAGGTTCAGTTTTATTGAATTTGCCTCTACAAAAGATACTTTATACACAATCTTATTGTTTAATCAATGTTAAATTCCAAAAAAGATATTACATTTTATTTCTATGTTTATTTTTATAAAACCTAAGTACACTGTGTAAGGCCACAAGATATTTGAGGAATCGAGACAGCTGTTATTTATATAAATTTATACATCATTTTATGCACACAACAGGAAAACTGCATAAAACACATTCTGTTTTGTAGGTAAGTAATTGGTCAAGAGAAACTTTATAGCAGTGCTGCTTTTTTTAGCACTTAATGAAAGATAAATCCACAAAATATTTTATGTTCATTCATTCACTATACATGTGAATTAATTGGTTTTAATATTTCTGATATACTATATTCTATGGGGCTATATGAACAATATATATGTATTTTTAAATTAATTTTTAGTCAATATATATTACTTGCATAAAATGAAATGCAAAAATAAGAAAAAATTTGATTGCAATATAAAACTGTTGGTAGTTAACTAAAAACTTCTTCCAATGCAAAACAATTCCGTACTTAGCTTCAAAGTTATGAATACAATTTCAGAGTTACATTAGTTTCAAAGCAATAAGTAATTTCAAGATTATAAAACTTATGATTCTGAGCAAACAGTTATCTTTGGTATTATTTGTAGGGAAAATTAATTTCAATAAAAATTGATGCAAAGGAGAAAATAATAAAACTTCAAAACTTAAAAAATAACTTAAACTGTTCTATAATATTAAACATTTTCACAAAATCTTGTACAGTACATTTTTTGTTTAAAATTTTACAAGACTGTTTTATGTTTCATTTAATGAAAACAAACATAAAAAAATTTGACAGAATTGGTTAAATGACAAAATTTATCGACAGAAAATTTCAATAATATGATTGTTATGATACTTAAAACAGGTATTCTTTTTCAGTTCTATCCTTTCTGATAGATAATATTTGTGAGCTGAAATGAATTTTATAAATCATTTCATTGTGGTCAAAGACAAGAAAACAGATTGCTTGGTAACCGTGCAAAACATTAAAAAAAGGAATACAGTAAATTAAGGGATACACAAGTGTAAATGATTAAAATGAAAATAATTAAAATTATTATTATAAAAAGTAACAAAAATAGAGAAATATTCTTTATAATGAAAATATTTGGAGCTATCTATTCTAAATTGCATCCTCATTCATTTACAGATAGATTAAAAGTATTTATCTTGAATCATATTGTCTGCTTCTTTCATTTGTAAATAATTATTTTTCATAGTAAAGTAAAATATAATAACAATTATATAAACTCTTCAATGCAAAATTGTTCTTGAAATTTAAGATACTAGACAGAGAGTACCTTTTTAAAGAACTTTAAAATATAGATTTTACAATAAAAATATTTAAAAACTAATAGAAAATAACAAAATGAGAAACAATTAGTTCGTAATTATTGCATAGGTAGCAAATATGCATAATGCAACATTTCATCATAAAGTAACTCTAAAAACTAAGTTTATTATATTAGCATAATATCAATAAATAAAAGAATGCAGACATTTAAAAGAGGGAATTTTAAACTTTTAACTATTTTACATTTCTTGTACTTTCAATCAATCATATATTCTTATATGTTAATGACAATTTGGAAGTTATATTTATGTGCACAGTATCATACAAATATCTAAGTAGTAAATACAAATAAATATTTGTTTCACAATTATATTTTCCCGGATACTTATGAAAATATATAACCCTCTAAAGCATAACAATATGAAACAAACATGAATAATATTTACAAAGTTTCTATTAAGATCGGTTGCTTAAAGACTACTGAAGTAGAAAGAATTTGGCATTTTTAAGGAATTTTCACATGATGAAATATACTATTCCTCTATAAAAATAAAGGTAGTAATAAATTAAGTAATGATGAAATGTAATTACATTTGTGTTTCATATTATATATACATGTCTTTAACCCATGTAATTATCAAATATATGGAATAAAACATTCTTAAAAAATCTCTTCCAAATTCTCTTTTAGTCTGTATAATTATCTTAACTTTCCTGTTAGCATTGCTTATATCAAATAAAAATCTTCACAAATAAAAACCATTATGAGGTTTTTCATTCGTACATAATACAATGATAAACAATGCCAGAAAATGCAATAAAAGCATCTTCCCAATTAGTCTGGCATAGAGTAACAAAATACAATAAATACAGCTACATTTAAAAAAAATTTCATCTTAAAAATGCAATTTTGATTTTTCTTTTCTCCTTTTTTTCTGGTTCTGGTTTGGTTTCTTCTTTCTCCGGTTGTTTCACTTGAGGAGGAGGAAAGTCTTCATCATATAACTGGCGCGTGAATTTACAGTCAATGAGGTATGTAGCTAAGAGGGGCAATCGCCACTTGCCTTTTTGTTTTGGCTTAGGCATCCCAAATATAAGGAACTTGTACATGCCCACTCTAAGTGGTGTGAACGTAAAACTTACGCGATTCTCCTTATCTTCCCTTCTGATGATGTCTTTTGAATCCATTTCAATGCTTTCAACATCCATTAATTGATAAGTAATGAGCATGACGTCCTTCACTTCAAGGATGAGTTTTCTTTTACCACCCCATGTCACTATCATTGGTCCACTTTGGTTTATCATTTTCATTTTATAATCATAGAAACATTGGGTTGGCCCCCATGGTACTTCATTATGTGGGTAGGGCTGAATATATTTCTTTGCTACTAAGCAGTCCAGCAAAAAAATAACAACATTGTGCAAATTTGTTTCTTCTTTCATCTCTCGCTCTGGTTTGGCATACACCTGAAAATTTGTAAAATTCATTAAAACAAATATTTTTAAATAAAGATTAATGCAGATAAATTATTTTTACAGTCATTTCTAACATTTCGTAAGTATTTTTTATTTTCTTTCAATTAAGCTGAACAGATTTACAGAGTATATCGAAAATATTAAAGAAAAATATTAATATCAACTCGCGTATTAAATTGTGTAATTAATGCTCTAGAATTTTAGATATTACATTCTGAAAGCTACATTTCTTAACAATGTATTCACAGAATGACAAAACTATTCAGAAACAGCTCTGTAGAATAAAATGAAACAGAAATCTAAGTCTTCCTTGTTAAATCTATGGTAATAGGAATTGAAAATACGAAACATTAGAGTGATTTCAAAGGCAGGATGCTGGTACATCAGTCTGAAGACATACAGTTGTTTATAATTAGTAAATGGAATAAAGAGTTCTATGTCTCAAAATTTGAAGAAAATGGTAATAACTATTCGATAACATATTTCAAAGAATATGACATTCATATAGTTGATTTCAATTATTAAATTCCATTTTGGTGATAGATGGTAAAACAAAACCAAAAGGAATAGAAAATGAATTTCACAGAGTGTTAGTATTAAAATGCATTCTTTGTAATAATTAAAAAATTTATGAAATTATTTCATATTAATATAGTTAATAATTATATATATATTCTTCGTAACATTATTCTCTTATAAATAATTACAGATTCGGTACTTCTGATCGTTAGAAGTGAAACAATTAAGAAAAAATATTTTACTAGTTTGTTTTTTAATACTTGTATCATTTTCAAACCATAAATACTATTAACTTTAAATGTTCAATAAAAGTTTTTGATTAAACAAATATAAAATAATACTATGTTATCTAACAATATAAGCACTAATAATATAGTATGATAGTCTGTGAATGTGCATATTAATATGTTTCTACCAAACATCACTAGACAACAGTGATCAATTACATCAGCAATATAAGAACTATCAGCTATCTACAAAAGTACATTCTTCAAAATAAACTACAAAAGTTAGATAGATTTCATCAGAAATAAAAAAATTATGGATAACTGCAAAAAATAGCAGCAAATAAAATTTTCAAAATAACTCAATTACAAGCTTTCGGTTATTTAACTAACACATCAAACAACTAAATCCCACAAGAAATATTCCAAACATATTTTTCAGCAAATGATAATTCAACTGAAAACTCATTGCTTATTGAAATTCTCAATTAAATATTAATTATCAGTGAACAAACGTAACTACCATTCACAATAGCAAAGCTAAATCATAAAAAATGTAAAAAAAAAAACTAAATTTAGTTTATTTAGTGGCTAAATTTAGTGGTAAGTAATACGCTTTTCAAAAGTTCCGGAATTCAATAGAGCAAAATAAAAATCCAACAAATATACAACGTTTATCACTTATGACATCTGCAAAGCATTTAACTCACTCTATTGGCCTTGTTTGTTACACGTATACAATAAAACAAATTGTTCAAAAATATTTTCCAAACGCTTCAAAGCTTCCGAAATTGCACTCATCTCACAGTTGATTTTGACAATTGATATATCACTGCTCCTCACACAAACGACAATCCGTACAATTCGGTGAGTTGCCACATATTGTTGAACAATTTTTTTCAAATAAATACTAGAGGATTACTAGCCATCACATATTTCCTTCTTCTTTGTAGACAACACACTGCCACTAATAGGAGGATTGGTTAGGGAATCCTTTATGCAGGATTATCCAAATTCTGGAGTCCTTCATCAGTTAAGTAAGAAACTAAAACTTACCGTCTCATCTCTTAAATTTTAAGTTATGATTATCAGGTAAGAGAAAAAACCCTCGTATGCAACCCTAAAATAAGTTTTAAAGGAAATATTCTAAAACACAAAAATCCACCTTTTACTTAAACATCCTGATTTGCCAGAAACTATGAATTTCACCCTACATAAGATTACTTAACTCGAAATTAATTCCCATTGCTCAGTCTCTGGACCTTAATAAGAAAAAACTGGTGACTTAAAATAAAAGTAACTAAGGTCATTTACTATGCAGTGATAGAGAATATTACAGGATTAATCTTTGTACCAGGAAATCTCAACAACTGAAAAATCTAGAGTATTTCTTCCTTTTCACCACAAGATGTTCTTCTACTCTTCTTGTAGATCAAACAAGTATTAAATAAAAGTTCTTAAATTAAAAGAATCCACCGTCCTCTTAATCACAACAGTAATCATTAAAGATGGATGTAATAACAAAAATAATTAACACTTTTAATCTATTAAATCAAATCTCAGTATCACAATACCCACTAAATCCAAGAAACTTTAACAGCTAAAAACAGATATAAAATTGACAACAAAACAACAGCAGTTGTTGTCTTTCAAAATGATATAACATGATAGGATACTAAATTCGAACTACAAAATGAAAATACAGTTTTTCAGGCAGAAATAACAGCCGTATTATAGGCAATACAGTTGATATATGACACAAAATTTATACTAGAGACAATTTGGACTGATATTTTTTCGATGTTCCTTACCCTATGTGAAATCCCCAATAATCATAGGGATTCCACTAAACCTACTGGACATACACCCCACAGTAATCATACAAATGAAATCCAAGCACATCAGGATCATGCACGGAGATAAATTGCTGACCAAAATCCAATAATGTGATCCAACTAGCTTATTTAAACACAATTAGCATCTGAATACTAACCTAAAAAGAGAAATAAATCAAAGAGCCATCTTTAATTTGCAGAAACTCTGAAATGAAATGAATCAGAAAATATACCAAAAAATTATGACTAAAAGTCTACCGATCCATAATCATTCACAACCTGATGATAAATTCTGAGCTAAGTATGTAAAATCGATCCCATATACTTTAATAGATTTACAAAAATATTTAAACATCCATGTACATACATGCAGCACTAGGAACTTCTCTCCCTTATTGCGAACTGCTTGCTCCACAAAATATTCCTCATTCTTAAACAACTACTACATATGGAGGAATAGTTTTAAATTTCCTATATTAAGTACAATTTTAGAAAGCAAAAATTTATTTTGTACACTGCTGACCACCCAATTGCAACACCAAGAAAGACAAAAGATGTCACATTAAAATGTATTTTATAGATAACATATTCACCAAGTATCAAATGATTAAGCTTACAGATTTCTGTGAAGTGTGGTTAGTGCCAAAATCAGTAGTCAGAGTATCCGATGGTAAGAAAGGACAACTGGCTACATTATCTCGGAGATGTAGTGATGTTTAAAGTGAAGGCAATGCATGCTAGAGGAGTGCGAGAGTGATATCCAATACCACCCCATAACCTAGACATAGACATACGCAATGGAACAACTGGTATGTACCTTAGGTTATCAGGTATAGCTCCATCACGTAATACATCTGGTGTGACAGAATTGTCACGAAATTTGAAAACAAAATTGAATTTCTCAATAGGTCTCTCATGTTTTAAATTAAGAATTTGACAAATATAACATCGACAACAAAACATTTTCAAAATTTCCACTATGGGAGATGACATGAGGTAAATCTTTCAATAAAATTGAGAAAATAGGGTATACTAACACTCCATGTAACCTTGGTAGTAAAAATACAAATTAATTATCTTGATGATGGTCATAGCAGACGATGTAACACAAATATGCAAGCAATATAATTAAGTTTAAGAAGAAGAGTATAAAAAAGAGCAAATAACTGGGACAGATTTTGAATAAGTACTAGTAACTCCCTCATGCTTTAACTATGTCTTTTAATGTAACATTGCATTTTTCGCAATACCAAAGGACTGCATTGTCTACACGCAGATAGTTAAGATTAGATATGCATAAATGGTATCCTATTGAACATTTAACATTTCCCCCCTGTAGGTAATAAACAGTAGAATATTTAAAGTATAACAGATTACAATCTGCTGATTCTCTCTCTCTCTCTCTCAGTTAAAATTTTGCAGCAGCTCAGTCTGTGCACTGTAGTTCCACGATTAAGAAAAAATATAATACCTGGTGCAGGACTAGTGCGGTGGTGCATAACTCAGTTGTTCAGCATCCTCTCTCCACGGTGACTTCAGACTAGAATGCGACCGTCGTAGTGTTGCAGACAGATATGTGAGTCATCAGTAAAGACAATTTTATTCCATTCCGCCGTCCATATCTTTCTTTTATTACAACATTGGCGATGGAGACGTTTGTGGATCTCAACGCTTTTGGCGCAACGTTTTTGATGGAGACGTTTGTGGCGACGGAGATCAAGGATAGATGAAGCAATGGACGTCTTGCGGACAGACTATTCTACTATAAACGGCAACGAATGGTGCACGCAGAAATTGGATGATGCGTTACAGACTGAATGTGCTGTGCTATAGTTCGTGATGTGGCTGAGCGATCCGTCACTGCCATGCACACAATTTGCCTGCATCATGTGAAGTGATTCACTGAAATGGATGCGATCAAACACTTGGGTTCTTCGTACCTTCCTGTATTGAACGATCACATATCCGCATTAAAGCTGTTTGGTTTCATTCAACACAACTACCGATTTCCTTGAAAGATAATCCACAATCTCAGTAGGCCACAATTCTACCTCTGTCAAACTGGGATACATGTTCAAAAAATGATCGCAGTTTTCTACGAGGCATAACTGATCGTCTTTTAAAAAGAAACCACAAGAAAAACACAATTTCCAAACTTGAAATCATCGAAATCTCCAAGCCTTAAATAGCGATATGAAGTGGCGGCAGAGGCTCACGTAGTGTGCGTTTAAATTCTAATCATTTCTATATCTAACCTCTGCTAATGCATGTCTTAAATTTCATGTTATTTGCAGGATTCTTTCAGAGTGTTGCGTTTATGGTGGCCAGCAGTCCATACAAACGGATAGTTTCGCGTCAAACCAGAGGATTTCTCAAAAAAGGAAATCCTGATTTAAACGCTAAATCAGATTAAAACTGAAAAAACTTTTTTTTGGAGTCATGATTCTTTGGGATGATTATTAAAATGAATATTTTTGTTGACCTTATAATTTTTTTATAATATCTAACTTTACTTAAGCTTTTTGCTTGCCATTTTTTCTTAAATATTTGGCTGAATATTGTTTGAAATACAACACACGATAACAATATTACAATCTAGTTCCTCCTGACCAGTTATCTAATTACACTTCTACTTGTAACCAAGAAAAGTGGGAAAGGCAGTGCCTGGTAATATGTATCTTAAACATGTAATAATGCAATGCAATAATATGTAATAATGTAAATAATATAAAATAATGTAATAATATATTTAAAAAATATTTTCATTGCATATATAATAAATAGCAATAAACTCAAAGCATGACATTTTAAAAGAACAGAAAACGTATTTGTAGTGTTCTAGTGTTGAGACATATTTGCCAGAAGGGGTGTCACTCATTCACCTCGTTAGTAAAAATAAAAAATAGGAGAAAAGCATTCCTCCAACTGACGCGTAAGTGCGGTTGATACTTTTTACACACTTATTTCTTTATAAATATTTTTCGTATTTATGTTGAATAAACTGTGTCATTTAAACAAGTTGATTATTTATTCATAAGAATCACAGAAACCAGATTTCCACAAGGAAAACTACAGTATTACTGCAAATTAAAATGAAAAAATTGTAATTGATAAAAATAAAGAGCTTTTACATGATATTGTAATTTACAGCATTATGATAATTTTGAAATGTTAATATACGAGAGCCAATTCTTAAAATAGTTACAGAAACAGGATTAAAGTAGGTCGGTCTTGTTTTAGTAAAAATGCTGAGTTTACGTTAAAAAATTACAACTCAAAGTTAAAAATTAATGAAACCCGAGAGAATAGTTTATTCTTATTTTGAAACAAAACCCTTTCTTGAAACTAACAACTAAAATTTACTTTGAAGTAGTAGCGTCCTTCTACAGGAGGAGTGACAGCAAAAGATCCAACGAGACGGTCTTCTTTCAATTGGCAAAACACGTAATTATTGAGCGAAGCATTTTCAATTTCATCGGCTGGATATAATTTGTACTTCCAACGCATGGGCTCATGGGCGGCTATTTTCACTTCCTTATGCACCTGTTAATTGGAACTACTTTAAGAAAATAATTCAAATTTTTCATACAATTTCTATAGAAGGTTAGTTACACATAGGACGAAGAGTTTAAAAGAATACATAACTATGGAGAAGGATCTAAAGTAAAGTTAGTCGTAATTTACATTTTCGAATAAAGCAATTTTTGATTTTCAGTTCTTATAAGCACTTTATTTTCTTCAAAACTAAATCTATACTAATACCTAGTTAGTATTGTGTGTAATGTAAAGAAGGAAATATCTGATTACATTAATTATAAAGTGTAGCCTTTGGTTCATAATTTTTTTATTATTATATTAATCTAAAATAGCTATAGAAATTTAAATGTTTCTTAATGAAATTAAGTTTTCATATCTATACTAACAGTCAGTAGATATATGTGTATGGTTTATGCATTTCTTAAAATAAGGAATTTGTGAAAAATTTGAAAATTTTTCAAAAAAATCTACGACTTATATTTTCAAGCTATATTCATTATTAACTATTAAGTGATTATTAAGAACATTTTAAAAAGAAGGTATAATTTTTATTGAAACATCATTTATGATCTTTTCATATCTTTTAGAAACTTAAATGTAAGCAAAGCAAATAGAGAAAATTCTTAACATCTATTCGTCGATGATTCAAAGTTTTAAATAAGAAGTTTATTTGTTTTGAAACATTGTTTTTTTCATTTACTCTCAACAAACTAGTTACATTTGTTTTACATATATAACTGCATAACTATAAATAATATGATGCTAGAGTTTACGAAGCGTTTTATAAGCAATATATGTCGTAAATTTTTTCTTTTCTACCTTGATAGTTTTTCTGATTCGATATTTAGAAATTACTTAAAAATAAAACTAGAACACATCAAGTTACATTTAGTTTACCCAAAATATAGTTTAAAGAAAAAATGATAGAAAAATAGCCTAAGACAAAAAGGTCAATCATACAACTGCTAATATCGAAGACATTAAATAAACAAAAGTTTTCATTTCACAACGATATACTAATTTTTAATTTCCCTCACAAACATTCGCTTTGATTGTAATAATTCGAAAATATATATTTGCAAAATGAAATTGTAGTGTTCATAATAAAAAAATCTTACTCCTTTTTATCATATTAGAAACTTTTAATGAAACATTCAGCTCAAAAAATTAGTTATTTGAGTGCTGACTAATTGTTGCAGTACTTTTTTACATCCAATTTTTCCACTTCCCATGTATCAATGAATTAGACAAGTTGCTTACTAAAATAGCTAAGTATTATGGTCTTTATCATGTGTATATGATTATGAGTTCAAGTGTAATTTTTCCAATTATTTTGTAGAAATGAACTTCCAATAGGAATAAAAAATTAATGAATATTAATTTATATAATTAAATCTCTTTTTAATATTCTTCTCTTAATTTATCATCATGTATTTTTCCATTGAATTCATTACGAAAATAAATGGAAAAAAAATTAAATACTAGTTTTCTTCGAAACTTTTTCACGGATACTAGTTTACTGGTAACAATGAAACTGGAAAGACTACACTGTGAGAGTTTAAATTACACAAAAAGCTAACGTACATTAATTTTCATATTAATAAAAACATGGGTTCCATATAAGTGCATTACCTCAATTTTCATATAGGTATGCCTGCTCTTAAAGGCATAGATAACTAAGAAAAGTCCAAAAAAAAAAAAAAAAAAAAAAACAAAAAAACATTGTATTAAAAGAAGCAAATTAGAAAAGGGTGGAAAACTGTAAATATATTTTAAGTAATTTAAAAAAATATAATTTTAGTCTAAGGTGATGAGATCTCGTATTTATCAGATGTTGTGTGAATACTGAAACCACTCATCACATAATATAAAATTTTAAAATACATAAGAATGATAAAAATTTAATAATAATCACCTTTTTTTGCATTTATAAAACTTAAAAAGGAACATAGCTTGTACATTTAAAAAAGCTTTAAAAAAGCATTAATATTTATATAACAAAGTTGACTATAATATTTATTCACATTTAATAATGTATACCTTAAAAATTACTGGATTTTGAGGTCGGGATCTTATCTTCATATTGTAATCAAAGAAGTAAGGAGATACTTTGGGTAATGCGTTGAATTCATCTAAGCTTACGATTACATCGAGAAGCTGCCACCTTCGAAATAAGAAGTAAAGCATGTCTTAGGGAGAGATTTATATTATAGAAACTATATATATAATGTAAGAAATCCTAATATAACATATATAATCAAAATATTATTACATTGATCACAAACTTTTAAATTACTGTAAGAGCCACATATTGAAGAATATTAAAACTCATAAATATTCTTGTTAAATCAATTTTTGATCATTGAATCATTTTTAAATAATTTAAATTTTTAATTAACAGTGTATAAGATGGGTAAATATAATAGTGTGAAAATTAAGTGTATAAAAAGTGAATAAGAGTATGCAATTGTTCATAAAGCTCAGATGTGGACAAAATCTCTTGATTCAATTATTATTCGTATCAGGACGGCGAATTTGATTGACACGGTTAAGAGGAAACAGCAAAATAGTTAAAGCACACTACTGGATTAAAGAATTAAATTTACACAGTTTTAGAGAAACCCATAATTGATGATTGTTTGCCGATAAAGCACTTAAATGAAACATAAGCAAATATTTAACTAAAACAATTGAGACACTTTGTTTTAATTTAAATAGAATAATCTTTTTGAATATGGTAAAATATTCAAAAAGTTTCATGACCGAAAATCAACAAAGATATATTTACAAAAAAAGAAAACAAGGAAAGTTCTTGTAAATGAAAGTCTGTAGTCATGACTAAAACAATAAAGGGTTGCTCATTGGAAAAAATTACCATGTTCAATTTTATTTTTGAATACAAAAGAAAGAAGTCAAGAAGATATTGTTTGCTTTCCCAGCAATAGGTTTTGTCCTAAATAAGCGCATTTTTTCTCAATTTTTTTTTAGTTTCTTTGGATTGGGCGAGCTTTATTTTTGAACTCTAAATGAAACGAACGGTATCATTTCTATGGGAATTTCGCTATAGCTTTAGAAATGTTATGATACTATAATGAATGTGGGTATGTTGTAACGGACACTTAAGATAGATCGTCGAATATATTCTTAACAAAAAAAAAAAAAAAATTAAAGCCCAATTTATGCAAGTATTAATGTAGAACTAATATTACTTAAAATTACGAAATATAATTATACTTAAAGGTTATAAACGTGCATTTAACTTAATACAAAAAATTATCTCAAAATACTTAGAAAAATAATAGAGGAATTAAAGATGAAATCAGTCTGAATAATAAAAACATTTTATTTTAAATTAGATAGATTAATATTTACAATATTAAGAAAGAAAAAATGTGAACAAGATAACAGAAGAGACATAATAAATAACTTTAAACAGACATTTTAATTCTAATTTAAATTTTTAGAAATTGAGAACGCATAAGCATTTATAACATTAATAAATATCGTTTCCCCAGAGATAAATAATAAGATTAAGTATAAATGAGTCCCCCCCCCCCCTCAAGAACGGGAAAATGTTCTTGAAGCAAATAAAATGATCGCGAAAAGATTTTTTTAATTAATATGGGTTGAAATCCTTAAAATTTTGCAAAATCAAATTACACTCGTGTCCATAAATTAAGGATAATGCAAGTTCAGGCAAAGAAACAGACCGAAGCAAAACAAATGTGACTTATTTGTCAAGTCTATTTATTAAACAAAAGGTAAAGAACAAAAAAGATGATATATGTTTGACGTTATTAGTAAAAATTGCGATTTTTACTCCTGGAGCAAATTTAAAAAAAGAACCTGCTAAGAAAAAAACCAATATAACATGGTTGGTATGATAGTTAATACATTGTATGCCCCCCGACGATGCAATATCGTACAATACCAGGCCGTGCAATGCCTAGGCATGCTGAGTATCAAATTATAGACATGATCTTGGGGAATATTACACCACTCATCAATTAATGCTCTCCGAAGTGCCGGTAAACACGTGGGAGGGGGTTGACGGGCTACAATTCGTCGGCCAAATATGTCCCACACATGCTCTATTGGATTCAAGTCCGGTGAGTATGTTGGCCAGTCCTTATGTGTGATATCCTCCGATTGAAGGCATTCGTCTACAATGTTTGCACTGTGAGGACAGGGGTTGTCATCCATAAGCAGAAATTCGGCACCCATGACACCCCAAAACAAACGTACATGTTGTTTCAGAATGACATCCCGATAGATGTGGTCTGTCATGCTTACATTCTGAACACGCAGGTTAGTTCTGTGGAACCCAGAATAATTCCTCCCTAAACGATCAATCCTGCACCACCGTAACACCACTGTCTTTCAATGCTGTTCTCGTGGTGTAACGGGTATCTGAAGCTCCTCATGTGAAATTCCGGCGAGAATCGGATTCAAAGCTAAAACTGGACTCGTCGAAAAACATCGCACAAGACCACTGTTGCGGTTTCTACAATACATGCTATCTACTCCAGGCAAACCGCAGGCGACAATGAGTTGCGGAAAGTGGAACAATCTAACAGGCCTACGAGCATATAGACCAATATGCCCTAAGCGGCTCTACACTGTCTGCCTCAAAACTGTCGTACTGGTAGCTGAAGAGAGCTGACGAGACAGGTCTGATGCTGTGCTTCGTCTGTTTCTTTTGGCAGTAACTACCAAATGCCGGTCCTTATTTGGCGTTGCAACTCGGGGGCGACGCGTGTTGTAATATCTACTCACATAACCATCATCTTGGAACCGTTTGCAAAGCCTGGAGATGACACTCTGGGAGGTTCCAAGTTCCTCGGATACTTCCAGCTGGATACGTCCACATTCCAGGCGGCCGATAATTCGAAAGGCTTTTGAAGTGCTTGTGAACTATTTTACTTCTTTGCAACGATTCCTTATATACCCCTCTCTTACACTCTCGTCATTATGACGTACTATCGGCGCCATCTGTTGGCTTCTTGTAATTTGCATATTATTTTTCAAGATGTGTGTGATAATTCTGCATGTGAAATTTTTATTTTAGAGTTCAAATTGTGTGTGATTCTGAATTATCCTCAATTTATGGACCTATAAACAAATGATATTTTTCACTTTATGTAATTCTATTTTTTGGAAAATATTATGCAATTAATCTTTGAAATTAATAAAACATCTATAAATATGATTTCTTATTCGCGCGAATGTGATATTTATTTACCTGCTGTAGTTATTTTCCATTTCGTCATATGGATAATGTGTCCAAATCATGACTTCAGGATCCGTTAGAAAGAAGTGTTCATTTAATTTCTGTTGAAATTTCCCTGTATGATCTGTGAAACCTATTGAATGAAATTAGATAAAAAAAATTAATACAACTGGACATCCGAGCGATTACACTTTGGAAATTCACGAATTCCAAATTAATTTTGAAATATAAAATCTTCAGGAATATGTTTAAAATAAAAGAGAGAGAGTGTTACTTAAAAAAAAAAATCATTAATGTGTATTATAAATGTCCATTTGTAATTCGTAGTGTATATTTGTGTGTTTGTAATTTCTATCTGCCCCACATTCGAGTCTAACAATAAGATATTGAGAGAAATGATTGCCGGCTGGCAGTTTTCTGAGGTACCTGGTTTTAGTGAACCTCAACCCTCATTGGCTATCTAAAATTGAAACTAGGAAGCTATATCGTGATCTGATTGGTATAACAAGTAGAAGTTGGATTAACATAGGAATGTCCTTAACTAATCTGCTAAAAACAGTATCAGTGATAGTAAAGAAAAACATAAGTATACAAGAGTACAAAGACTTCAAATACTTATAATTTATATTTTTTTATTCTTTTTATATTTTTATAAATTTTTATGGGATATAAATTTTTATTTATTTTTTTTATATTATTTTTTTATTTATTTTATGTTAGCGAGTAAGAAAAAATAAGAAATTGATTAAGGTAAAAGAGATGATGATAATAAAATACGGTGACATTTTGAAACACAAATAGAAGTTAATCATTATTTAAAAGATTTTTAAAATGACAAGTAGGAGTAGAAGGATCACTTTTTTGTGTTTTTCCGGATGGTTTACATCTCGCATAAGAACAAACAATTTTATTTAAAAATTTTGTGAATTTTTCTGCAATGAGATAAAAAAAATTTAAGTAAATCTTAATGATAAAAATATGACAAATAATTTTACAACAAGAGCTAAAAGCAAGTACATTATTGAAAAGAAGTGAACTACTTAAAGTGAAGACTAGGAAAGAAATTTGCGGAACTATTCCCAAGTGTTATTATTTCCATTAAATCGAAATAATGAGTCACCTTTAAGTAAAAGTTAGACGTTTGTAACAAATATAAAAATTACAATAATTAGATTGATCTTCTGAGTTAATAAGAGATACATTTAGGCTGCTTATGAATATATATAATATAATTTTATTTTTGCAGACATTGGTATTTTTTCCGTGTAACTGTTTTTATGTACTTTTTCTAGAATTATTTTAAGTTGTTAAAATTAATAATTAAAAGTTTGAAAACTTAAGAGCATATTTAAAATAGAAACCGAGAAACGATAGACGCATTTCCAAATTTGATACATTTACAAAGTAGTTTGGTTATTTTTTACTTTTAGGATTGAAAAATTTTAATTATGTCAAGTTGTAAACACCTTTTGTCTTTGAGAATACTAATTTCTGTTTTTGACATTTTCAGTATTGTCTATAAATATAAAATAAATTTGTTTTTTGGGTTATTTGTTAGTTCTTATCATTTATTGTGATAAATATTTTTAGTATAACAATTTTCCATTTTTCAATAATAGTCAAATCATTTACAAATTTTTGTTTTTGAGCTCAGTTTGATAGATTTTTCAATTTTAGTCTTACAAACTTTGTACTATCTTAGTTACATGATTAAACGTATGTGCGTCTTTTATATAAAAATAATTAAAATTTCAACAAGAGACATGGATCCTTTAACAAAAATTTCGCTTACTCCTATCTAGATTTATTGACAAATATATATTTCGCCAAAAAATTCTTAAACGCATGTCTATTTTTATGTGTCAGGTGAAAGATTTGTTTTAGAAACATTCATCACTATCACAATTTAGTGTATTTCATAAAATAATTATTAAACTAAATTAATATTAGAGTAATTTTAACAATAAGTTAATAAGTTATTTTTTTCATAAATATTTTTAAAATTATTTCCCTTTAACTAAAATTTAATTTTTGGGAAATTAAGTATCTTATATAGCCTTACAAAATAATATATTATGCTGGAGATAATTATGAAATAATAATTTTTTTAAAAAAATCACTAATAAGTAAATATATTATACCATTAATATAAAAATTGCATTTTTAAACGAAGTTATTTTAAAAATTTCAGACAAAAATTTTAATTATTAATTATAATATTATATAATATAAAAATATTAAATGGACACATATAATATTATTTACATATGAATTCTCTTAATATCATAACTGAGCATTTCACTCAATCATAATGAAAAATGCTTATTTTGGAGTTGAATGCGCTACATTTAAAAGAGCTTAGCGCAGAACTTTAAAAAGGCACTAAATCTAATGCGTCATCAATATCTGATACCCTCATACACGAACATATTTTTCGCACGTATACTCCATACATATTTCTATCCATTGAAGTCAAAGAGAAATTCATATAGTTTGCTACTGCAATTATAATTTTTGATGGTTATACTATTGATATAAACTCATTGGATCTCTCACTCCAACTGAGTATCTTTCATGCGACGGTTCCTATGAATGCATGATGGAACCGAATTTCCTGACATTAGAAAAAGTTATCTGAATCCGAGTCTCGCAAACACCAGGCAACGTTTTAAAGTTACAAAGTTTTTTTTTTAACATTTTCATAGCTTAGCTATTTTCAGATATGTACAAAATCCAGGTTGTTTAGTAACACGACAATTTTCAATTCATCTTCCATTTAATGTAACAATCAGATAAATTTTTCTATGATGCAAGAGCTCAAAAACAGGGTTTCTACAGCTCAGATGAATAGTGCTTCTCCTTTTACTTTTCACAACACAATTTTTTCCCCATTCTAAAGCATTTAAAAATTTACATACCTTAAGCACACATCCAATTCGCTTTTTTTCTTATTGATCGTATACATTTTTATGTAATTACCGAATTCGTCAAATTTTACTCTATGGTTTTCTATTTTAATTTTTATCTTAATATTTTAATTTATGATTTAACTTTTATGAAAATCCTTTCTATAAAGCTTTTTTCTAAAAAGAAATTCCCTAACTTTTCCATTTTAAATTAAAAATGCAGTCTAAAATATTACTCTTGCATCTGTCAATAAAATCTAGTTACAAAATATACTATCAAAATTCTCAAGGGTTGAATCGCATTAAAGTATCAAATAGTAAAATAATATTTTGAGAACATTATATATATATATATATATATATATATATATATATATATATATATATATATATATATATATATATATATATATATCTTTTACATTTATTTTTAAATGTACATTATCAATTTTCAGTTTATTATGAATTTCAATATTATGAATCTATATAAAAGTTATTAATATCCTAAAAATGTAATAATGTAATGTAATCTTACTAATAATGTAATCTTTATTTGTTAGTACAGTGTTTACGAATTTTGTAATTAACAAAAATCCAATTATATATAAATATATATTCAAGTCTGTGTGTACAGATACGACTAAGGAATTAATTACTTGCCCATTTCACAGTAAATATTATTGATAATTATAACAGTTCAAAAATATCATTTTGTGAATTATTATAATTATGAAGTTTTATGATAACTGTCCCATTTCTGCCATTTTTATTTCATTATAGCAATTAAATAAAAATTTCGTAAAAGATATTTAGCCCGTCGTACTGAAAAAAATTCTTCACTTGCCCTGCATCCCGCTAGAGTTCAGGACAGTTTAGCATGTCAACAAACAATTTAATCTCATCATCAAACCTGTTTTCTTCTCAAATAACGCAATGAAAGACAAACTGGGAAGTGCACTGTACTCTCAAGGAGGAAAGCTTTCACCCCTGACAAAATGACAGCTCGAAATTGATATTTTACTCCCAAGTGTAGGTATTCGATACGGGCATTTGTCATTCAATATTGCATTTTAAATTGCGATTTTTTAAAAACTTTTGAAAAAGTTTTAGTCATTTCTATCATCAGAAAATTTTTGAAAACTAATGCATTAACTTTCTGAATATAACTTTGCTCTCCCCTATTCTTAGATTAGTTGAAAAAGCAAGACTCCTTTGCAACTTATATTTGTTATATTGTTTTTTAGTCGCACTTTTGTTTTTGCTCGCTTTTACAGGAGAACTATGCTTCTCAGATCGGATTGATTTAATTGGCCATAAGTATTTGTTTTTTTGTGTTATTAAATATTTGGTACTTTTTCAATTACGTATTTATTAGAGTACTTATACAGTGCCTTTTGCGGAACTATTTAGTTTTTAGTTTTTTTTTTATTTGTTAAGCGGGAAAATATATATTATCCCATTTGACTCCTACCGAAAGTCATCATACTTAGTTCCCTTTTAGTAGCTCTTTTTATTTCTTTGTCTTTGCTGTTTGATTGATGGCCACTGTCGAAGGGGACAATTGAATGTAAAATCTGCGATCCATTACCTTAAAATATCAAGAATTTTCCACAAGAAAATAGCTCAGCAAAATGAAACTGTAGAATATAAATGAGAAATATACTATTTCGTATAAAATTTGCTTAAAATAACTTGACGATATTAGGGTTGAAATATTACAGATATTAAAATGGAAAAGAGATTTTTTTGTAAAATTCTTTCAATAAAATGCAAAAAATGAAATATACCTATGATTATATATGTATTGCAAAATGTATTAGAACTGCTGTTTTTCTGATTTGGGTAAATATAAAAATATAAATCTTATGCATAATTGTAATTGATTAAAAGTTAGAAAATATTTGATAAATATTTAATGAATTAAAGTATATTAGAAAGCATTATGCAAGGATAAATTTTACCATAAATTTTAATAATGTTTATGGTTAATTATGAAATTTTTTTGTTGTCTTACAAATTTAAGAGAAACAATCAGGAAGCTGCAATGTTATCATGCTGACTTTAATGAAACTAATGCTATAAAATTTCTCTAAGAAATATGGAATGATATTTACATTTATTCTGCTAAAAATTTTAATATTTCAGACTCAGTATAAAATATAATAAATATAAAGAAATAAGAAAATTGCAGAAATATATGACTTCAAACACGCTCTCTGAATGCAAAATGCGAACCTAGAAAAATTAGAACAAACTCTTCTGGACAAATGATATAAAATATTGGCTACGAAATAGCAGAAGCACAATCAGCACAAATAGATAGCATAATTAATATTTCTTTTCTATTTATCTTGAGGGAAAATCTCGTTTATGTAATTCATTTATTATATAAAAATGCATGTTTTTAAATAAATCTTAAATCTCCATTGTTTAGAAACATATTTTTAACCGTTTTCTGTGCTTGCATTATTTATATATATATAGTTTTTAGAAACCAAAATTTTGAAGTAAGAAGATACTTTAAAATTAAAACTATTCACCTCAATTTACACTGATGGCTAACATAAATGCATCACCCTGAAGAAAGCATGCAAATGCCATGGAATTTACAGCATGTTATTAACGGTGGAGAGTTGTGCAAATTATTTGAATTTAAGCGCAAACGCAAATCACACACGCCTCTGGTGCCACTTCGAAGCTCTATTTAAGGTTTTTAGATTTAAAGTTTGGCAATTGTGATTTTCTTGTGGTTTTTTTTTTTTCAAAAAAAAAAAAAAAAAAGATCAATTATGCCTCATAGAAAGAAACGATCATTTTCGATCGAGTACCAGATTTCGGCAGCGGAAGGATAGTGGCTTATCGAGATTGTGGATTATCTTTCAGGGAAATCGGTAGTCGTGTTGAATGAAACGAAACAACTGTAATGCGGATATGTGATCGTTACATCCAAGAGGGTACGACGGACAGACGTGTTTGATCGCATCCAATTCAGTGAATCACTTCACAAAACAAAAGACAGACAAATTGTGCGCATGGCAGTGACGGATCATTCAGTCACATCACGAACCACAGTACAGCACGTTCAGTCTGTAATACATCGTTTAGAGTCTGTACGTACTATTCGATACCGTTCACAGCATACTGGTCTGTCCGCAGGACGTCCATTGCTTCGTGTACCCTTGACGCAGAACCACATACGTTTCCACATTCAATGGTGCGATGAGAGAAGGATATGGATAACATAATGAAATGAAATTGTCTTTACTGATGAGTCATGCTTCTGTCTGCAACACCACGATGATTGCATTCCAGTCTGGAGATACTGTGGAGAGAGGATGTTGAACAGCGGCGTTATGCACCACCACATTGTTCCTGCACCGGGTATTATGGGTTGAGCTGGTATTGAATGGATATCACTCTCGCAATCCTCTAATACTCATTGTCGGTACTTTAAACAACCAGCGCTACATCTCCGAGGTGTTGGAGTTAGTTGTTCTTCCTTACCTTCAGGGCTTGTACACAGCTATATTTCAACAGAATAATGCGTGACCACACGTATCACGCATTGTCCAAAAGTTCTTCGTCAATCGTCAGAATGAATCACTTACCTGCAAGAATGAATTACTTCCCTGGCTTGCTGTCCGAATTTTACACCGATAGAAAACATGTGGTTCAAAGATTAGCCTAGAATACATCACCAGCTGCCACACCAGATCAACATTGGCAACGTGTGCAAGCTGCTTGGTCTGCTGTACAACAAGAACACATCCAAAATCTCTTTGAGTAAATGTCGAGGTGTATGGTAGCGGTGATCTCCAACAGTGGCGGCTATTGTTGCTACTGTTATTTGTAGGAATTACACTTCACTGAGGTCTATAAATGTAATCATTTGATAATTAGTCAATATGTTATCTACAAAATAAGTTTTTATGTGATATCTCTCGTCTTTCTTGGTGTTGCAATTTGGGTGGCCAGCAGGATAAATTAAATATAATAATAAAAGTCTATAAATTATAGGACATAAAATTACTAAGTTTAATTATACTAAACTTAAAATTTAGGTTTATCTTAATTGTAAATTACTATAGAAGTGTTTTGATTTATATTTAATATTAAGGGCTATATTAAGCTAAAGGTCCTAAAACGTGCCCAATGAATCTTTGAAACGACTCACAGAATTCGAGAGAAAATATCGCTAACAGAAACTCAGAAGGATGCTAAATATGAGGTAATGCTAAAATGAAATGCTGATTATTAGTTTCGTAGAGCATGCATATTACTTGTTCTTGTTCTTAATTTGATTTCAAATACAACAAATGAACAAACACATTCTAATAAATAAAACTTTGGTCAAAGAAAGTATGAAACAAGGCACATATGAAGTGAGGTGAAAAAATAGAATCACTTTTCATTTACTAATATTTGCAAATAACTTATCTTCTTAATTTACTGAAGTTATTCCAAATTTACATTACTGTTTAAGATTTCACCGGAACTCGAGTGAGATAATCTCATTTTATATCTTAAAGAGGATGTATAATTTTTCCGACTCAAACTGAACGGCAATCACATGAGTAAATGATGCCTTGATACTACAGTTTCTTTCGCCATAAAACGATAAGGGATCAGAATAGATGTCAAAAGAAATAGGTTGTTAAGGAGAAATCCAATTGTCGTAAGTTTGAGTAATAATTGTCATCGGTACCATCACTAGTGTCTAAGCTTTAATGGTGATTTTATTCCTGAAAGTTCAGATTGGAACAAATTCAAAGATCTAAATAGGTATATGTTTGTATTTGCCTAAGCATTTCATCGCGTTTCTGTATTTCATAGTGATTTGTGAGTCTCGCAACTTACTTTTATAGTGGTATTTATTACATATATTAATAATCATATGATATAATCAATGAGAAACTAATGTGAAGCCAGTACAAGAGCTGAGAACAGCTGAAGAAAAAGATTTTTTATAAGTGAGGGAATATTTGCAAAACGTATGTTCGATGATTGTTGATGCTCATTCATTAATCATTCTATTTTGTTTGGATTGATTATTTTTTCAAACAGCTATCAAGTATAATGAACTATCGTGTACAGTTTTATCAATTCAATCGATTACCAATCGGCACTATTTAAAAAAAGATTTTGTATGGGTTTGCGCAACAGACATAAAAAAAGGCTTCCTCCTGCACTAGAAGAACATCGGCGATATAGAATATAGCTACCGAAATTAATGTTCTATTTCTTTCTTGATACTTATATTTTACAAATATATTTTAAAATTCAACTAATGTACTGAATTACGAAAACTTTTATTGAATGAAAGTGAGTTTGTAATTTCTATTGCGGTTTTATTTTAAATACTACTAAAATATTTTAAACACAAAAAAATATTTAATGAAGACGGTCATAAATTAAGATTTAATCCTACTACATAACAGTTAATATATACGTTTAACAAGTTAACATTTTGTATAGGATGTTCCCGATTATCATTTGATTGCGTGGAATATTTCAAGGTCAAATATTTCTAAAGAGGAATCTAATTTATATCCCGACTCAATAACTCTTTAAATAACTTCGTCATCTAGGCCCGCTTTAATGAATATTTCAATAACATGGAGAGGGACAGGAATGTTTTCTTTCCGATTGGTAATTGATTGGAGCATTTCATAATGAACAATCAGAATTTCGCTATTCCGGAAGCAAAACTAAAAATTGAAACAGTGAAATAAAGTCATGAAATTGTTTTGCCGTAATATATATATATGTATATATATATATATATATATATATATATATATATATATATATATTCTTATTTTATAGTTTGGTTGGAAATTCAAAAATAATATTTGTGGTAATAAAATTACTAGCTCAAACCAATTAATATTTATTTTCTCGTATTTTAAAGAGGATTTTGTTTTATTTAAAATTTTATTTATTCCAAATGGTCTCCTTAAGTCGTTTAAGAGATTTCATAATTTATAAATCACCCGAAAAAAATCTGAATATCTAAATTAAAAATAAATTGTTTATTAAATAAAAACATTAAAATTAGTTTTTCTTACTTATAGTATAAAAATGAGAGCTATGTTTCATTCCTCTAGTTTTTTCCCCCATGAAAGGTATTTTATTGAAAGGAGGCTTCGGGAGCAGCTGATTTCCATTCACTTCTCTCACATTGCAAGTATCGGTCCCTTTGTCCATTTCTGAACAAGAGTTCATGTTCAAACATGACTTCAAGTGCCCTAATCATTCCTAAAGGTCTGTTGTGTCTGTTTGCTTCTGACAGAAATTTTCCTCGATAGAAACACATAAAAATTTCTTTCATCTTTACGTATTGTGAATGCAAATAAGAATAAAGAACGACTTTGAAGAATTGTCCTATTTTTTCGATTTCATCGTATAAGTAGCAGAATCGAGTCCAGTTGGACCAATTGGATAACGACCAGTCGCAGAGAATCAAAAATACGAAATTATAAGCATATTTTTTAAATAAAAGTTTAATTTAAGAGTAATCAGCTCGAAAAAGGAATAAAGAAGCAATACATTTTATTTTCTCTTCTTTAGATATAGAGTAAATATGAGGTCATTCTTGACTACATTTGGTTAGTAAGAATGATATAATTAGGTGGTAAAATAAGCGTTACTAGAGAAATTAAAGGATATTTTTTACATAAAAATAATGGGGTAATCAATGAAAAGAGTTTTCAAAATACTATGCATAAAATTAATTGCATATTGTAAGAAATTTTATGGATTTAATGAATTACTTTAATATTACTCCAATATGAATGATTTTATGATAGCTTTCAAATCACGGCGAGAAAGAAGAACGAGAGAATAATAATTTAAAAGTAAAACAGAGAAAGTATAATTTATGTTCTCTTGCATTTATTCCAAGTTTATTAACTAATTATTAATAAACAAAACAGACTAGTGTATTCACTAGAAACAAATAATGTACCATAAATATTTAATTAAGAATATTTTTAAAAATTATTTAAATTAGATTATTTGCTTTACTGTAGGGATCAAATAATTTAAGTAGGAAATTATTATTAAGGAGATGGAAATAGACAGTAAAAATTTAGAATCTTTAGCTAAGAATAATTTTGTAAATATTATGTTGAATTACTTGTGTCTATGCAGAATAATTTAAGCTATTTTTTAAGTTATTACAATTTAAAAAAATTTGTCATTTTTTTACAACAAACTAGCTTTGTTAGTTTTGTTAATCCGAGAATTTGACAAACTTTTTCGTTTTCATTTTTGAGGATTTCAGTTCTCACAAAAAAATTACAAAAATTTTATGTAGATTAAAAATTACTATTTTCCCGTTCATAATTTATATAAATTATTTTCCGAACTGATTAATATCGCAATTTCAAGGCAAATGACTCAACCATGAAATATTTAAGTATCATGTTTGTCGAAGCCACAATATTGGATTTATTTAACTAAATTTTTATGATTAAATCTTTTTAACTTTTTTTCACCTGAAGATATTAAAATATGCATTTTTTATTTTGTGTAAATGATTATATATACATATATAATATATGCATAATATGGAAAATGCGAAGTATTATTTACACCGTTTGGAAATCGTTCGCCGTAGAATTATTGCCCTATAGGTGTTTCTCAACAGTTTAAAGTAAGATTTAAATACTGAATTGGAATGGATAATTAAAAGCACTTATTTTATAAGTTACATATATAACATTTTTTTCACATAAGAGTAAAAGAAAATTAATGTCTATTACCTTTATTATGAGTTTCCTGGTAAGATATTTGTTAAAACGTAACAGTACATGATATATGGAAGTAAACGAATAATGAATATGTATGTAATCGACGTTTTAGGAATGAGTAAGGAGTTAAGAATAAGCACCTGGGGCGTTTAATTGGGGACTACTCGATATTATTTTGTACTGATAAAAGAGAGCAAGAAAAGCTAATGTTACTCAATTCTCTTGAGAAATTTATTCTTAATAACAGATAAAAAAAATGGCAAAACGTTTTGTTGAATGCTGGCATAGAAAAAGTGAATTTTATCACAATAAAATCTTCAAACCATGAATGATTTCGTGGTATTTTCATTTCAGAGTTCATTAAAAAAAGAAAAAAAACTTCACGTAGGATGCTCAGAAATCAAGAATGTGCGTTGAAATTTTGTTTTGGATCACACAGTCATTCTATAGTTGGTCAACTGTTAAATGGAATGATTATTTGTGAAATGATTTTTAATTTTTATAATTTTTTGTCATTTGCATTAAAATATTTTTATGATAATGATCAAAGAAAATGAGTTTTATTTAATTATATGCTTAAACATTTTTAAATATTAATAAATACAATTTTAAAGCTTTATTTAAAATTTAAAAAAAGAAATGTATATTTCGAAAACTGACATTAACTTTTTAAAGAATTTTTCATTTCATTTATTGTTTTCCAAACTGTTTAATAATTTATAAAATTTAATTTTAAGCCTAATAAATATATTCGTCTTCACATAATTAGTATCTATATCTTAAAGTATCGGGATTAACTTTCATATAGAAATAATAAGTACAAATATGATTTATAAAAATAAAAAATAATATAAGACATTCTATTATAAATAAGATAAAATGAATAATAAATTAAAGAAATATTTATACAACAATAAGGAAATAATTTAATTACTATATATTTATATCTTATATCTTTTTTTAAGTCTTTTAGAATGCAATATAGGGATATTTGGAGAATATCAGCGACTTTTATTCAAAAACCATAGAATTTCTAATATTAATTAGATTAAAATTATTAGATAAATTATATATTATTATAAAATAAAACATAAAAATTTTTAATTTTTATATGTAGAGTATTTCTTGTATACAAAGAAGAAAACCATGCCTCTTTAATATATGATGTGAATGCAATTGTCCCGACTGGATAATGTTTATTTCTATTTTAGATTGTATTCAATATTTTATAATTTTATAAAGAAATAAATCGTACAATTACTACAATAGTGCAATAATATCATTTTCTGAGAAACAATACACTCGACACTATAAAAATGGATTGATCTGCAAAAACGTATCAAAATTGTATATTGTACCAAAATCAAGTCTGAAAAAGTAGTATTTCTAAGAAACAATTTTGAAACGCATACTTTACTTTTAGCACTTCATATTTAGCAGACCAATTCGTTCATGGTCTAATTAGAACGATCTATTGGAGAATTATGTTATTTACAACATTTGGGACTTAGTGTTGAATGGTCTCGAATCTAGGAATGTATAAAAAATTATACATGTATACAGTGCTTGTATACACACAATAATAAAATGGGCTTACATTATTAGGCCTATTATAAAATTGTTCTTAACTGCTCTCCTTTTTCACATAGTGGTGTTAGATTTAGATGGCTCCAATTATTTAATTTTAACTTACGCTGGTACCTTGAAGTCTATGAAATGAATATTTACTTTTTGGTCAATAAACTTACTTTAATGAAGTGTATATTAACAAATATTATTGAACTGCCGTTCTCTCTATCTCTCATTCTCAGAATTTTCTCTCCTAAAAATGAAACTAATTAGAATATTAAAATGATACACTTAATGCCTTAAAATGTTCTCAATATTGTGGGGCATGAATGCATGATTTAACACCAACAGGAAATTTATTTATAAAATCATTTTCCAAATATTTTGATATTGGAAACGCTTAAAAATACGTTACTAAGCCAGCTGTGTCATTTTCTTTATTGTCATATGGTACCTTTATCACAATTATTACATTATTTGAGTGGACATAGGCATTAAATTCTCCTTTTCTAGTTATTTCTGTACTTTTCAGAATGATATTTTAACCATTCTTGTTTATTATACAAATATGTGTATTATAGCACAGGAGATGCATTAAGCACAATCGCTAACTTGGTAAATAAATTACTTTCATAAAAACCCTAATATAGTTTAGTTAGTTTCAAAGTTTAAAGAGCTTCAAAACAACTCACTTTTTCCTTAATTGAATGTGCTCTCAAGAGGACAACTGATCCTGACTACGCGTTGAAGTTGTGGCACTTCTAGTAACCCTTACAAATGCACGCACGCACACACACACACACACACACACACACACACACACACACACACACACACACACACACACACACACACACACACACACACACACACACACACACACACACACACACATATATATATATATTCTATAATACATAATCAATGGCAGAGAAGATTTAAATACCTTCTGATATATGGTTTAGCAAGATTCGTTTTTCAAATGTGCTTTTTTTTTCTGGTCTAAGCTTATAATCAGAAATCTGATATTATTAATCAAAAATATTTTACAATTTAAATGAATTCATCATAAAGTCTCAAGTTATTGATAAATATAGTGAAACTCCACAATTTTTATATTTATTAAATGCCACACTAAAGAGATTGAATCAGTCGAGCAAGAAAAATTGTTGCTATTAATCGCCTGTCAAATCACTTCAATTAGAAGAGTTTCAAATCCTATTTAAGTGTGACTTCAAAATATCAGGCTATATTTTTATAACGAATGTAGTTAAAAAATTCTGCAACATCCCTTTCAATAGTTGTATTATTAAAAGTAAGGTAATATTATTGACTGAAAGTTGTCAATAAAAGTGGTAAAATTGTTACCGAAGTAATTTTGAATCATTTACTAAATTGATAGAAAGATACAGTCAGGAGCAAAAATGTACATACTACATCAAATTTAAATAATTTGGAAAAAAAGAAAAGTAATGCCATAAAGAGGTCATTGTACCCAAGAGAAAAACAATAATCCTGAATATTTTACGTGATTTGATTTTTAGCACAATGTTACTAAACTTTCAGGTAATCTTAGACGAATTGCATTTCAATATATTGATAAATATATCTCTATAATTATAACAGAATATTTTGAACTTATTACCCCCTATACCTGAAATGGAGTACATCTGACTCCATTTCAGGTATCAGGTATATGATATTCCATGAATCTTAATAAAAAAGCATTTTCAAAGAATTTAAGAACGAATAAATTATATCGAAGATGAAAACCTCTCTTTCATATCAAAAGTTCAAAGAAAGCAAAGGTTTGTTAGTTTGGTTTTATGGCGCAAGGTCCAAAGATAGACATGCTGCGCTAATCGAAGAAAGCAAAAGTCAAGCGGTAAAATATATTTTAACTCAAAAAATAAATTTTAACTTATTTTTTCGAATGATTAAATATGCTTCTAAATACTTCTACTTTAGTGTGTAAAAGCCACTTTTTTTGAATGATTGATCTTTGTATCGCATCCAAAATAAAATCGGCCTAACAATATTTACGACAGCAAAGAATTAAAGTTGAAAGTATATTGATTAAAGAGGCCGGGAAGAAAAAATATTTTTACTTACGAGAGAGACTCAGAGAAATATCTATGGAATGAAAAGGAATGCGATGGGAATTTTAACAAAAATATAAAAAATGAATTATTGTTCTTTTTTTTATTTTTTTTTTCGGTAAAACTGGCTATTGATTGTAGAGAAAAATGTTGAAAAGTCGAACATTGATTCCGAGAGTGGTCATGACAACCATAACAACATCGTCGCATCATTGATTTTGCCGATTGGGTGCAAATTCAACACAAAAATTCCTGTAAAAGACACTTTTCACCATTTTTTTAATTCACTTCAGGTGGTAAAAATCTTTAATGGACACGAATGAACTGGAACAGTTTACCACACAGTTTGAGAAGTGACTAAAATTCAAGTGAGTTATTTTTGCTAACCAACACATTAGCTTACAAATAAGCAAAAATTTAATTGGATATGAGGAAGAAAATATATTGTGATATAAAAGAATATCTTTTATACATACATATATATATATATATATATATATATATATATATATATATATATATATATATATATATATATATATATATATATATATATATATATAGAAGCACAATAAAACAGAACTAAGAAGAAAGCTCAACCATAAATGTAGAGTCAAGTAAGCACAAGTAGAGTAATGCATAAGTGCAAATTATATGTATGTATTCCAAAGTATTTGTGGAATAAATTTTTTAAATGAAGCATAGATATATACTTCCAATTATGAATAAAGTTACTTGAATTTATTAAGGGGAGAATTGTATTAAGTCATTGATAAATGGAATATTTTATTTAATATTAGTAATATAAATTATAAATTTTTAATTGTATTTGAGATGTGGATTCTTCTTGCAAAATGAACTTTTTTTCTATTAGTTCTCAAGATTTTAAATCATACCCAGTAAAAGCTATTTCAATAGAAATTATCTACTTAAAAATGTAATAAGAATAATTTATTTTACGGGAAAATGAAATAATTGAAGAAAATGAAATTGATCATAAAGAATGAACAATTGATATTTTGGACTTCAATTATTTAGAAATTTAGAAATTAATTCAAATTTAAACAAAAAGTAATCCTTTTTCTGTCTTTTGTTATTTCATTTAGAAAAATAAAAGTGCCCTCTCAGTTTTAAGAGAAAATGTATTATGGATATATAGATATGTATTATTTAATCTTTAACAATAAATTCTCTTAAAGCCTAGATGTTAATGATTTTGAACAGTTAAAAATCTGTATATAATATTTAAAGACTGAAAGCCGCCCAACTTGTCTAGTGGTGAGCGTGCCTGATACCGGATAGGGAGGTCCTGGGTTCGAGTCCCGGTTCGGGCATAGATGTACTTTCTCTCACTATCTATCCTCTCTTTGTCCTTTCCTAACATGAATGGGTTGTGAGTGGGTGCCTACCCTAGAAACGGGTCCCTATGGCATGTGTGTACTGAGAAAGTCGGACTCCACATTTAAATATGGTTGAGTTGGAAAAGTGGAGCAGGGCACCCCATAATGTCAGCCTAACTGGCATACGACAACAAAGAATGAAAGAGGTAAATATTTTTTTAAAAAAGAAAAAGTGAATTTGAATGCAAGAATAATCATTATTTCATTAAAATAATTAAGTATGTGTTATTAATAATAATAGATTTCAATTTGAAAATATTTATACATTTTATATTACTTATGCAGTGACATATTTTTAAATAAGTATATAATCTATTCTCTTACATTTTTACAATATCTATCTATCTATGGCCATATAGACCTTTCTTTCTAAAAGATATTCATATCGGTATTATATAGCCTGTCCGAATACTTGTATTCTCTAAAACTTGGATCATTCTTAATAGTAATAATTTGGAGATGCTGACATTGATCTACCAAACAGGCGATAGTTGCAGTTTGTTCACGGTCAACTCATGTATATAAATCTCAACCCATAGCAATTTTTATTGATATTTAAGTCGATAGAGAGAGACATGAGACAGATACATGAGAGAAATACTCATGTCTCTGAATCATTAACTTTAATAATTTTTGATTTCTCATTATTTTCATTTAGAAGTACAGATGTTAGCTTTTTAAATGTAAATGTGAGACACATTTGTAAGTTAATTAAAACCAAATATATCTTCAAAATATTATTATATTGTTATTAAACTCCTTACTGGTGATTATTTCTTTTGCAAGATTTTTGTATAGAACCCCCAATTCAAAATACAGAAAAATACTTTCCTGTTCCCCATGTTGTGTCAATGAAGCGCCAGGCTCCAAGAAGAAAGACTGCGTTCCAGGCATGCGTGACATCTTCCCCAGGAACAAACTGATGACCAGGCCGATAGTCATAACCTTTGGCAAATCCATTCAACGTTTTCACTCGAATACCAGCTACTCTGTAAGATTGTTACATTTTCAAGAATTGTTTGTAAAACTAGTAGCACAAGCAAAAATCCTCACTGATAAATAACCCAGTTTACCTGCACATTTCAGAAAAGAGCTTACAATAATCTTTGCAGACTCCTTCTTTTCTTTGCAGAACTTCTTCTGCTGAAAGTTTTATATCCATGTATCTCCAGTCATACCTGAAGTAAAGACATAAGGTGAGTATATTCGATTAAAATAATTATGCAATTTATGTACAGTTAGCAGTTTTTGGGCATACATACTTCTTACGCTGATTATTTCACGAATTTATTTAACAAATAGTATAGCTGCCAACTCTACTGATTTTATCGGAAAACTCCTGATTTTTCATAATTTCTCCCGACTTCTCGAAAATGTATGAAAATCTACTGATTTTTGGCAATTTCAGTTAAAAACTTAAATACAGCCGACATTTTGCCAGAAAAAAAGTCTATTGAGTTGTTTTAGGAGCTTAAACGGTTAACAGATGGTATTTGTCACTGAATGAAATTTATTTAGTAATGTATTTTATGTACATTACTAAATAAATTTAAAGAGCAGAACTATGTAATTTTTTAAGTTTAATATTTATAAATTGCACTAGAGTAGTAAACGTTGCCCTATAAAGTGAATATTGGGACTTAAACGTTGATGTTTATTTTTTTACATGTAGTATATTCTTTTATTTAACATAGTTCCTTTATGAGGTTGATGAATATTTTATTAAAATATTAATATTAACACAAATTGTTCTAAGAATGTGTACTCAAAAGAGTAAAATTGTCTTTATGTGATACTACCTTTTGAAAAATTCTGTTTCAAGCAAAAATGTCGCTAGTAGTGTCTCCTGATTTTTCCCTCAAAATCAGTAGAAATAATAACTTTTTTCTCCAAAGTTGGGAGGTATTTAATAGTCTTAAAGGTATTTCATGGACTTGTCTCTCCTTAGAAATTATATGGAGATTAAACATTATGCATTGTGATGACCAATATTCCATCAAATAAATAAAGAAAAAACGTATTGATCTAGGAAGTGAAGCTAACACTGTTGTGCCGATTATTAGTAAAACTGCTCTGATATCAAATGCTATGAAAAACCTCCAACTAGAAAATGTACTAAAATTTCTCTTCCGTACATTTATTATTTTTTTTATCTCTTATTTTGTCTTTTTCTAAACTTAAGAAAAGTGATGATCGATTCCTTTCTACAGTACAATCTACACAAAAAGTTTTGGTAACACATCACATTACAATTAAGTCTAATAATATTTGCAATACATGTAATGTCAGTTTATAGGAAATTCAAAATGCACCATAGACACCAAATACAAATCTTTTGAATATAAGCCATACTCACAAAATTCAGTAAGACATGGAATTCCCTTTGTCTGCTATAAAGTGCAGAAAAATAATAACCATGTACAGTAAATGTTATCTCAAAAATAAATTATGAACGAATAATCGAGATCTTAATTTCACGAAATGCAATATGAAAAATTCAATTGATCTACTCTAATGTTCAGTCAGCTCCAAAAATTCAGAGGTTTATATAATTATAAGGTAAAAAAATCTTGAAACTTATGATTAACTTTTTGTTTTTATATTCTATTCCTTTTTTAAGTGAAACTTGAGTATAGCCCTTCTACTACAGAAAGAAGCCCTTTTCTACGCCCAGTAGTGTTTCGAAGAAAGTATTGAATACTGTCAGAAAACTAAACAAAACTCATATTAGAACTTAGTAATCAGAAATTTTGTGAAATTTCTATAAAGAAATTAAAGTACAAAATTTAGAACATGACATTCAGTAAATTTTTACTTTTAACTTTACATTATAAAATCAAATACGTCTACATTCATGAGTTAAAGCATCCTAATAAAATTACTACATTCTTTAAAAAATAATTTCTATTGATTAATGAAATTCTTATTCTAAGAAATTAGTGTTTTTATGAAACTAACATTATTAATCCTTTCTATCAATGAGTTCTATTAGGTAGATGAGCCTCACTTGAATCTAAGAAATTAAGAAGAGTTAACTATATGGCTCATGAGTTGAATTGAATGTGTCAGTAGGAGAGAAGTACTCACGCGATATTGTCTGCAATCCACCGGAAGAAAGCTCGTACCATGTATATTTCATTTTCACACTCTGCAATTAAATATTTTACTAAGCTCCTTACATTTACGAGAGCCGCTTCAGGAGCCTGGAAATAAATTCTCATACATAAAAAATTGTACGAATAAAATATATATCAGTAACACTTATGACATAAAATGTTCATAAGATATACACTCACTTCCAAAAGTTAAGCATGCAGAGGAAAATGCTAACTTCCGAAAGTTAATCAGAATTAAAGAAGATGCAAATCGCTGCAGAGGTAAATGGAAGTATTCAAATATGTTAGGTAAAAGTCAACCGCGCTTTCATGTCAAGAAATATGCAAAAAGGGTAGTCTTATAAGATACCAGCTTTATGAAGGGTCACAGAAGTTAATTGTAAGTGGTGATAGAAGGTGTTTAAAACTTTGGTACAATTTGTTTTCAAGACATACGTGTTTTTATGACTTCCACAAGACGAATGGAAGACTCTGAGCGCTGGCATGCTGTGGAGTGCATTGAAGTAGGACATCTGATCTCAGATGCTGCTCTTTTCTTCGGCGTTCATCATTCTGTAATGTCACGTTTATAGAAACAATTCTAAGCCATACAGACAGTTGTTCGAAGGCCCGTAGCCGGTCGCCAAAGGGTTACAAACTCCGCGGAAGATTGATATATCGCGATTTTAGTCAAGCGGAATCGCAAAGCAACCTCCACACGTGTGACATCTATATAGTGTCCATTAGTAAGGCGATATCTGCAGTTACATTACACCGAAGATTACATATGAGTAGACTGTACAACCGGGTACCTCGAGCTTGTGTTTGTCTATACGTCCAATCAAGAGAGTCACGTTTAAAGTGGTGCCGTTAATATGTCAATTGAACTATGTCTAACTGGGGATATGAAATGTTTACTGATGAGTCAAGATTTGCTCTGGAGTCAGATGACAAGTGTATAAGGATATGGCGTGAACAAGTAACACGCAATCAGCACCAAAAACATCATCGTACATCACGCATTCCGAGGCGGAAGCGTTATGGGGAGGGCTGGGATTTCATTAGGAAACCGCACCGATTTGCACATCTTTAAACGGGGTTCTGTGACGGCTGCCCGGTATCGAGATGAAGTCCTAGAACCCATTGTGAAACTGTACGCTGCAGCAGTTGGACCTACTATTGTTTTAATGAATGATAATGCACCAGTCCCATAGAGCTGACATCGTCGATGACTACCTGAAGAGTGAAAGGGTTGCGCATATGGCGTGACTAGGAATTCGCATATGGCATATTCGCCCGACCTTAATCCCATTGAAAATCTTTGAGATGCTCTCAGCCGTGCTGTATCTTTACGTTTCCCACCTCCAGGCATTCTAATTGAGCTGGAAACTTCTCTACAAAAAGAATGGCTATTGCTTAATTCTGCTGTGGTTGACCACCTAATTGAAAGCATGGTCATAAGGTGTAAACTTTGTATGCAGATGAGGGGTATCAAATACCCTATTAATGTCCTTTTTTCATTTTATGCTGTTTATTTTCGCTTCATACATAATTCTCTTTAAATCTCCAGTATGTCATTATCTGATAACTTACAAAAATTCAATATTTATTTCATTTCTGTAAATAATTATTGATTTTATTTTATGCATAATTATATATGCTACTTTCCTGCCAAATTTTGTGTCAATCAAAGCAGTACTTGTTGATTTGTTTGCATTTTACATCTTCATGCTTAACTTTTGGAAGTGAGTGTAAAAAGCATGCTATTCAATATTTTAAACTCATAAATTTGTAGCTATTTGTAAGTTGGATTTTATTCTAGCATAATTACACATGGAAAATTGTTACTAGTAATTTTCACGTAAATTGTCAGGAACTTTAATTGCGTGTGAAACAATGCTCGGTTGGAATATTAACGTTTCAACCACTACATCAAATAGGATGATCACACAACAGTATGCGAACGTTATGAAAGTCTCTGCTAATACGATAGGAAGCAATCCAAATATTGAATCTAAGATGATTTGGGTAATTTTTGGTAGATTGAATGAATAAGGAAAGTAATAATATTTATGAGCAAAACGAAATTTTTAAGTAGTTTAAAAATCAATTAAAGGATAACCGTTACCAAGTTAAACTTTCCTTCAACGAAAAGGTGGAAGAGTTAAAAGACAACTATGAAATAGCTTTTAACGGAGTAAATAGTTTAGCTATGAAATTTAAGAAAAATCCAGAATTCTTTAAAGAATTAGCGATGATTACATTGTAAAAGGAATAGTGAAAGATGTTTCTGATAATCCTAAGAAAAAATTATTTTACCTTTCACATCAAGGAGTATTTAGAGAAGATAAGGTTACAATAAAACTGTGGGTGGTATTTGATACCAACGCTCATGTCATAAATTATTTTTCATTAAATGAATGCTTATCTGATTTTAAACAAGTTTTATTAGGGATATTAATTAACATTATGCAGAGCATAGAATTGCATTTATAGCGGACATCGAAAAAGCGTTTTTGCAGATATTAAGAGATATGCAGAACTAAGGATCGAGATGCAGAAAGATTTCTTTGGTTAATGGGAAATCAGGAAAAGAATATAAAGTTTACAGAATTACACGAGTTATTTTTGGAGCAACTTATAGCCCATTTTTGTTAGCAGCTACATTTAAGCATCATGCTGAAAGTTTCAGAGATAATTATACAGTGCTAGTGATTTAATTGAAAATTGTATATATTTTGATGGTTTATTAAACGGGGTAGACAGTGAAAAAGAAGCCATAGAAACACAATAACACTTGGAAAAGTTTTTGCAAAAGGCTAATTTTAATATGAAAAATGGAAAACAAACTCATTTTCCATACAGCAGGAATGCGACGAAAAAGAAAATTCTGGTCTGAAGCCGTTAACAGACTATGACAAGGCTTTAGGTTATTGCTGTGGTAAAAGAAAAGATATATTAAAGATTCCAGCACCAGATATTACCATTTTGAATCCGGATGAAGAAATTTACAGAGAATTGTATTAAAAGTAATTGGTAAACTTTATGATACCACAGAAATTATTACTCAATTTATTGTTACGTGTAAAATCCTTATGCACAAGACTTAAGAGCTGGATTACACTCTATGTGATTGGGATCAACCATTGACGTTCGAAAGACATTCGAAAAGGATTTAAAAGGAGGTGGTGTGATCAGTGAAATTATTTAAAGGAAATTCAAATCGAAAGATCTTACTTTAAAAGTAACAGCATAAAAGGAGTATTTGATATTTAATTTCCTTGTTTCATCAATAGTTCTTAAAAAGCTTATGTATTGTTTGATTTTGCTTGTTTGTTTTGTAGTTCAACGATAATTTTTTGCACACGAGGACTAATTAGACCAGGACTTACAGTTTAAAGTGGATTCCGAACCACTTCAAACATATATGGACAAGGTGGGATTCGAAACCACGAACTGTTGAACCGAAGGCAAGAGCACTAACCATTTGGATGCCAGTTCGGCTAAAGCTTATGGTATTTAGGTTTATATTATATTAGGTCTATTGAGAGTAAATAAATAAAAACTGCATTTGTTTAAGCAAAATCTAGAGTTGTTCTTTTCAAAAAGATGACTTTTCCACGTTTAGAGTTAATAGGTGCTGTAATAAGCTGTAGGTTAACGAAATATATCTTGCATAAAATTTATTTAGAAATAAGTAACTGCTTTTATTGGACTGATTCTACGATAGTACTTCATTGGGGCAGAGAAAATGCTAAGAGATGGAAACCATTTGATAGCAGCCGAATAATTGAAATTCAAGGCATCACTGATCCCTCATCATAGAACTACTGTCCAGGTGAAGAAAATCTTGCTGATACATTAAAGAGTGATGAAAATTCTTTAGGGTTGAAAGAAAATTGAGAGTGGGTCAATGGACCTCTTATTGACTTTCCGAGCAACGTAAACATTGGCCTACAGAGTATCCAGACCCAGAATTGAAGATAGTTGAAGATAAAAAGAAGAAAAGTAAAAAATGCCTAATATTACAAGCTAGTTGTTTTGAGTCAAAGACTAAAGATTTATTGGAGATTTGTAAAATTATTAATTTTGCAAAATTACTTAAATTTGCTGCATGGATGAAAAAACTTAATTTTTATATTGAGAAATAATGGGAATAAAAAAGAGCCATTGACAATTCAAGAGTTGAATGATTTTTATGTTCACTGGATTAAAAGGACACAAGAAAGAATTTTCTACAGAAATAAGAAAGTTTAAATCCTAACCAAAAGTTACCAATCTCTTCAAAAATAGCCGAGTACAAACCATTTCTTGATAAGAGTGGATTGATTAGAATAGGGAGACGTATACGTTTTTCAGACTTGAGTTCTGAACAGAAATATCCTTTGTTGCTACCTGGTCAGTACGGGATCGCTGAATTAATTATTCCCAAATGTCATGAAAAAAGTGGACACGCTGGGTTATCAAAGACATTGTAAGATTTGAGAGAAAGGTTTTTCATCATTAAAGGTAGGCAAAGAGTAAAATCCTTAATATTCAAGTGCAATTTATGTAAGAATTTCAGAGCGGAGCCTTCCACAGAAAAGATGTCTTGTTTACCATCAGATCGTGTGAGAGAAGAATTTCCATTCGAAGTAACTGGGTTAACTCCTCTCTATATAATCGAAAATTTATAAACAAAAAAATCGTATATTTTGCTCTTTACTTGTGCAGTAACATGTGTTGTGCATCTAGAACTAATAACTGATATGTCAGTACCATCATTTTTAAGAGCATTCAAGAGGAATATATATTCCTCTAGGATTGTAAAATAATATTTCAGATAATGCGAAAACTTTCATTAAAGTAGAAAGAGATTTTAAACTTTTATAGTTGAAACTTTGAGCTAAGAAGAATGCCGAAATAAATTTTAGTGAAGAATGAATAACTTGGAAAAACATCGTAGAAAAGTCAGCTTGATGGGGAAGATTTTTGGAAATTTGTTTGTTTGTTTGTCACTCAACGGTCATTTTTTGCACCCGAGGGCTAATTAGACCGGGACCTATGGTTTAAAGTGGATTCCAAACCACTACAACCATCCATGCCCAAGTTGGGATTCGAACCCATGAACTGTTGAACCGAAGGCAAGAGCGCCAACCATTCGGCTGCCAGCCCGGCGAAGATTTTTGGAGAGACTTGTTCGCTCTGTGAAGACTTCCCGCAAGAAAATTTTAGGAAAAGCATCTCTTAGTTATTTGGAGCTTGAAACTATGGTAGTAGAAGTTAAAGCCATTTTGAACTCTAAACCACACTAACTTATATAGATGAAGAAAATGAGTCAGTGATTCTTACACATGCTCACTTCCTGATAGGTAGACGAATATTGTCTCTTCATGGACAATCAGTACAACCCCTTTCAACGAAAGATATCTTCACCAGAAAATATAAGCATCAACAAAAAATAGTGACTAAGTTTTGGAACTGATGGAAGAAATTCTATCTTTTGGAATTAAAGTCTGCTCATCAATCAACTTTGAGAATGAAAAATGCGCTCTAAATTAAGAAAGGCTCTCTATTGGTTCTAATTCATGAGGATGAAGTGCCAAAGCTAATGTGGAAGTGTGGTATTATTACAGACGTTCCTATTAGCAGAGATGGAAAGACACGATCCATGAGACTTCCGGTCTGGAACTCATTTGAAACGTCCAATTCAGTCACTGTATTCAGTCGAACTTTATGAAAAGATAAATTTTTTTAATGCATTTAGACACATTATTTAACTTTATATTTTTTTGTTTTACAAAATTGTTGAAGAATTGCAACTGGAATAATAGTACTTTTATAGCTACTGTAAGAAGCATATTTATGTACGTATTTTTTATTTACGTTTAATTTTTTTATGATGCTGAAATTACTTTTAGAAATTAATATGTAAAAAGGTAATATATGTATAATAATTTTTACATTATTATGTTATTACAAAGGTGTATATGTTATTATCACTATAACATTGTATTATTATGTGATTATTATTAAGTGTTGATTTTCTAATTTCAAAAATCGGCGTGGAAGATGCTGCAATTATATGTCTATAGATGGTGCATCATACGAATATATGTGTTTACATCAGAATAAGATTCTGTGCCAAGCAATGTAGATATTTTTTGTTCCATGTCTAGTCCTGTTTAAGTATGTCTGTCTTATGTTTCATAAATTGGAATTAAAAATCTGTTCAAGGTAAGCTTATTCATAATTTCATTTTTTTATTATTAAAACGATCTGATAAACATGATTAACAATAATAGTCATTAGGAAAATGTCATTGAGTGTTTAAATTAATGTAAATTTATCACTACAGACCATAGCGGGCCGTAGATTTAAGTTTCGAACTTGTACCTAGCTTTTGAAATTCTTTTCACCTGTACTCCAATGAGTTTCCATTTGACTTAGTAAAATGACAAAACATATTTGCATCTACAAGAAATAATAAATACAGTTATTTTTATAAATAAAAATTACACTGTGGTGATGTAAAAAAAAGGGAGAACCTGATACCATATGTATTTTTGATAATGCAAAAATATTCTAACTGCTATAAAAGAGCGTATGAGACAATTCACTAAGTCATTCAGAGATTACACTAATCTTACGTCTAAGGTCCGTTCGTCCACTTCTTTGAATACGGACATACAAGGGATCATTTCTTTCTTCTTGCAGGGTGGAGGTCGAGCGGCAAATTCTGGAGCCTCGTCAGTGATCGGATCGTTATCCGTCTGAATGCCAGCATCGCATTTGACGGGTTCTCCGTAGCCATTCAGAAAGCGGCCGTCCACCTCGGAGTCACTGCGCATCGAATCCTCGACATCTTCCAGAAGTCGAGCAATGCTTTCATGAATGGCTGATTTGGACACCTGAAAATAAAATCCACCGATTCATTTTCTTCTTTACTTAATGCATATCAAATATTTCTCATAAAACTATTCGCAAATGAGATCTTCTCATACAAGAGTTTACAACTGAAACGTGAGAAATATATATGAATAAAAACTGTGTGATTTATAAAAAACTTGAAAAAATTCTTTATTTTATCGCTATAAACTTGTAAACCATCACTTTCTGTGTGTGTGTAAACACAAAACTTAGAATTGAAACATTTTTCACCATAAATTATTCCTGATTTTTATTATTATTATTATTATTTTATGAAACTTTCGATTTCCTGTTCTCGCACAAAAATATTTATTATTTTAACCAATGAACATTTCATGTGAGCCTGAATTCCCACAGTGATTCATTTTTAATTTTTTTTTAACAAACATCTCATAGATAGAATATTTTAGCGAAATGCAAACCTAAATTCGATTACTTTTTCTGAATGCTTTCATTACACTTTTAAAAATTTTTAGGACTGTTTTCTGTAATTTGCGTTTGTACAAAAAAATAAATTTAAAATAATGACCTAAAAAATTAATAAAATAATCACTCGTGCAGACACTAATATTGCATACCATAGTCATCTTGGCGGGTGGAACTATATTCACATTTTTAATACAAATTTTCTCTGTTTGAATGAAGACCATTTCGACACAAACCCGTTGTCATTGATTAAAACTTTAGGAAGCACAACTCTCGGCGACACGTACAGGTTGAGTTGTCTAAGCGTAACAAAGGTCATTTCTTTCAATCCAAGTCAATGATTCGTTCAGTTGTAGAGATGGATGACGTGAACCTACACCTGGAAAACTTTTTATTTTTATTTTAACAGTACTTAACCGAGTGCACGTTTTGGAGATTGCAGTTGAACTTGGAATCAAAATTTGACAAATTCTGCAAGTTTAAAAAAAGAAAAAGAATTGAAATTCCAGTTCAAATAAATAATTTTTACGTTGATGTAAAAAAATAGCTTGTCTTACTCTTAAAACATTTATTTTCTAAAAATAACTCATTTTAATCTTACTCAGGCTAAATATATATATATTTTCCAATGTTAATGATATACAATAAGTATTTTTTGTCCGCGGAACATATACTGATATACTTTAAATATAAGTCCTGCAAACGATCAGCTTTCTTTTAACTGTTAATCGTAGATATAAATTGAAAAAAATTAAAAGAAAACTTTTTTTACCTGCTTTCAGATTATAATATACATTTTTTTTGCATACAATTAGGAATTATAATTAGATTACAATAATAGAATTCCATAAAATTTTATTCTCTTGCATAAGAACAAAAATATTCGGATCTTACTCGCGACAGAAATTTTTTTTCAAAAATAATCCTTTAGATCTTAGAAAATATGCATAAATTAAATTAAAAGTTATATATATATATATATATATATTGATATATATATATATATATATATATATATATATATATATATATATATATATATATTGAAGAATTAACTGTACATAAATATATATTGCTAATCATATTAAAAGGAGTTAAATGAGATGTATATCTTATGGTTCTCTATAGCCTCATGAATTCGAAAGTATTTTTATGTATATTCCTTCACAAATCGAAATAAAACATAGAAAATGTTGTTTTTCCCACTCAAAGTAAGAATGACACCAGATTTTTTGAGCTACTGAAAAGAAGTACTTGTTTCTGACACACGCTGTTCGTCATTTGGGAAGATTAATTTTTCTTGTTAAAAGTGGCAAGAATTGGTAAAATGATGAAGAAAGAGATATAAGGAGCAAAATATAACATTTCCAAGGTTTGATGGATTCGAAAGAAATTCGGCATATATATGAATCAACGTTTATACATATTTAAATACGTTTCAATGCTCATAAGGATTTCTAGCTCCTTTGAGGGTTGCAAAGTGAGTTAAGAACAGAAACCTGTTTTTGGAGATTCAAAATAGTATTGCACTCATGTGCATTCCTTATTACAGAAAACAATTTAGTATGCTAACAAATAATTACCATTCAACTTAAAACGCTGAATACTATTAAAAATAGGCATGATGCGCAAATAGGAAACTACTTAAATTTCCTAACTTGTTATTTCTTATAAAAATACTTAAGAAACGGACGTTAAGGTCTTACAAGTATAATAGTGATTATATGATATAGATTATTCTGTTTGGTACGCAATGGGTAGGCAGGGCCAATAAATGAATAAGGGTTACTTAATTGGAAGATTTTAATTAAATCAATCAATGACTATCTGCAAGGTCGATACAGGTTGTTCGTAAGAATCTTCGATCAATTTGCGGGATTCAGAGGAAGTGAGTCTTATCATTTTAAGAAAGATCATTAAATTCAATAAACACTTGATGAGATGTCAGGAGGGGCTGCTTGCATTCAGGCTACTCGGAATCTCTCACTACAGGCAGAGGCCTTCCTCGGGAACTTCGGTCAGTGACACAGGGCGACTCATTCTTTCCAGATTAGCAGCTCAGGTGGAAATAGCTGGTAGAATTCCCAGCCTTTGGTGGCTCCACTTTTTAAATATCCTTTTGCAACCCCCCGTCCATTCATCAGGCAATCCAGAAAATTTTCAAACACCCCTCGTACGTCATTTCTAGATTACTTGCTTCCTGTCAAACAGGTGATTTCCAACCACATGTGTTAGTTAAAAAAGGGCTGCTCTTGGAATCATTAAAATCTCATTAGGGGTCACACGATAAGCAATTCTGATTTCCTACGGAAGAACCACAAATTCTGTGAAGGATTTTATGCCACTTGAGTTATTTTCTACCTTTCCCAAGGTATCATGAACGGCTTCTCATGATTTTACTATGGTACCATTTAGCAACGGGATACCATCTAGGAAATCAATCTCCTTGACAGAGTATGTGTTCATCAGACGCTGGGAAACTCTTGGGGTCAGGAAATCAATAACGGGGACGTTATAATAAAATTCGTCTCATGCAATGCTCAGTTCAAAGCACATTCTTATGCTCTAAGGACTTTTTCTTTCTACTAACAGAACATTTCCATATTTTTATATCTACCAGTAAAGAGAAGAGGAAGGATATTGTTAAAGTATCATTTAATCTACATCACTCGTTATGTATCAAAGATATTTGTGAATGCAAGCATTTCATCATGATAATGGAACAAATGAAGAAATATTCAAATTCATCATCAATATTTATGGTCACCGGTATAAGTAAAAGCATATTTGATGATGTTTGAGTGAGCTTTAATTTCTCAACTGGATGGTACTGGGCGTTTATAAAATGAATAAGGGATAAGTATCGAGAGTCAATAGTTACCGGGATTGCCTGGTATGCATTACTTTTAAAATTTCCCCTCTGAATGCTAACATTTGTCTCATGAATTTTGAGGGTATAAAGACAAACATAAGCACCTATGGTGAGTTTGGGAATGGTTATATTTATAAAGAAAATAATCCTACAATTATCAATATTAATGATATATCTCGGTGTCAGATGAGTAACGAAATTTCTGATGCACTTACATCAAATTTCATTTGCATTGGAAATGGGAAAGATGAAATTAAAAACATTCAAGAATCTGATTTTAGCTTTTATTAACTTATTTAAGTTTATATATCTGGATGAATGTGAAAATGTAAATTTTCCTTTCCAAATTTGGTCATCAAACCTGCAATGGATATGAGTAAGGAAACCGCAGAACGATGTAATTGAAGCAAAGGGAAAATGAGAGACTGAATGTAATGTGACTCATGTAAATTGTTGAGGAAAAATTAGCAAAGGAAATTGAATTATTTCAACAAATCTACTTTTCAGATTTAAGAAATTTGCTTCACGTGTGACCAATGTTTAAATTTTACTTTTCAAAAGTTGGAGTTTTTCTATATTTTTTTTCCCGTTCCTGATCATGGAAATTTAAGCGCTCTTTTTTCGAGTAATCTAGTATTTTAAAGAATTTGTAAGATAAAATAATTTGTAATCATATAAATTCTCTCCATTTTACTCTTTCTAAAATCTAAATAAAAAGGTAACTTTCATTTTTCTCTTTTGAAGAATTCCTTTTTTCTCTCTGAAACAGAGCTTGGAATAGATAAACATTCAACAAACACAGGCTACTTCAGTTAGTTTATGATAATTTTAATGCTGAAAAATTGTAAATACTTAATACATTTATATCAAATAATAAAATTTATATCAAGTATAAAAAATAAATATACAAAATAGTAATCTTAAATATAAATAACATAATAAAAGTTGCTTGAAAATATGAAATAAAATTTAATAAACTTAAATTCGATTACTTTATTGAGAAAAATTATGTATTTAAATTGTTTACTCTATATGTTATTTAAGATACGTAGATAAAATATTCCCAAAAGACCTAGTATATGTGTTATGGTGAACTGATTCTTCGATACTCAAGTATTGATATGGATACCTAAATAAATAATAATATTCACTTTCAAAACGGACTTTTGTTATTAAATAACTCTCATGGAACTCTGAAGTACAAGATTAAAATGAGTTCATCTGTAATCATGATTTGGAAAAAAACATTATATTTGGTATAAAAACCATTTATCTTAATATATCTCCCAGATAAAATGGCAGGAACTATAATAAAGAGGAATAAAAATTAAATTTCAAAAAACAAATCCTTAAATATAAACAAATTCAAAATTTGTATTCTTATAAATATGCTAATTACTGTTGAATTTATTCAAAACATTTAAAAATGTATAAAAGGAGTTACTCCCAGTAAATGTGATAGTCTAATATTAATATTAATAGTACAATTTATTACCAATCAAATGTAGTTTTTCATAAATATTTGTTTTGATATAAACATAAGTAATTTAGAGAAAATGCCATTTAAAAGCAAGATTAAAACATTTCAAATTAAAAATTTTGACGCAATATTGTCTTTCTTTTAATAGGGATGTACTAACAAGATTTCATTTCAAGTCAAGAAGATTACACTAATCTTCTTGACTTGAAAGAAATATTAAATGACTTATAGACGATGAGATAAATAATATTGAGTAAAGTTAACTATTTTTAAAAAAAAGCAATCGCAATTATTTTGTTGAGCAAGCTCCACAGACAACCATTTCATTCATGTTTGACCATCGTAAATATCATCATTTTCAACACTAATTATTAAAATTTTACACCTTTTCCTTTCTTTACATGGAAAACGCTTAAGATTTCAAGTGAGGCAATTGATATGTTTGGGCCAATATAAATGAATCAGGCTCATTTGATAGCACAAACATTTATTTAAAATCCATCAATTATCCTGATGATTATTTACAATGAACCATGAATCGATGACTGTCTGCAAGGTCTGTGCAGGCTGCTTGTAAGAATCTTCGATCAATTTGCGGGGTTCAGTTTTACCGTTCAAGGAAATTTCTAAGACGGTGCCAATTCCCAAATCCGAGGCATCGATAAGATATATGGTTCCGAATAATTCGAGGCATGTATTACAGGAGCACTACTAAGTTTTTCTTTCAAACTAACAAAAGCTCCTTCACATACCTCCGTCCAATCAATGTTCTTTTATTTTCCTTTTAGAGAATTTGTTAGGACTGCTGCTATGGTCTTATAGTTGGGAATATAATAAGCATAGTATCTTGTAATGCCTAAGAACCCTCTGAGATTAGTTTTAATTTCCAGCCGGGAAAAATCGAGTACAGCTAGCACTTTTAACTCAGTGGAATTTCTGTACCCACCAACGACCATGTGACCTAGATGTTTTACGTGATTCTGAGCCGAACCAGCAATGTGAGGATTTTATCATCAGTTTAACTTTATCAATTCTGGTATACGCATGACATCCAAATGTTTCAAGTGTTTGTCCCAAGTCTTCGAAAAGATCCCTATATCATTAATATAGGGGATGGTACAATCATCACATCCATTTAAAACGTTGGCCACGAGTCTACTAAGTTAACACGGTGCATTTTTAAGGCCGAACTGCATCCGTAAGGGTGGAAAAATTCCGAAAGATCTGGTAAATGTGCTTAATTAAAAAAGGCAGAAAAAAAGAATAGTCACTCCCTTTTAGTTAGAAGAATCGGTCGATATCCCTTGGATAGATCTAAATTAGTTATAAATTTGGATACTGGCATTTGTTCTACCATTTCCTTAATATTTGGTGAAAGGTAATAATCGGTGCGGATCACATCATTTAATAGGCAATAGTAAACTCATGGACGAGATTAAGACCATTGTTTTCAACGAGAAGCAGTGATGGTGCATAGTCCTATTCACCTACCACAATTATCCCTAACTTTAACATCTTAGCAATTTTAGCCTTCAATTTCTCATTTTCGTGATAAGATGGTATGGTCTTGACCGTATATTTATATAATTCGTTATCATGCTCAATCACATCTGTCTTACCAAATTATTTTAAAAAATTCAATAACGTCTCCACAGTAAGTTTCTCAATTCCTTCGGGTGTTCTCAAATAACACGATCTTCCAATTTGTTTTCTTTAACTATTTCGCCAAAGTCAAATTCATTATGCTCCGCTTCGAAATTATGTACCTCAAAATCATCTACCCTTTCTTCAATAAGTTTTCCTCGTAGATTACGTTAATCGTCTCTGGTCGTCTATTGTATCATTTCAACATATTTACGTAGTAAATACCACTTCTACACCTAGGCCCAGAGACACGAACTCGATAATTTGTCTCCGAATTCCGTCGTGCGAGTTCCAATAACTTTTTGGTTTCCCCACAATTTAACTGCGGTTTTAAATTCTTCGGGAGATATTTCACAGATCACGGCAAGTTTCCTCCTCAGTTCAATATCCTCATCGCCCATCTCGTGAACAATAGCCTCCTGAGTGGGATTTCCTCGTAAGCTCGGGGTTTCTGGGAAACCTTGTTCCCCTTTCTCTCTCTGCCCGTTTGAGCTTGCGTCTTCGCATTCAATTGTTCCTCATTCACTTTTGTTTCAAAGAAACTTTCCATCTGATTTCCTGAAAAGTAGAGCTGCTGTTTCGTATTTTCACTGACCACGCATGCCTTTCTTTCAATCGAGCCATACTTGGTTACAATCTAATACCATCTATAGCAAGAAGTACCATCTTAAAATAAATCACTAGAGTACAAAACAATTTCTACATTTTTAAAAACACAAAAAAACTATACACAAATGTTAGCAATATTAAATAAAACCACACACATAAATACTGAATATATTATTTTACTAATTAATATCTGGAATTTTCCTAACATACATATAATGCAACTTAATACTTGTAGCATTCTTATAAATACGTTAAAAATTTCGTTAAGTATCCAGTTATGTTTATTTATTCAGCTATGCAAATGACACTCATAGATTCCAACAATTTAAAATAATTATATAACAATTTGCCTGAACCAATTAAATTTAATTAAACTTTAACCAGTATTTTCATACGAAAGTTCGATATATTTATAATCAATTTAATATATTCTAATTTACATCCCTAAAATTATTATTTAATTATTTATTAATAAATTTATATTTTTATTTATCAATAATTTTTTAAGCTGCAATATAATTTATTACGGCAATAATTTAATTTAATTTTTAAATTTTGTGAGCTAACACACAATTTATAATCAATTCAGAATTTTTTTTACACATTCGCAATAACAGTTTAACTTACTAATAATTTCTTTCATTAGAGATTGATAAAATCTTCGATATTCTGGATGTGCGTGTATTCAATTCTCAGTTTAGTACTTTATATAAGTATTATTCATAATTAATCCCTTTTCTAAAGTGAAAACTCTAATAAAGTTCAATTCAAAAATTTAATTTAAAATACAGTTCTAACACAATTTAATTTACATATTCCTATTTTATTAGTAATTACTACATTTTTTTTTAACATTGTTGGTCCAAAACTAGAGAACAAAATTGATTACTTACACGTTTGCTGCTTGTTTCCATCCGGCTAGTTTCTACCGAGTACAGTCACACAGGATAGTTAGCAAATCAGATTCAACGTGAGAATTTCCTTCACTCAGTCCTTGCTGATCCCACCACTGCCACCAAAACAATTTAAGTAAGCCTGTAGCGTATTCAGCCTGTTACGGCTGAGACAATGACCAGGCTGTGCCAATAAATGAAACAGGCTCACTTGATTACAAACATTTATTTATAATCCATAAATTATTCTGATGATTAATTACAATGAACTATGAATCGATCGATTACTCTCTGCAAAGTCAGTGGAGATTGTTTGTAAGAATCTTTGATCCATTTTTGAGGTTCGGGGGAACCGAGTTTTATTGATCTAGGAAAGTTCGCTGAATTCTCGAGACTTTGGGTTAGGTATCAGGAACGGCTGCTCACATTTGGAGTCTCTCTCTGCAGGCAGAGGATTTCCTCAGGAGCAGGGATTCAGGCCAACACACCAGGAAATTTCTCAGAAGCTCATGTGGAAATCACAGGCAGAACTACCAGTTTTTGGTGGGTACTCTCATTCAATATCCTTCCATTCATCCGGCAATCCAGAAACATTTCGAACACACCTCGTACGTCATTTCTAAATCACACCTGCTTCCAGTTGAACAGACGATTCCCAACCGCATAGGATAGTTAGAAAAAGAGATATGCTCTAGAATCATTAAAAAGGGATCACATGATAGGCAATTCTGATTTCCTACGGAAGAACCACAATTTCTGTGAAGGATTTTATGCCACTTGAGTTATTTTCTACCTTTCCCACGGTATCGTGAACCACTTCTCATAATTTTACTATGGTACCATTTAGTAACGGGATACCATCTAGGAAATCAATCTCCTTGACAGAGTAAATGTCCATCGGACGCTGGGAAATTCTTAGAGTTAGAAAGTCATTAACGGGGATATTATAATATACACAAAGGTGTATGTGTACAGAAATATTGAAATTATATTAACATTAAAAGCCCTCCCCCCACAAAGATTAATTCCATGTCTACTTTTTTATAAAGAATAATAAAAACATTCAGATTAAATATTTAATGATTCATATGCATTCATTTTAAGAAATTGTGTTATAAATACTATATAAATTGTAAAATATACAATATTCTCTTGTATTTTGAACATTTCAAGAATGAATTTCTTAATTTTTCGATACTCCCGCCATCATATTATTTTTAATTTTCAGATAAGTCGTAGGTATTTACTTGGACACTCATATAATTTGCTTTATCAGTAAAGCATTTTGAAATACTTACATCCTATATCGCATTTAAAATTCTAAAGTGATACAATTAAAATAATATCGTTTTGAGAAAATTAACTATAATAAAACTGTAAAACATTTCACTTCACTTCAAGAATAATAGGAAGCCAATTCCAGAGGGTGGTATATAAAACAAATTTGGTACAGTTTAATTTTTACAGATCAATATACAATTTTTACTTTGCTGACCACACTTATAAATCATGCTTTCAAACTGTCCGTTTAGAAATATTTAATGGGGTTTCATGTAAAATGTGTGATACAAGTTCCTGTACAGCAATAACAGCCACCATAAATAAAAAAAATATGTAGTATGAATTTGTCAAGAAAATAGATTTCAGTTATATATTATTAACCATTATTATCTGTATCAATACAATTATCTATTTCGATATAGCTTTTACAATTATAGATATTTTAATAGTTAAGAATAAATAAATTCGGATTTTTACTTACTTGGGACGACTTAAAGCCTGCATTCCCCAGCTCCTTGTGAATATGAGCAATGGGGGAGATGCTGTCTAGAGAGGAAAATACGTTTGGCTCGATTCCCGCGGCATTCGCTGCCAGGGCTCTCGTAACTGGGTCCGTTTGGGACTCAAAATCGGCCATCTTGGAAAGGCGCTTATTGGCTACGATGCCTAATTTCTTTCCAGGCTTCGAAGTGTAATCTAATCTCCAACCCGCACTCTCGAACTCCATCAGAGATATGCGATAAGTCTGGAAAAAAAAAAAAAAAAAAAAAAAAAAAAACACATTCTGTTAGGAATCATCTAAGATGTGTGCTTCAAATCATTAAGAAAATAAAAATAAATGGCATCTTTAAATTACTAAATAGCAATATCTTAGGTGATTTTAATGAGTGGCATGTTTAATATATTCATTTTTCAGATTCATTTATTTTAGTTAAAAATTTAGAAATGAATTGCGTGGCATTTTATTTTTATTTTCGATTATTTTTAATTATATTAGAAACTGATAAATTTTAAAATAATTCTGTTCACAATTTATAAATTTCCTCAACATAATTTTTCCTTCCGTAAAAATATTAAATGAACACTACAACTACTATTTAATTCAAATCATTAAAAAAAAAAAAAAAAAAAAAAAAAACTTTTTTATTTTTATCTTAAAGATTTTTTACCTGTGTGCAATGATCACTAAGAGGTTTTACTGCTTGGACACCAATATCAATTGTGATTATATTGATTTCTTGAGTATCTAAGAGCTGCCGTTTTTGATAAAATTTCATATTACCACCGATTTCATTGTCCGTCTGCATCAGAACACTCTGAAATACAACCATAAGTCAGTTGAATTCTAAGAGGTTAGGATTTCTTATAAAAAAATCCTAATGACGTAAAATGTAGAGATAGTAAGAAATTTATTGAATTCTCACACATGCATTTAATCAATCAATCATCACATTACATTTATACATGATTTTTTATATTTAACATAACCAAGAAAATTTGTTAGTATCTGAAATAGTATTTTTATTTTCATACAATTTGATACATAAGTAACTGTTAATAAGTACATATTTGTAGCATAAATATAGATACTTTAAATAAACTAAAAGCAACTTTTGATGAAAGTTACAGAACATGCAATTATTTCCAGAATGATAAAGCTACTAACTATGTACGGTATGATATTGCTAATGACGTACACACTTTAGTAAGATTGCAGTGGTGATACTACAAGGATGTGGAACATTCAAGATAACATCTAAATAATTATCAATAATACTTTTTATTTAACTCTTTGGAAACGCCATACTTCAAATCGTATTCTTCAGGATATCCCATCTATGTGTTACAATCGAAAATAAATTGGGTCTCTTCTTTCCCCATGTTAATCTACTGTTTCTTCTTTTGTGACCTCTCAATCAAAACATCTCCGGGAAAGAATCGATGTTGAAGACAATTAAACAAAAGATGTATACTATTCGTCACCATATTTAATATTGCTTTTTAATAAAAAAAAGTTTATTAAAATTTTTAAAACAACATTTTTCAGAATATACAGTATTCAGTGTTTACAAGATGACACTTTAATAAATGTGACTAATTTATTAAGAAGTCTATAATAACAGTAACAATTGCATTCCAATTATTGATCTCATTTATTGTTTATTGATTACATTCCATATTTTTTCGAATGCAGGATTGCTGCTGAAATAAAATAAGTCAATAAAAAATGCACTCACAACAATGAAAAACGGTGTAGTCATCAAAATCAAAAATATTGATATAATTTTTTATCTGAAATTCCTGCGCGAGAAATGTTTCCTCAGGTATCACGAAAACAAAGATTCTGTGTAGTTATCATTCCGCAATTTATATAATTTAGCTCGAAGGAATATGCAACTAAGGTTCACACATAGTTTTCAGTATATTTTTTAAATAAAAAAGTAGGTCTACAATACAGTTTAGATTTGTACTTTTCAATAAATAAGGCGTCTGTTTGAAAATACATATTTTTTCGGAATCCCAGCATCTCTCTCCTGATTTTAATTTCGACCTTCTGAGCTACATCAAGACCTATTTTTATAACTGCGGGCCTCTCACAGTTTGACTTCCGCATTTTATTACTTCCTTCAGTTTTAATGAATGCTGTATTTCTTCAAGCTGAATAAGTACTTTTAGGACTTTAAATTAGATCTCTTCAGTTGGCCAATGTGCTACTCTAAGGCAATGTATAGATGTGCTTATTCAAACCATGGGTATTTTTACAATAGAGTCGAATTTGTGGATTAGCTTTCAAACGGAAACAAGCAGTATAAGAAATTGTAAGGTCATTGTTTAAAATTGAGTCAGCACATGTTTGAAATGTTTCAGGAATTTTTCTTCGTTTCTAAGACATGCTCTTTACTGCTTTGCAAGGGTAATGGTTCCTAAATAACTGATGGATCACCTATAAGAAGAACTTGCTTCTCAAACTCATCATATTAAATACCAAAGTGATTTTCTTGATACCAAGATATATTATTTGTCAAATTTTTCCTTGTGTTTATTTCTAAAAAATCATGTTTATTTGATGACATTTAAATTATTTTATACCATATTGGTATGGTATATTATGATTAAATTTCGTTAAATTTTACGTGTTTCTTTTTGAATAATAGATATTATGGCCTTTTAAATTTTAATAATTTTATAAGCCAGTTTATATTGATAAGCATATATGATTTATGTAATTACAACCTGTGTATCTTTCCAAAATTTTGCTTAAAAGAATATATAAACATAAATTTCATGCTTTCGTAACATTAGTCTAAAAACCAAAGTATGAATTTCATTTTTTTTTATAACACATGAAAATACAATCTTATTCTTCCATTTTTACCATGATGAATGAAAACAAAATCAATAAAGCCCTTGTTAATATTATAGTGGTTTCATACCTTTTTCAAATTAATTCTAATGAGGTTGATTAAGTTAACTTTCTCACTTTCAAAAAGCTAACCTTATATAGAATGAGAGTTTACATTGTAATTAATCAATCAAAATACAAAGCTTGGTGAGCTCAATGTTATAAGGAATCCCTGCCTCCAACTTGATAAAATCTCAAGAACGTGTGAAGAAAAATCAGGGAGAAATCGGCCAGTGGGCTTCAAAGACGACAGGTGACTGTCACGGTGTTGATAGAACCGACATTTTTAATTCTCTTCTATGTGATTATTTCTAAATTTGATTGCCTTTGTATGTGGTACATTTGTTTAAATATAATAAATAATTAACTAAGAAACGCTTCTTATTTTGATACGCCATATAAAAAGCGTTTTGGTGGCAGCTTAAGGGATCAACTCATCTCTTGGATAACGTTTATCTCATCGATGGTGAATGAGGGTGAGTACCATTTTATTGGGGGCGATCATTTATTAATTATTGCTCTGATTTTTTTGTGCATCATTGCCTTTCAGTTAAAGTTTTTTATATAAAAGTAGATGCATCATTGCTTATATTTTGTTTGGAAATTATTACTAATACAAGTTGTGTTTTTGTTCATCACTGCACTTTAGTTATAATTTTTTATATAGAAGTTAAGCATAATTGCTTAAATTGTTTAAAATTGATGATTATATATGTGATAATCTTTGATCGTAAAATATAAGGGTTTTAGCATCATTGCTATTTTTGCAAAGAAAGTTATATTGTATAAGAAACCATCATCGCGCGCGCGAGAGATTTAAATGTTCACTCTATTCACATAGAAGGTCAGAATCATTGCTAAAGTTATTTGTAAGCAAAACTGTTTTTTTTTTTTTTGTTAATAAATGATTATTATTGATTTATTCGTAAATATTCTTTATAACCAAAGGTTTGATTAATATTTTCATTATGTCGCTTGTAAATTTCTTTTCAATATAAGAAATTTGGTATTTTTAATTATTGCTAATTTAGAATCCCTCAAAAAAGTATTATTGTGAGCAATACAATGTTATTGGAAGTTGAAGGAACTGCTCTTTTGGTTTCTGAAATCAAAACTCATGATTAAGTATTTAATTTTTCATGTTTTAATGTTATAGTTTAGGTATCAATGATATAGTTATGAAAATAAAATCATCAATGTCTGTATGTTTAAATTGTATTAGCATATATTTAGAGAAATTATTTAAAATTATCGAGACAAAGTGTTTTATAAAAATTATATCTGTATGTTTTATGATGCATATGAATCATAAAACCTACAAATGAATGGAAGTAAGTTTTATTCCAAATGTAATCATCTTAAAATTATTGATTAAGCAATTTTACGAAAATGTTATACCTTTTATTAAGTTTAAGGTAAATAATGTTTTGAATAAAAGGCATGTTTTTGAAATATCCATGTATATTAATTAAATGAGGTGTCAGCATGTTTTGTTTTCATTGTTTATGACAGTTCATGCAATACTTCTTTGTTAAAAAAATTATTTTTCATACAGAAATTCTTTTTGTTTTAATCACGACTTGAAATTTCTTTTTATTTTGATCATAAATGATTTGTAGGTTTTGTAAGGACAAATTTAAATTAAAGCGCTGAATAGAAAATATAGAAGAGCTCTTGTATTTTATATGTATAAATTTTTCTTTTTTCAGAGTTAGAGAAAATAATTTATGATATTTATTGATAAAAAAAATTCTATCTGGCTTAAAAACAAATGTGATTTATTGTTTCTTACGTTTTGTTCCAAGATTTAATTTTATCAATAATTACATTTTTACTGTAGAAATAATTATAATTATAGAACGATTTATTATGATTATAATTTTAAACAAGTTATAATAAAATTTTGTATTTAGTATACTTAATTTTCTCTTATTTACACATATAAATAGTTAATTTTTAAAATAAAAGCTCTTTATATTTATAAATCATTATCAGTTTATTTTAGTGATACATAATGTACTTAATTTCTCATTTGAGAAACCGTAAGTTAGTCATTCTTGCTTGGCTTAGTTATTTCGAAATTATAAAATTGGTTAGGAGAAGCTAAAAAGGAAGATTTACAAGTCTTAGCTTCTGAGATGGGCTTTTCGAATTCCGAAGATTTAAAAATAGTTCAGTTCAAAAGGTTAATGCTCGATTCTGAAGAATATGAAGAAGAGTTTTTAAGAAATTATTAAATAATCTTATATAAATGCAGAAAATGGAAGATAAGAAACACATTGAAAAAGATAAGAAATGCGTTGACGCAGAAATATGGATATTTCAGTTCAACTAAAATAAATTACAAATTGAACATTGTAATGTATCACAACCTAATCAAGTAAGACCAAAGAATTATATAAATTCAATCACGCGAAGGCTTGATGATAAAGAAAATGATATCAGCCTCTATTTAATTTAATTTTTTTTTGAACGACATACAAAGAGAATAGGAATTGAAAAGTCAGATTTGGTTTCTCATCTCTCAAGTCTTTTATCTTATGATATCACTCAAATTATTGCAAAGGAACCGGAAGAAAAAGCAGAGGACCATAAAAGAGAAATTTTTTAAAAAAATTAAACTCAGCCCTGAAAAGATTTGCCAAATATTTGTTAAACATCAAAGGAAACCTGAAAAGCCTTGGAAGGATTTTGTTTTTGAAGTACAGAAATATATTTTGAAGAATTTATATCAGGATTAAAAATGTCTACGTTTGAGCAACTATCGGATCTTATGATGGTTGATCAATTGAAACGTCTTGTTTCGCCTCATGTTCAAGAACACTTTATTGATGAGCGGGTAGGGTTTATATAACCTTCTGATCTAACGAATAAATTTGATACTTATGAAAATGTTGGTGATATCAATAAAAAGAAACCAAGTTCAATAAAAACAAGAGAGAAAACTTTTAATAAAAATAAAAATTACAATCAATATTTCAATAGTAAAGAAAATGTTAAGAAATTGGAGTATTTTCTAAAAAAAATAGATTTAAAAACAACAGTATAGATTTTGATATACGTAGGAAATTGCAATGATATGAATGTGACTCTCAACAACATTTGAGACCTCAGTGTCCCAAATTGAAACCTAAAAGTGAGCATACAGTGAGTATCAATAGTGTAAGTGGGCTATCAGAAGATGAATATTTGTTACCATATACAATGAAAGGAATGGTTTTAAAATTTCAATACTTCGTAATTCTGTGGTGCAAATATTGTGATCCGAAAAGATATTAAACCTATAAGAGGGATGTTTACCGAAGAAAATGTATGCATCCAACAACCTTTGGATCTTGGGCTTACGATTAGCGGAAGTGGAATTAACCTGTGAATTATGTTGTGTGAGGACAAAGCAGTTACAATTTGTAATGAATTGGATAAGGGAAGCTATATTTACGGAAATCACACAGCTGAATTGATTAATGAAATCGATTATGATGTGGATGATGTCAAATCCGTCCTTAATTATTACTACCCAAATTGTTCTGAAGATTATGTTCATAAAATGGGCCGTTAGTCTTGTATTAATAAAAGTGGTGCAGCATAAACTTTCTTTTCCACGAGTTATATGAAACAGGCTAATGATTTCATTGGTGTATTGAAAGAAGACAAGCAAGTCATCAATCCTCAATTTCATGAAATAGCAGACATGGCTAGAGATTATGGAGGCAGGATGTGTAATCGAAACAGGTGAGGTCCTATGCATATGAATGATATGCGTCGAGAAAATACCAGGAGTGGGCATCTGTCACCTAGACAAGATTTTGTTACACGCAATGACAAAGTAGAGAAGGAAAGATGAGGATGCCTAAACCTGAGAAAAGTGATCTGCCTGATCGTGGGCACTTCAACCATGATAACCAAAATAATTGATGGCATCAATTCCTTTTTTTTTCTTTCAAAATTTCACATTTCGGCCATAATTAGAATTGAAGTTGAGATGGCTTTAGTTCTTATTATGACCAAAATCAGCCAGCTGTTTATAATATAAATCAAGAAGGAAATTACAATAGTGATAGAGCAAATAAACTAACTGCCAAATGGATTGGACTTGCCCTTGTTCTGAAAACATCAGAAATTATATAATGCGACTTTTCTTCCGGAGAAAAACAATTCACAAGTTTATCACATTAATATCATTATGCCCTTCTACAGAAGATTGAAGAACATTAATTTTTTAATTGCAACTAAAGAAAGCGCAAGCGACATAGAAAATGACTTGGACTTTCCGCATTCATATTCTGATTCAAATTTATATGATTTTGATGCTATTTTAAAATTCAGCTCACTCCAAGAAAGACTTGATGCTCAAAAAATAGAACAGCTTCAATGTTGCTTAATTAGTCTCTGCTATATTTTCCAATGATCCTGGTAAAACTCACTTGGTTCAACATAAAATTGAACTATTTGTTGAAAAACCAACAATGTAAAAACCTTTTCGCTCATCACCAAGACAAGAAATGCAAAGAATGTTATAATTGAATGTTATAAAAATTAGAGAGTCAGATTATATACTAGCCCTATAATTTTAGTTAAAGCACCAGGTAGGGATCTTTGTACTTGCGGGGTTCATAGACTACTAAATAAAGTGACGCGTGCTCAATTTTATTCATTACCTCACCTGAAAGACAGAGTGGAAACATTGCAGCTTCTAAATTTATTACTTTCATTGATCTTGCTAAAGATTATTTGCACAGATACCTCTAAGTCCTTAAGCAAAGATTTTTTTTTTGTAAACTAATGGCTGAAATCCTAAAAAAATGTGAGGAATATTCAGCACCTTACATTGATAATATTGAGATATTCTTGGATTTCTGGAATTTTCATCTGCATGATCTAAACATTGTTTTGACAAGAATAAAATCTGAGAATTAACAATAAAACCGTCAAAATGTAGATTTGCCTAAAGCCAAGTAACCTATGTAGGTCATATAGTTGGATAAAAGTTATGAGAAACCTGCTGAGATAAAAAAGCTGTTATAGAATTCTCTGTACCTAAATCTAAAACAGATATCCGAGTATTTCTTGTATTAGATGGTTACTACAATAAGTACATACGTGAGTTTTCTGCTGCTTCAATAAATACCTTCAAAGGAAAAGTGAAACATGACAGTATCATTTAGGCAAAAGAAATTGATAATTTATTTCAAATTTTGCATGAAAATTGGAGAACGACCTTACACTTCATTCTCTAGATTTCAATAAAAATTTTATTGCACTAACTGACGCATTGAATCTGATGCTTGGGAGTTGTTATAGCTCAAGTAAATGAAAAAAGGGAAGAACATCCAATAATTTTCCCTTAGAAAATTTTTTCTGAAACTGAAAAGCGTTATTGTACCCCAGAAAAAGAATGATACAGTATTGAGTGTGTTTCCGCCGTAAAAAAGCTACATTTTTACTTATATGGGAACAAGTTTATAATTCATACTGATCACAACCCTTTAATCTGGTTGCTGAGAAATAGCACCAATAATCCACGGCTAATGAGATTGTCACTTGCTTTACAGGCTTTTGATTTTGAAATCAAGCATAAGAGTGATAAGTTAAATCTAAATTAAGATAGCTTAGGTAAAAACGCTATAAATTAATTAAAATGTTATTGTAAAAAATAATTTTGCTTAACAATTTGTTTATTTGAATTAATTGTAAAATTTATTTATTCCAAAATTGTCCAAAATATTATTGTATTATTCCAAAACATAATAATGTACATATATTTCGTTTGAAGTGATATGTTTATTGTATATTGGATGGGATTTGTATATTTACTACAAAATGTAGCAGAAATTAACTTCAGGTGAAATTTTCTCTTAAATACTCAATAATGTATAAATTATGCATTAACAAAGTTTAAAATGATTGTGTTTAATTTAGAAAAAAATAAATAATTTGAAAACACTTTTTGTGTTTAGTTTTAAAATAAATAATTACTATATATGCTTGTACATGTGTGATATGTAATGCTAATACTTGTGTGATTTCAATCACGTAATAGTTTTTATATACTTTGTATTATTTTTTAAAGCAATTAGGTATAAAAAATTTTCCTTAATTTATTTTGCCTCATAATAAAATGGCCGCGTTAATAATCTTCTAAGTACATTCTGATATGTGGAAAAAAAAAGCTTGCAGAAAAAATAGTTTTGTGTCTCTTTTCAGTTTAACTTTTCCTTCTATTTCATGCAGAAAAGCCTTTAGGACTTCTAAGACTGTGAAGAATCCCTGCATCCTACTTATGAAAATCTAAAAAACATTTCAGGGAAAATCAGGGAATCAGGTGAACTTCAAAGAGGATACGTAACTGTCTCGGAGCTAAAGTAGCCGAGATATTAATTTTCTTTTATGTGATTATTTGTAAATATGAATGTAATGCTGAGTCTTTGTATGTGGTGTATTTGCTTAAATGTAATAAATAATTAGCTTAGAAACGCTTCTTATTGCGATACGCCACAATGCACAGTAAAATTGCAGCAATTTTATAGGTTTTAGTTATTAACATTATATATATATATACTGCTAACCATCGTAAATGCAACATCTTGAAGGAAGCATGCAAATAACATGAACTTTTCAACATATTTTAACACAGGTGAGATATGCTACTCAGCTCACACACACATAACTCGCACCTGTGACCACATTTCAAAGCGTTATTTAAGGCTTGGAGATTTCGACGATTTCAAGTTCGACAATTGTGTTTTTCTTGTGGTTTTATTTTTTTTAAAAAAAGCGATCATTCATGCCTTGTAAAAAAATAGTGATTATTTTTGATCAAGTATACGAGTTTGACAAAGGAAAGATAGTGGCCAACCGAGATTATGGATTATCTGTGCGTACCATTCGACGCCGTTTACAGCAGAGTGGTCTGTCCACCAGTCAATTGCTTTTTCTACCCTTGACGCAGAGCCACAGACGTCTCCGTCACCAATGGTGCTTTAAAAGAAAGATGTGGATGGCAGAATGGAATAAAATTGTCTTGACTGACGAGTTATGATTCTGTCTGCAACACTATGATGGTCGCATTCTAGTCTAGATACACCGTGGAGAGAGGATGCTGAACAGCTGAGAAATGCAACTCCACACTGGTCCTGCACAAGGTATTATGGTATGGGGTAGTATTGGATATCACTCTCACACTCCAGTTGTCCTTCCTTAACTTCAGGGCATGCACACAGCCTATTTCAACACGATAATGCATGACCAGACGTGGCACGCATTGTCCAAGTGTTCTTCGTCAATCGCCAGATTGAATTGCTTTCCTTTCCGGCTCTTTTTTTCTCTGTTTCATCGGCATCTTTCTCCGATAAAAACGTGTGGCCCATGTTTGCTCAATGATTGACCCAGATTATATACCCATCTGTCACAACAGATCAACTTTGGCAATGTGTGGAAGCTGCTTGATCTGCTGTACTCCAAGAATACATCCAAATTCTTTTTGAATCAATTGCGAGGCGTGTGGCATCAGTGATCTCCAACAATTGCCTCTACTCTGGCTACTGATTTTGACAGGAACCACACGCGGTAGAAGTCTATAAGTTCGATCATTTAATATTTGGTCAATATGTTATCCACAAATTATATTTTATTGTGATATCTCTTGTCGTTTTTGTTATTTCAATTTGAGTGACCAGCAGTGTATATGTATATGCAGTCATATTATTCTCACCCACCTTGACATTGTCTCCACCCCCATGGTGGAAAGCAGGATTTGTCTGGGTTTCGACGTCAGTAATCTCTGGCTCTTCGGCGTCTTCTTCCAGCAATGTCTCCAAGTCCTCCTCCGTAAAATGCACTGCGTCAGTCTGAGTATTTTTATCTGCAAGAGCTGGTGCTTGCCCAACCTGGAAATTATTAGATATATGAGATATGAATGAAAATTCAATAATTCTAATCACGTTTTTACCTTGAACATGCATGAAAATATCACAAAGAGTTTTAATTTTGCACGGTAAAACAGGATCATGCAAACAAATATCTTATATGTATGTGAAAATGACTAATTAATGAATATGTTGGAATACGACAGAAATTGTCAGCATTCATTTTACCTTTGCGTGTAGTTATTCGATCTGGCAGGTGTTGGAAACCACACATGATTATTTAAATACTTGGAATTTATTTGTGAAAGAATTTTTAGAGTCAACACATTTTACATCATCTTACAAGAGGAATATTGTATCGCACATCTTTCTCTGTGCAAATTAGTAATAATTGTTTTCTTTCTTCCATAATTTCATGCACAAGGAAGTGTTCGTGGTAATTTAAAGACACCCGCCTCAAAAAGAAGGATTCGTAGAATTACCTGGACTGATGCGTCTTTTGTGCCCAGCAGACGCAACCGTTCCTTGAGCTGCAGGGCGTTTTGTTGTTGCGGTGTCGTACCATTCCACGTGATCACAGCTTTACTGAGAGGGGAAACCAGGCGACTAGCTCGGCTACCACCACAACCCATCACGACCACCTGAAATATAAGATCATTAAGTATAGTTCATATTTGGTTCTATAATTATTCAAAAACATTATAAATACAATGAACAATAATTGCAGCTTGTGCTTCGTTTTAAGCAAATATGTATTAAAATACATTACAAAGTGTATTTCAGAACTTAATATTATCAACTGACTGAAATGAATTATAAGGAACAGAATTGAGTTACTATGGTAACTGACAAATCAAAACCTTTTGGAAGTGTAAATACCATGAATAATCAAATTCTTTACCCAATATTTTTGTCAGAACAAGTAGTTGCATATTTGTCTGAGAGCAACGACATATCCTGCCTAATCTTATGATACCAAACGTAATGCATTAAGTTTAAAAAGCCATGCATTTTATTAAAAATTTATATAGAAATTTATATGATTTATAAAGAATCTTATATTAAGATGTGTATGTGGACAGGCTTTGGCAAACACTACTGGTGGGATTCCCCTAAGAATCACTTTATACAAGTGGTGATAGTCGTAGGAGGACAGTCTACTCACGACAAGTGCTTAAGGCTGTAGGCTGCATGAACAGAACTCACCACTGGGAGATCACTTGGATCCCCTGTCAGAAAACACAACCGTTTCAGCAATAGCACCCCAATCCAGACAGGTCAATGCATTGCCTTTTAAATGGCATGGCCATGAATCTCTGCGAAGATAGTAGGTTCGATTTCACCAGGTAAACCACTTTCACCAACCCAACTTGGATGCACCACTCATTGTTTTTATTGAGTTAACAAAATCATAAAACTGGTTCGCATTGTTGTGATGCCTTCGCAGAAAACGTTTCAGACTTCGTGGGGAAAGTGGGCCGTAATCACGCGCAGCTAGATTGAAACCTAGGAAATCTCTAGCATCCACCCCGAGCTAACTTGAAATTCTGCTGTAGTTGCAGACTCCTATTGAAGATATCCTCTTATAAATGAAGCTTGTTGGATATGTTTCAACCAGAAAAGTCCGTGGTGAATAAAATCTCCAGCATATATTTGATGAATATGCTGTGGTGGTCTTAGATGAAACAGATTATTTATGTCAAGCAGGAAAACAAATCATAACTTCACTTGACAATGATACGTAATCGTTGACTTTTGTAGTTATCAACGAGGAGTAATGCTCCTTTCCGCATTAACAATAATTCTTGTCCCTTGGAGTAAAGCACACGCGAACTCGATGGTTAAACATGGACACAATTTAATGGTTAGAACGTTAACATTTGGAGAAACCACTGTTGTCACCGGTTAAACGCATTGAATTAGGCTTACATTTTAATGGACGAAACCATTATAGGCGTCTCAAGAAATTCACGAAACCGGAAGCAACACTACACAAATATTCCCTGGAACACTCATTCGTGGCAATCACTTCATTTCAATCACCTTTAGTTACTGTATTTGAGCTTTTGTCATAATCTTGTTGGTACTAAAGAGTTTCTAGTTGACAAAAGGCTGATTTAGATTATATGGAGACTTGTAGGCCTTGTCAGCTAGGCTCTTTACTTCCCTTGGTAAGAAGGTATGTGTCAACCTTTCCGTTTTCTGCTTTACTCCATTCTTATTGCCACTTATCCATTATTGGACTAAGTATGAACTTATTAGCATGCGACTGCAGTAAATTAACTGTGTTTTCTGGTGGTATTTTTGTAGCATGTTTAACTATCTGATCTGCGTCTTCAATACCTGTTATCCTTGTGTGTGCTGAAACACAGTAGAATTTAATATTAGTTTTTGATAATTATAACTTAATAACCATTGTTTGTTTTGTATGCACTTATACCGTTTTTCATGCTTTGCCAGAGCATATAAGCTTAAAAGCCTGCCTGTATGTATATGTGTGATTACTGGGTTTTCTTCTTTACATCAGTGTAATTTGTGATGTGTAGCATGTTTCTGCAGAGAAAACTGAGTTATTTGAAGTCAAAGGCAGGTGTTTTGTTTTAAAGTTCTCACTGTTATGAATGACACAGAATGCCACATCGACGCTGTCGTTTGTTGTTAACTATCCGTGTAAATGTTATATCATGGCGATAATGCTTGTATGGTGGGTGGAAAGTAAATTAGTATTTCCATTGTCTTATCAGATGGGTGTATTGGATGGTATTTTGTCTTTGTCTGATAATCACTTGCAGCGATAGTCATTTGATCAACGTGTATATCATTTTGAAATCTAAATACGTTTGATACGAACACTTCCCTGAATACCTAGAAATGAAATGATTTCACGCATGACAATACTTAGTATCACATTAAGCACTGCTGTTGCTGTTGTTTTGTAAGTCCTTGTAATTCTAATTAAAAGTGACTCTTTGTCATGAGTAGTTTTTGTGTAACTCGTTTAAAAATGTTGTCAGACTGATGACGCGTATGTAAATATTTTTTTCAGCTACCATGTGATACTAAGTTTTTAGTAGGTTTTTATTTATTCCCCAGGCGTGAGATGCCAATTTAGCTGTCCATGGACAATAATTGCTTTCGTTCTCAATTTATTAATGTATGTAATGTATGCAAGTCAAGGTTTTGATTCAATGCCACACCTAAATAACTTACGGTGATTACTGCTTTGAGTGATTTTCCGCCGATCCTTGTGATTGGTTGGCGTTGTACTTTGTTTGGATTGGCATCTGTTTAGAAAAATATTAAGCCATTCTGTATCGAGATATTGTGATTATCCTGCTAGAGATATCATTCCGTATTGAACGCCTTAAAACAATCCATAACTGTTCAACTATATTGAGATCGGATGACTGGGTGGATCAAGATAGATGTTTAAATTGTCATCTACTTGATCATCAAACCGTTACTGGGCAAGTTCCGTGGCATGAATTGGTATATCATCAACCTTTAAAATTCTATCTTCTGTAGTTAACAAATTTTGCATTATAGAATCCACTAGGTCAGTTAAAATTTTTCAATATTTCTCTGTGATCCTTCTTTTCAGGGCTAGAGCAGAAAATCATTACACGACTGTCTATATGAAGCCAAATCCATTTTCATGCTAGACAGTTGGAAAAAGACAATCACCATCATACTGTTGTGCGAGTGTTTTCTAATCGAGTTTTCGTCCTGTTGTAAGAGAAAGCGTGAAAAACGATTTGCCAGACCATATTACTTTCTTCCATGCCATAGATCCTGTAGATCGACCCAACTGTAGCCATTTGGCATTAATATATGTGACAAGTGGCTTGGGAATCGCTGAACTGCCGTAAATATTCCTTTTATAAAGGCGCCTTCTAACTATAATCTTTGACGCTGAGAATATAAATGCTGATTGAGCTCTACTTTCAATTTTATTGCAGTTTTTCGATTTTTAGACATTAAAATCCGCTTAAATATCCATCAGTCTTTTTGAATGGGCTTTTTTTAGCCCATTATTTTGCTTTATCAAGCTTCTCTTGCTGTGATGTGTGTAGGCTGTCATGATCTCTAGAAACGTTAAAAGTTGGGGTGTTTCGATCACATTGACTAGACAGGCTTCTACAGTTTGGTCCCTGTAAATTCGAGAGTTCTGACATTTTTCGTTTGAAAATAACTTATAAAACTTCAATATAGCTACTGCGTATCACCAGACAATATATAATTCTATTTATATCAAAATGTTAGTTATTATTATATTTTGATCCCTACAAAGTGCAATCGATAAATATCACTTTTATGCACCGGTGTTACCATTATTTTAATAAACACCTGTATAACATCATATAATTTTATAATAGTTGATTACATGAATTTATGGTTAAATGTTTAAGCACAAACTTCATTTAAATGATTTTTATTATTATTCTGAAAGTGAAATATAAATAAATTATGATGAATTGTAATGAACATGAAATAAAGAACCTGCTTCTATGCTAATAAATTATAAACGACTTCTTTTACAGTAATTTTTAAATTATTTTTACAATATTAATTATATATTAATAGTTTTCGTATGTTAAAAAATATTCTAAAATCAATTTTAAATAAAATAAAGTTTTAAATCATATTCAATGAGATAACAAAAATTTAATAACCCTTTTCTTGGTGTGAAGAAATTATACTTTAGCTGTAAATTCAACTATCAACTTTAATTAAATTTCTAAAACTAGTTTTACTTTACATGCAATTTATATGGACTTCCCTATGAATTAGAATTTATACTTACGAAATTAAATTATCATTAAGTTCATACTAAAAGGAAATATGCAAATCAAACTAATGTTCAATTGATTTAAGTAAACTGTTTTCAAATTTTCAGTTTTTTGATGATGAAATTTGAGAAAAAATCCAATGTGGATTAAAATGAATATAAAGAATATACCTAATTTATTCCCCTGACACGTTTATAATTGTTCTGATGGCATAGAAAAAATTATTTTTATTGAAATGGAAGTTGCTTTTATTGTGAATTGAATACAATAGGAATGATTGGAAGCATTGAATAGAATAAGGATGATTTAATCAGCGTACTTTTATATTATCTGCGTGGTTCTATATTTGTATATAGGAACCTACACATATTATGTGCAAAAAACTATACAGTGAACAAATTTATAACTCCTGAGATTATTATTCCTCAAACTTTTTTAAGTATGAAATAAATGAAAACCTCAAGAAAAGCTGTGTAATTCAGGTTTTAAAATATTTTCATGTGCAACATATATTTAACATGAAATTATTAAAAAATGTTATTAAATGATAGAGTAATTTATTTCTGGCGATAGGAAATTCTTTTTCGATTCAAAGCTCTCCCCAAACTATTTATATATAACATTTATTTTATATAATAATTTTAAGATTATTTCATTTTTATGCAGCAGAAAGTAAACACTCTTATGGATAAGATTTCTGTTGCATACGTCAGAGTATCTCTTAACTACAATAACTAATTTATCACTGTCAGTAATCAATAATATGAAAAATTCCATTATGCAGAACTATTTTTCAATTTTTTATAGTGAATGTGCATCGCTAATACATAACTCCAATTCAGTATATAAAATATTCATTAGCATTTACTTACATATTTACTTACATTTACTTACATTTACTTAAATATCAAGCACACATAAATTGCATTCATTCTAAAAGAATAAAATAAAAAGATCCAAGTCATTACAAAAACAAATTTACCAAAGTTTAATTGCATCTTGCAATCATAAATTAAACTCACAAGTTACAAAAAGTGAAAAAGATATTTACTTAATTTTCCGATGTTATACAATAAAATTCGGTACCTGAAATACCAGTTTTTAAAATGAAATAAATTTGGATATAAATTGTGTACTTTGGAGTTCTATCCCCTTTATTGTCACCATTCATTGGAATCCCCTTCTTCCAGACTACTGCAGGGGATGTGAAATTGGAGCAAGTCACACCTTAAGTTCAAATGATACTAATATAAAATGCAAAAAATTCAATGAATAATATTTGCTTATTAGAAATCAAAGGTATTCAAGAATTTATTATCTGAGGTACATAAATATATTCTATTGCTTATAGGTGCAGAAGAATATTTAGAAAATACCGAACTTGGAATCATTTTTTGTAAATAAAGTAGTGAAAATAATGATTATTTTATCCCCTCACTTTTCTGGTCAGTTTTTGAAAGAAAACTGTTCCGTACTCATGAAGCGCTGTGACAGCAGCGCTATCTTCGTTTGTGTGAAAAACAAAGCAAAGAATTGTGAGAGACGAGGGAATCGAGCTACTGCTTTTGAGGAGAGTAGATGTAAAATGAGTGAGGTGAATCAGCTACGAAAAATAAGGAGTTTTTTTATAAATACTAAAATTATACAGTCCATGTGTATTTAGATACCAGAGCGATTGACCACACAAACGAAAACCTAATATCATACGTGCTGCAAAATAATTTTTCACAGTTTACCAACTTTTGGCTTTCGTCCAGCACCTGGCGCAGGGAAAGGTTTTTTCTCCTGGGATCTCAAACTAGGTTACTATGTGAACATATGAAACTGAAAAAATGTACCCTTTTTGAGGACATTTATGCTTCCAAAGACATGTACTATACAGAAATTGAAAGCATAAAAAATCTGAATTTGTATGTTATCTAACTACCTAACTGGAAATTATACATTTTTTCGCAAGAATAAAATTAAATATAATTTATTTATTAACAATAGATATTTATAGTATCATCTTTTCAAACAAAATATTGAATAAAAATATAGTAATTTAAATTTACAAACTAGTACGAATATAAAAATTAGTAAAGAAATAAAAAATAGTTTATGAATAATTATTTGGAAAAACATTGATGATAAAAGAGCAACAAATAAAACTAAAAGTGTGCTGATAAGGTACAAGTCAACTGAAAAAATGCAGCCAATAAAATGATTAAGCATTTATTTATCAAAAGTACAGGAAACGTCTCTAGTATAATTTGTATAGAGATTGAAAAGGATCCATATTTCGAAACGAATTGAAATCTTTAAAATGCTAATGAACGTCCTTTCATCAACAAGAAATTAAAAGTTTTTCTTAGCTTTGAATTCATTCAGAAGACTACTTCTTTTTGATCGCATAGAATATTCAGATTATTTACATAATAAAGAACATTATATATATATATATATATATATATATATATATATATATATATATATATATATATATTTAACCATGTTAATGAATGTGTAACTCTTCAACTGTAAATGGGCTCACACACAAATTCTCATGATAAGGATTAGGGAAGTGCACTTGAAGTGCACTTCCCTAATCCGCCTGGTAAGTTGAACCGCCTGGTAAGTTTCTTTTTACAAGTTAAGCAGGCGTACCCCAATTCGATTGCTACTATACTACTAGATTACACACTCAATAGATTCATTAGGTGACGGATCAGGAAAAAGAGAATGTGCTCAAATTAAGAACATATGTTATCGCGCTCACACTCCAATTCTTTAAATATTGATCATTATATTATTATTAGATTATTCTACATCTCTTTCTAAATTAAACCAAACTATTATGTTATTAAATTATTACAATATCAAAATATTTATGACTATAAAGGATATATATTAAAAAAGGGTGTTTCCTTTCTTCTAATAAAAATGAGCATCTTTGTTATCAGAATGTGCAACCCTTTCATTTATTTTTAGAATAGATGTGAACCATTTTCTCTTTCAGGAGGTCTCGGGGAGTGAAACACTGGAGGGAAAGAATTCTTTCTCAGGAAAATATTAATTGAGTTTAGTTTTACGAATAAATAAGTAAAATTCTCATATCGAACTAATTGGTTGGTTTATATAACTAAGAATTGTTCTAATTAATGTGTCGTAATTTTAAAAATAATTTAAAATCATTACTCGGATTTCTTATAAAATACTTGAGACATCATAAAATTATAATAGATTTTTCTTTGCTTAAAAGTTCTATTTAACATCTCAGGATATTATACAAATATGCTTATAAAACAATACCTATTTTAAAAATGAAACCTTTGTTGTAACAGTTTCTGCAATGTGTTCAAACTGATAACCAATGATTTCGATTTCAACTTCTTATTAGACTGCCTATTGGATTCGGATGCTTCAATAAATGAGTTATTGCTAATATCATAGAACATCTTCTTTAAAAAATATACAATTTTCCCTGAAATGTCTAAAAAAATTGAGGAAGCCTACAATATTGAGTTATCTACAATAACGTATGGATCTCTCAAAATGCAAGTTATATTTTTAGTGCTATTTTGGGGTGATTGTAAAAGAATTATAAAGAATTTTACCAAACACCAATAGTTCAGCTCCTTGTACTTAATGAAAATTTATAAGTTTTATACAGTTCACGTTGAAAAAATACATGGCTATGTAAATTATATTTAATGATTAGTATTTCACATAGCAATCCTCTTAAATTATTTCTCCTCATATAATAAAAAAAATAACAGCCACCTAATATTAACTTTATTCTTAATAAATATCTAATGAAAAAAGTACTTTGAAAAAATAATTTGACTCTACAATCTTTAAAATAATACCCAACATTCATTCTTTCAATCATGACACGGTACAAGTATTCACGTATCTCTTTCTGGTCTAAATGCCGGCTGATTGTTAACAACGAAATAATATGAACATCCATTTATAATTTCAGTTTCATTATCACATACATGTGAAAAAAAGATGTCATCACATACATGTTAAAAACTACTACAACAAATATTGTTGTAGACAATATTATTTATACTCTACTTATATTTATCACACAATATTATCTATACTACAACACAAATATTATTTCATTTCTAGATTGACTAATTGTACTAGACTAAGAGACATTGTTCGAATCCCTCTTATGGTAAGTGGGGAACGGCAGACAAATGCCCCTTGCACCAAGTGAAAATCCTGTGCTTTATGACGACTCGTTTTAAAACTATTTTAGAAATATGAAACTGCTAATCTAAGGAATTACCTACAATAGAGTTTATTTCTTTATTTAAAATGTATGTTTCTGGTGCAACCACTAAAATTCGTTAATACTGAATGAAGTATAACTCTTTGTTAGTTTCCTGAATAAAGTTCAGAAGTGTTGTCTAGTTGTATAAAAATGCTTCAAATTAAAAACAATAAAGATCAAATACCTTTTTATTTGAGTTCATAGAAAAGTTGAAGGAAATTTTATATCAATATAAAAATAGTATAATAATGTCACTAAATAATAAAAAGGAAATCACTTTGGCCAGGGCCGGTCCCAGGGTATTGCGATCTGGGCGGCCGCCCGGAGCGCAATGATCTAAGGGAGCCAAAATCATGGAAAATGAAGATAAACTGATAAAAAAATTAAGTTACACACGCTTTTATAAAATGCATTAAAAAGTAAAGAATTTTTTTATCATTCTGATATCATATCAATAAATTATTTTTCATAATATATCATTGTCATCGGACTCTTGTATTGTAAGTATACCAAATTTCATTGAAATCAACTCACGGGAATTTTTTAAAAAACGCGTTGCAAGGTTTGACTGATAGTTTTGATTTTTGATTTTGACACCAATCGAAACAAGATCTAACAGCCTTTTTTAACTGCATATAAAAAGGAAGTAGACTTAAAACAATGCATTATTTGCCACTAGACTTCAGCTGGTGCGAAATAAAATAGTTTGCTTAAATTGTTAGTGGGAAAAAGCTTTAAAAATGTGCTTGTGCAAATTGTCCAGGGCGTTTGGCTTCTGTCACAGAAGTTTCAATTTTTGTTATTATTTTTAAAAAACGAATAAAATCCATCAAACATAAGACAAAAAAAGGGTGGATGTAGATTTCAAAAATTAAAGTTTAGATCAAAACATGGCTTGTGTGATATCAAATGAAAGGTAACTGAGTCTGGAGTTGAATAAAATACATTATATTTTTTTAAGCCAGTGGCACACAAGGAGGGATTTCAAAAATAAGAGTTTACATCAAAAAATGTCTTGTGTGGTATCATTTTTTATTTATTTATTTTTTTGGCCAGTGGAGGTACTTACAATGAAGGGGGGATTTGTTGTTAATCCTATGAGATTAGATGCACATAAATTGGAGGAGTATTTTTCATTTTGTTTGTTTAATTTGTCCTTCATATTAAAAAAAAATTGGGTAGTTATGTATCACAAATATAAATATAAAATGTAAGGAGTAAGGACCCCTAAAATTATATAGCGTAGGACCACATAAATTGTAAATCCGTCGCTATATAGAGTGACTTGGTTGTTATGGTGTAACCGTTCTTTTGAGGACTAACGAAATAGTAGTTTATAAAATGTCAAAAAGCAAGCTGTTTCATACAAGCAGTTTTCAAAGCACATCGCAGCAAGTGCTTAGAAGTAGCGAGTATAAAAAAGCGTAGAGTTTTGGCGCGAGTTTTATACAATATTTTATCTTGATCAAAAATTAAAAAAAAAAAATTAAAAACATGCCGCAGGCGTAATTTCTAACAAAAATATATTTTACACAAAACTTCCAAACAAGGGACAAAATACCAATTATTATTTTTTTGGTATTTTTTATTTTAATTAATTTGTTCCAGAAACCAAAATGTCCGATGCTAAGATTTGGAAGTAGTTTTAACTGAGGGAAATCCAAGTGATCTTAACGCCCTGGAACTAGCCAATGAAATAATCATTGTTTCGTCATTATTAGCAAAAACAAAAGGAAATCCCTGTTGAAGTTCTCAAGTTTATCGCTGCACTTAAAATCGCACCAAACCTCAGCATAGCATTAAGAATCCTACCTACATTGTCAGTCACTGTGGCTTCAGGGGAAAGCTTTTCAAAACAAAAAATATTAAAAAATAATCTCAGAACGATGCAGACGCAAAATCGTCTCAATGGATTGGCGATGATATCCATAGAACACCAAATTAGTAGCAAATTAGACTCGAAATTACTGATTCGTGAGTTTGCCGAAAGATAAGTTAGAAAAAGGGCATTTTAATTACTTTGGTTAGTTAGAACTTATTTATAATATGGGATATTAGTTTAGTTAGCATTACTACATTTTAATTTTTGTTATCTTCCCTTAAGTGCTAAATTGCTTTTCTTGTTACCTGATGCTTGAGTTTTCAATAAAACATTTTCAATAAACATTTTCTTTTTTAAAAAAAAAACGGGGGGAGGGGCGCAAAATGAAGGTTTAGCCCGGAGTGCCAAAATGTCAAGTACCGGCCCTGGTTTGGCGTTAATGATTCATACAAAATAGAACAAAGTAATTTAAATATCAATATATATGTATACCTTTCTTTACTGGAACATTTCTTGTAGATATTTCAATAATTATTATATAATTAAATTATTATATTTAGCGCTTTTTTGTATTTATATTATAGAAATTTTGTGGCATTTACCAAATAATTTACGTTTGCTATATATTAGCAAAACTAACAGTATTTTTTTGCTCAATATACAGCTATTATATTTATGATGTGAGATGTATATAAATTGGTGAAATTAATCATTGTTTTCAAAACCTTAAATTTTAATGACATAATTAAGTCCCATATAGGCATAATTTCTAAGATTAAAATTTACACAAATAAATATTTAGTAGAAATATTTAAAGTTTTTAGAATATTAGAGTAATGTAAAAAAAAAGTTTAATGGAAACGTGACCCATTTACTTTTCATACTTACCTGCGTGAGGAAAACTTTTTTTCCTTAAAAAATGATCGAATTGTAAAATGAATAGAGTTGCATGGGGTGATAAATGATAGCAAAAATTAAAGAATTCAAGCTTAATAAATTACCCTTATAATAAGGGTTCATAATTAATGTTTTACAAAAAAATAATTACAAAATTTTTGATAAAATCAAAAAGATTTGTAGTATATTTTAATGTTTATTCCTTTTTTTAATAATCAATTTACATATAAAAAAAATGACAGCAATAATTTTGATGATAAGGTTGTTATCAAGTGTTACTTTTCTATTGACAATATCCTACTTCCAACAATAAATTTTATTACTAAACAAAGATGGAAGTATTTGAAATTTATATATTCTGCAATAATACTTACATATTCTGTTAAAAGCTTCTAACAGAAATGTATATTAACACAAGCTAAATATTTTATCCAAAATCAAGTTGTTAATACGATGTATAGTCACGATCTATTTCCACAGATTTGACGAGCATATATACCGCACGTACTTGGTGGATTTTTGACAGCATTGGGAGTCGAATCCTACCTTTCAGGGTGGTAGGCCGATGCTCTAACCACTAGGCTACCATGACAACACGAGTTTAAGCCGTGGTGGCTTAGTTGGTTAATGCGTTGTTCTCACTATAATTAATGAGTTCAACTCCTGGTTCAATCGAAGATCTGTTGTGTTCACTAACGGTGGTTGTTCACGCTAAAACTTGGCATAGTCACCATGTCCTCCAATTGAAATGATATTACTGGGGGTCTTCTGCTCGGTCCCTGCTTCAAAATCTCGAAGACTTCACCCGGCTGCCTCTATCTAACTGGTAGAGCTCAACTCAGGGCTAGGTACAGGAAAGCAAAATTTTAAGTTTCTTTCTGATCGTTATTATTGGTAATGCAAAAAAAAATGCTATGAAATAATTAGACGATTGGATATATAAATAAAATTCTAATAAAAGATTCTGAAATTTTTAAGAAACTAATAAAAGATAAAAAAGATTAAAATAGATTATTTTGAAAATCTGTGATTTGCTATAATAAGCTCTGCAGTTAAAAAACTTTATCTACTACGTTCGCAGAAATATATGATACATTTTTGTATTTCATCATAAAAACGTAAACATTGCTTTAAAGTTAAAAAGAAAAGAAAATTTAAAATACACTCTCAATTTCAGTTATATTTAAATAATCTTTTGAACATTTTAATGAATAGAAATGTATTTACATTAAAACAGTTTGGTATTAAAAAATGAGAATCTGCTTAGTTGTAGCAGTAATGAGAATCTGCTTAGTTGTAGCAGTAATGAGAATCTGCTTAGTTGTAGCAGTAATGAGAATCTGCTTAGTTGTAGCAGTAATGAGAATCTGCTTAGTTGTAGCAGTAATGAGAATCTGCTTAGTTGTAGCAGTAATGAGAATCTGCTTAGTTGTAGCAGTAATGAGAATCTGCTAGTTGTGGCAGTTAGTGGATTTTCGACCACACATTGAACGCAGTAACATACCAGTAAAAGCGAAAATGTTTCTAGAGAAGACCATGAGATTATGGGATGTTATTGAGATTTATTGAATGAGCTCACAACTAACACTTCAGTTCAATCAACAACAGAATATGTGAAAGTAGTGTAAATGTATACTAATCTCACTGACTTCCCGCTTTTATGAATAACCAATAATTTCTCAATTTGCAATGCCTTCATTCTCTGCTTATCTATAAACATGTTAAAATTAAAAAGACATGAAATATTAAATGATGCTTCAGACAATTAATAAGAATAACATAGAATTATCAAATAAAATCATCTGTAAAATCAGTTCCATGATATCAGGTGCATAGTAATTCGATTACATATTGCAAGAAATAATGAATTTTGAAAATAGTTCATGCTAAATAATTATTTTGCATAGTTATAAAAGTCCCTCCATAGTATTAGTAAATAATAATGATAGGAATTTAAATTTATAAGAAAGTAACACGATATTTTATGTTCACTTAATGAAATGTGATCGCTAATCACACTGAATTTAATGTTTTTATCACGAATATATCTTATCTAATCAAAGTCAAACATTTCTTTAAATGAATGTAATTTAATAAATGCTTATTTCCCATTTGAATTGGTCACAATAAGTAATAAATGTTTCATATTAAATTTACAGCACTATAATCATAATAAAATGACTAAAATATCCATAACAAATGATCATCCAGCGTAAAATTACACTGTATTTTCAGCTTTCAATAAACACTGGAAGTACAAAAAGCAAATAAAAGACTCCTCTGATTGACTTCCACCGCTAAACGAAAACAATTACTTTATAGAAAGTAAGAATGTTTTTAATGAACAAGTTAGTAGTTATGGTAGAACTTTTAGTTATTGTTAAAAGAAGGAATTTTAAAATTCGTGTTATTTTTCAAGCACAATTCATACAGAATAAATTAACAAAAAAATTATAAATAAAAAGCTTTTTTAAAGACGTGTATATTTTTCACATCTTTAAATTATTCAAATACGCAAAGTAGAAAGTGCAGTACTTTTAAATTCAGTTTAATTTTTTGGAATATTATAATTTAATTTAAATCTGTTATTAAAATTAGTCGAACGCAGTTATTTTTGCCTCATGATACCAGATAATTTAAGGATTAAAATAATTTCACCGTGTGAATCACACATGCATTGATTCTCTCTTATAAACTTTTCTTTATATAAATATCTTAGTGACCAGATTTAATAAGTAAAATATTTCAGTTAACCAGAAAAGTTAATAATTTTATGTTCTTATTTTGCATAGGAATACTTAAATTTAATATGAAACATACAAATTGTATTATGACAGTATATTATTGACTTTAATTTGAAGTAAATCTTATCAGTTATAATTTCTTTATTAATATATATAGTAAAACATATAGTGAAATGAATGTAATGGTAAAAAGATTGGAGCTTTTGCATTTAAGCATCAAAATATTTTATCGATTGTATTTGATTATTTTATACGAAATCTGATTTCTATCCATACTTAATACAGTATACAACGTATTTTTTGTGATTTTAATGAATAGAAAATACAGATAACTAGAATATAAATGGTTTCTTATTGAAATCATATGAACCATCAAAAGATGTCTAAAATGAAATAGATATCTAAAGAAAATTAGAAAAGCACGTGCTGATATATTTAGTTTCGCAAATTCATCAATGCCTAAAAATTCTTAATGAAATATACACATTGCTCAAACACACTTCAAAAAAAGTTTAAAACAAAATCAATCATATTACTTTTTCAAGTTCAAAAGATTACAAAAATGCTTAGTGTTCACATTAAAATTCCAATTTTTTTAGTTTAGAGTGAGTAAACTTTTATTAAATCTAAATCTTACCGTCATAACCAGAATGGACAGAAAAAGAGCGATATACACAAGTATTTTTATTATTTTTTATATGGAAAATGTTTTGAATAAACAGTCTCTTATTATACAGAGAAATAATTCTATTGTAAGGCATATCAAAGTTATCGACACCTTATAAATGCACACCAACACGCGAAAGGGAATGGAGACAAAGTTGGTAACGCAAAATTATTAAGAGCATTGACATGATTCTGACCTAAGTCAACAAAGAGTTTCCGAATAAAGGGTTACTCAATACGGAGGAATGCGCCAAAATTTTCGCCAATAGATAAACCGCATGAAAAATTTCGTTTCGAGCGCTCTTTCCAAAGCGATCTCTTGTTTTATCTGAAAGACGCTTGGAGGAAAGTATTAGATATATTTTTCGTTTTTTTTTAAATTAAAGAAAAAGAGTTGCTAAATAATAAAAATATCTCTCTTAAAATTATAAAATATTTCATTTGACATACATTAAAAAATGTTAGTTGTTGTTGGCTTATCCTCTTTAAAGATCTAACATTTGCCAGGTCAACCCCAATAAATTGTTGACAGTTAGAAAGTCAATGACTAACAGGGAATCTGAGGATAAATCCTCCCGGGATAGTTTGACACAACCCAGAATATGATTCGGTGAGGTTGGCTGGTCACAACCTTTTTTACAAGTGGAATAATTTTTTGTAACATTTTCAAACGATAAGCATTTTAGATGTTCACTTGAGAATCTGGCCAAGGCTGGTCATATTTTATTTCCAGAAAAGTTCCAGGAGATATTCCCCATTGGGATGTTGATAAATAATTGAAATGCCAATAAAATATTTTTAGGAAAATTATGTTTTTGATCCCTGTAAAGAAGCTTGGTTTGAGTATCAGTGAAGGTCTCATCTGATTCCTCTCTTGTGCTCTCGCTTAAAACAGGGCTTCCCAAAGTGTGGTCCGCGGACTCCTTACGGGTCCGCCGGCTCTTTCTAGGTGTCCATGACCATCTTTGAACAGCGGATGCGCAGATGGTTTAGTACCGGTTGATGTGGCCTCCCTGTACGACTTCCTATAAACTCCGGGAGTCGCCTGCGCACCAGTTTATAGCGCTCCATGCGTTGAAACCTTTTACGCATGAGCTTCGGAAATGGATCAAGCTCAGCCGACCAATCAGAAGGCTCACTGTTTCGTATGCTCCCCTATCTTTGTGTGCAGTGAACGGTCACCCGCTTATTCTCGAGACGCCATTCAATGGTGAACTTCCTTCGTCAGTGCAGCATTAGCTTTTTGCATTTTACTTCTACCATGGATTGGTGGTTGAAGTCGGGATCATTGAAGAAGCTAGCACTTTCTCCATCGCCTTCACTGCAAGGGAAGCCACCGTTCGAAATTAATGATGAAAGATAATGGCCAAATGAAGAACAGTCACATGAAGCGCCACAGCGGGATTTATTATGCGAAAAACTCTGCACGTTCTTCATTAGTTGCAGGGCCATGCGGAAGTGGAATAACTAAAATGAGTAAGTACAACGAAAGTTATTTAAAAATGGGCTTTATATAGAGACAGAGGAGGGTAAAGCTCAGTGTATAATTTGCACGCGAGTCTTTCCGAAAAATTCGATGGTTCCAATTAAAACTGCGTCGTCATTTTGAGAATACTTACCCGACCTCCATACTAAAAAGATTGATTTTTCAAGAGAAGGAGTACTGAGTTAGATGCTTCTTAACAATCATGAAACTCATGCAAAAACAATGAAAACTCACTAAAAACTCCTTTCTTTGTATGTTATCGGGTGGCAAAAGCAGGAAAAGCTCATACTACTGTGGAAACCCTTATAAAAACTATGTTTTAGCGATATTGATTCTTGTATGTTAGACGAAAAGGTAGCAAAACTTATATCTTCAGTGCCATTGTCAAACAATACTGTCAAGAGATGGATAGTTGACATGTCAAATGATGAGGAAGAATCTCTGGTTTCCCGCATCTAAAACAATTAATTTTCTTTCCAAATAGATTAATCTACTGACGTTGCGGGATTACCAATTTTATTGGCTTTTGTTCGTCATGCATATTCGGGATGTTTCGAAGAGGATTTTTTACTGTGCAAACCCCTACCTGCCATTACAACAGGTGCTGAAATATTCTGTTAGTTGGACAATTTTTTAAGAACCAATGAAATTCCATGGTTTAATTGCATAGATGTGTGAAAAGGTATAACGGGTCCAATGGTTGGAGCGGAAACAAAACAAAAGAGAGCTCGACAGATTGCAGTAATGGTCATTATGTTCTCCACAGACACGCTTTAGATATGAAAAAACAATGCCTGAATGCTTCAAGAAAGTCTTAAAGGAATCTATCAGAATTATTAATTACATAAAATCAGAGTCTTCAAGAGAGTCAAAACTTTTCCAAATACAGCGTGAGAATATGAGAAATCTTTATCATTCTTTGCTTATCCATATAAAAGTAAGATGGCTCTTACGTTGGAATGCACTCTCTCGATTATATGAATTACGTTTAGAAGTCCTAGTTTTACTTTTAAACTACCATAATGCCAAATTAGCAGAGATTATCAATGATGAAAACTGGCAATGTATACTTACTTATTTGGCAAATATTTTCTCCAAATTGAGCTAAATGAATAATTCACTATAACAACGGTCACTTCAAACGACAAAGTTCGAGCGTTCAAGAGAAAATTGGGCAAATGGGGAAAAGAGGGATTTTCTCTTCTCAACAAAGTTTTGAAAGACAAGACATTGCAGTTTGGGAACAATTTGTTTCATGAAATTCTCGAACTCCCCCGAAGCTGGATGCCATCGTTTGAGCATTATTTCCCAAAAGCTCAAGATGAGAAACTGCAGGAGTATGAATGGATGGTCAACCCATTCACTGTATCTAAAAAGTCGAACATTCTATCGTCAGACGAATATGAGTTGCTGATAGAAATTTCCACATACTTAACCTTGAAATCTACTTTCGATAATGATGGTTACTCATGCTTTTGGATATGTTTGGAAAACAAAAAAATTCCACCCCCTTGTTAAAAAAGCAAAACTTGTTCTATTTCCATTTGCCACAACATACATGGACGAATTCGGATTCTCGATCTATGACGGCACCAAAATTAAGAACCGAAACTGTCTAGATGCTGAACTTGACATCCATCTCCAGTTGCCAAGTATTGAGCCCGACTTTTCAAAATTGTGTCATCAGAGGCAACCTCAACCTTCACATTAAGATTCCATTATTATTCCTACAGACTCATCTCTAGTAAAAAAGAATGCATTGTGCTTAGTCGACTTCAGTGAACATTCCCGGATTATAACTTTTGTAGGTATTCGTTTGTATTTTATATTAATTAATCATTAATTCGATTCTGTTTGTATTGGTATTTTTATTCTGAAAATTAAAATATTATCCACAGAATGTTGCTTTTCTTTGCAATATATTCCCATCTACTCAATTATAGAAATATGTCCTGCCTAGTGTGTTGAACTTTGTGAGTAAATCCAACAGCAAGTATCGAAATATACAGTGTGGGAATTCAGACTAATGGAAACGTAGTTAGTTTAAAGTTGTTTAAAGTTGTCATCATTAAATCAAAGACTCTTGATTCGTCGTTTGCTTATTGAAAAACAATGGCTTATGCATTATGAAATTTTCAATTCCGATGGGCTTCGTGCTGAATTTTACTAGTTACTGTGCGCTTAACTGACAGGGGTCCGCTGTGGATTTTTGCCTGAGAAAGGGGTCCACCAGCTAAAAAGGTTGGGAAGCCCCCTGACTTAAAACATCAAGAAATATCCATTAACTCCTGTAATATGGAGAATACACTTTTTGAGACAATTTATTTCTAATAAGTAAAGATTAAAAGAGAAAATATTTGGATTAAGGAATAAAATATTACAAGATAAGGAAAAAGTGATCATATTCTGATCAGTATTTTCTTTGATTTTCTTCAAATTAATTTTCATAGTATGTTTCATTACTTTTGATGATATTCTTATATCATAGATAAGAATAAAAACAGCAAACAAAATTCATAAATTCAGTTCAAAATATAATGATTTGTCATATTTTAATTATTTTAGAGAAGAGGCATTTTTTAAATTTTATATCAAAAAAGTGTTATTTTCTAATGAATTATGAGAACAAATATTTTGTCATATATTCATTGAAAATATCTTATTTTTACAAAAAAACAAAACAAAGATAATTGTACCTTTCTTTTATAAATAAATTTCTTTTTATTCCAATTGGTATAGCTAAATATTAAGATTAATTTTATTAAGAATTTTATTAATAATTTTTTTAATAAAAATATTCTTCATTTGCTTCCTTAGAAGTCGCCGAAGTAAACTCATGTTCTTCTTGTCATTCACCTTTCTCTCTGTAATCTCATGAATATTTGAGAAATATTACTTCTTCCCATAAAATCCAAATTTTTCTTCTTTTCCAAAAATGTTAATAACACTTTGAAGAATCAGGTGTATTGATATAATAAAATGAATGATAATGAAACTCGATATGTTTTTGGCAATATAACTTTTTAAATATGACATATAACTTTAATTCTACAAATATTGGACAAGCAATAACATTTAAAAAGGACAAAACTAATTTGCTATAGTGTCTATTCGCACTGGTAACAGTATTATATCAAACAATTATCAAAACAATTATTGGCGGAGATCCTACTCGCGCCCGCAATACACATGCAAGTCTCTCTTACTGAGTGTAACACTTACTCTGTGTGTTGTCTGGAAGTATACGCGCGATGCTTGCTGTCAACTACCGACAATTTTGGATCCTACAGCTCAGCATCCTGACTCACGTTTTCGATCTCGGAAACATAGATCAGATTTAACTGACATTTTCTGAAAATGAAATAAAATAAAACAACAAAGCAAAATAAAAAAAATCAAGAAGAAATTATGCGTAGGAAGTACATAGTTCTAATTAAGAACAATTCATTTCTTCATACGGTCAGCAGCTGTAGGGGTATAACCAAGAGCTTCATGACATCAAACTTTCTCCACCTGGTAACAAACTTTACCCTTTCTCCCAGTATTCGATATGGTCCGACGAACTTGGGTTTTAATTTTAAACCACTTCCATTTTGCATGCGTTGTATAGTGGTTTAAATCATTGATGTTGTACGCATGAGAATAATTTCTCTTCTTGTTATAAGTTCTTTTATTTTCTTCCGGAATTTCTAGAATTTCTTTCCTTGTCTCTTCTCTCAAATCTTCTCTGTTCATTATGAAAAATGCTACTTTCTTGTTCAAGAATTTCGACAATTTTCATGTCTTCTGGGTTTTCTTTTTAATTTTGATTCCCACAAGAAGTTCAAATATGATCTTCTATAAGCAACTAAGATAAAACTGGAATCAAAGTTTGATGAATCCTTTCCACTTGTCCATTTCCTCTCGAAAATCCGGTAGTTGAAAACACATGCTTTATTTTCTTTTTCTCGCAATACTCTTCGAAGATTTGCGAGGTGAAACTTGCTCCTTTATCAGTTGTTAATCAGGATTGATTCCCAAAAACGGATTGTAAAAATTTCAGTTTTTATAACACATTCTCAGTTGATATAGATTTTACAGGGAAAAGCCAGACGAAATTTTGTGAATGCGTCCACAACTGTGAGAATATGGTTGCAATTCTTATTAGTTGATAGAAATGGGCCTATGAAATCAACGTGAAGAGTACTTAAAGGATTGTTTTCTTTCGGTATAGGGTTGAGTAGACCTTCACTTTTCTCACTTTTTCTTTCACACAATATGCACTCTATGCTGTTCCTGATGACTTGTTCAATTCTTTTTCTAAGGTTAAGAATGTAAAAATTTTGCTGAAGAAGATCTTTCGTCTTAGACACAGCAAAATGTCATCTGTTATGAGCTTTTCGAATGATATAAAGTTTTAATGTTTCTCGTACCACAAGTAATTTCCGACAACTGTGTCATACTTGTATAATATTCCAATTTTCATTACGTAATCTTCCTTCTGTCCTCGCTCGACTAAGGATTTAAGCAACTGGAGATGTTCATCAATTTTTTGTACCGCTGCAATTCTGGCAGTCAGTTCTCCCTGAGAACGAGTAATCACAACAACGGTATTTCTACATAAGGCATCTACATGTCTCATTTGTTTCCCAGATCTATGAACGATTTCATATTCAAGCTCTACCAAAAGTAATGCCCACCGAGCTATTTTAGGAAAGATGTCTGTCTTAAACATGGTCTTTTGAAACGCATCACAGTCTGTTACAATTTTGATTTTAGATCGCAATAAATAATTTCTAAATTTTTTAAGAGATTCCACTATACTAAAACTTCAAGCACATAACTACATAGCTTTTCTTGCTGGGAGGTGGCTTTTCTACTCATGTAATGAATAGGATGAAATTGTCTATTGTCAGATTTCTGTAGAAAAACAGCACCAACTCCTAAACTACTTGCATACGTATGTAATTCTAGTGCGGCTCCTTGTCTGAAAATATGAAGAATCGGACTTGTTGTCAAAAGTTCTTTTAATCTATTGAAAGCTTCTTCTTGAGCTATTCCAAACTTAAATTCCATTCTATTTCAAAGAAGATCACTTATTGCTTTGGCAATTTTTATCACAGTTAATAAGAAATTTTCTAACAAATCCAGTAAGCCCTAAGAAGCTCTGAATCTGCTTAAGAGTTTTGGGCTCTGGAAAATTTTGAACTACAAATTGTTTTTTCAGGCCAAGGGTGAATTGTACCATCCTCAATAATATATCTTAGAAATTCTATTTTTCTTTAAAGAAATTGACATTTTTTTAAAATTAACATCTAACTTATATTCTTTAGCTACTGCCAAAACACGTTTTAATTTTATAAACCTTCCTTTTCATCACGCAACGGTATAATAAAGTCATCTATATAAACTACAACAGTATTATCCCTCATTAAGTTCTAAACACATTGTAAATAAATTTTTGAAATACTTTTGGCGATGTGCACAAACGAAATGGAGTTTTCAAAAATTCATATAGACCTACATTACTGATAAACGGCAAGTATTCAGTACACTTATCCTCTATAGGTACATGAAAAAATCTGCTCTTTAAGTCTCTTTAACTTTGAGAAAAACTTCGCTTCCCCTAAATGATCTAAAATTTCTTCTATCTGAACATTGGAAATGAGTCTTTAATCACTATCTTAATTCCCTAAAATCCACACATAAATGTGAAGTTCCATCCCCTTCCTTAGGTAGAACAATTGGTGAAGCATATTCTGAACAAAAGGTTTTTATTATCCCAATCCAGCAACCATAGGTCAATTTGTTGTCGACTACCTTTTGTTCCGAAAAAGGAATTCTTCTACAACACTGTGTAAAACCGGCAAATCATCTTTTAATATTATATTCATTTTTAAATCAGTTTTACGTGGCTCTTTAAGTAGTATGCACAATTTTGTAATGAGTCTTTTTAAAATCCCATGAGCAATGTGAACATTGACCACTATGACACAATTGTCAGGGCCATGATAAACTTCTAGTATTCTCGCAAGAAGCCACTTGCATTTGGGTAAATTAGTCTCCTTTACTCTTACCAACATACGTGGGCTGACATTCATTTTTAAAAATTTTCATTCATTGTGATTTTGAAAATTACTCAGATATTTAAAGTTCCATCGCTTCCAAATAATCTGAGCCAGTTTTTCAACTTGTTTCCACCTTGATAAACGATTTATGGGAATATCAACGATATTTATTTCAACAATTGTAGTTATGGGTCGCCCAATTAAGAAATAGTCTGATGTTAAGGCCTCTAGGTCATTGATATCTGACGACACCGGAGTCAAGGGTCTCGAGTATAGAATTTCCTCAATTTCTGTAATTATGGTAAGAAATTCTTCGTAACTAAAATTTGTATTTCTTGCACTCCTAAATAAATGGTGCTTAAAGGACTTAACTCCCACCTCCCACAGTCCTCCAAAGTTCGGAGCTCCAGGCGGAATAAAGCGCCATTTAATTTGTTCAGAGGTTAGGAACTTACCCAGTACTTCATCCGGTTGGCATATTAATCTATACAGTTGTTTAAGTTCTGACTGGGCACCCACAAAACTTTTTCCATAGTCGGTGAACAAGTTCCTACATTTGTCACGTCGGGCAAGGAATATTTTCAACGCTGCAATAAATGCCTGCGACGTTAAATCACAAACTATCTGAATATCCATATGGTCCTGCAAAATCTACACCAGTATTTGTAAATGAAGAATTTACAATAACTCTCTCCTGAGGAGGATTTCTTATTAATTGCTCTATTATCATTGGCTTGTTTTTTGTACAAATTACACAATTATGCACAATTTTCCTTGCCAGGTTTCTACCATTTGTAGGCCACAAATTTTGTCTTGTATAATACAAGAGAGTTTGTCGTTCAATATGTAAATAGTTTTTGTGCAAATGTTCCACAATTAAGTAAGTTAACTTACTTTTTTGAAGGAAGAATAATTTGGTGTTTTTTCTGGTAACCTATATCGGAATTTCGAAGATGCCCTCCAACCCTGATGACTCCGCTTGTATCACAGAAAAGATTTAAGGAATATAAGGAACTTTTACATGGAAGGGGTTTACTTCCCTTTAAGGCCTTATATTCCTCCCTAAATTCTTCGAAGTGAACCATGGAAATTAATTTTATTTCTGGGAAATGAAATTCTTTACTGGACATATGTCTATAACGCTTGTCCTCCCTTGTTCTAATACTATGAAGAAATCTGCAACAAAAACTTAAAATTCTAATTAGTTTAACATAGTTATTGGTAATCTTAAGAACATGACCTAAAACATGAATTTTCTATTGTACATGAATTTTCTATTGTAACATTTAAATTAATGTTCTAGGGTTGTTTCAGTTCCTACGGGTACTCATTATTGTCCACAGCAGATTCTGGAATGCTAGTCTCTTGTAATTAAGTGTATTCCTTAAGTAATGCTTGAATGCTCATTAAGAAATTCCAATCCACCAGAGGTCTTTACTTTTGATGTCATCTGGAGCTAAGCCTCTGGATATCAGATCTGCTGGTTTATCCCTTGAGGACACATGTCGCCACTGAAAATTAGCATTCGCAGTGAGCTCTTGTATAGGTGCTACTCGATTACTCACAAATGTTTTCAGTTCGTAAGCCAATTTTTTTATTTTCGTAAGCCAATTTTAATATAGCCAACTTATATCCATGCCAAAACGATATTGGAATCGGATCACAAAATTGTGGCACATTCCTTGATGGCTAAGGCTTTATTAACTTTCTGCATGAGTTTAGCCAGCAGCAATGCTCCACAAAGTTCCAATCTAGGAACTTTGATCTGTTTTGCCGGAGCAACTCTGGATTTACTGCAACCAGAACCAAAATAGTTCCATCTGGTAACTTGCACTGCGCATAAGCAACTGCACCATAAGCAGCCGTAGAAGAGTCGACAAAACCGTGAATCGATACATTTCCATCATTCCAACAATCTCTTGGAATAACTAAGATTTCTAATTTTTGGAGAAGTGACACAAATTCTATCCACCGTTCTGAAAGAGCAACTGGAAGCGTAGCATCCCAATCTGCATTTAAGAGCAAGGGCTCTTTCATGAACAATTTTGCCTTTGTCACAACAGGACCAATAAGTCCTTGAGGATCGAATATCCTCGCAATGTCTGATAATACAGAACATTTAGTGTAAGTGTCTTTATGTTTAATTTAACTTTGTATGAAAGGAAATCAAGTTGAGGTTTCCACAATACTCCTAGAACCTTAACCGAATTAGTTTTCTCAGAATCTTCGAAGAAATACTGTTCACTATCAGTGATACCTTCGAGAACACTGTCATCGTTAGAATTCCATTTGTGAAGGGACATACCTGCCCGTGAATGTAACTGGACAAGTTGGAGTAGTAATTGCCTTGTTGATTCCCAATCATGTGATCTCGTTAATATGTCATCTATATAAAAGTTATTCCATCCAACTCTAGCAGCATCTGGGAACGAAGTTTCTTCATAATCACATAAGTGTTTAAGCACTCTCGTGGCAAGGTAGGGTGCGGCGGCAGATCCATGTCGCAGTATTAAGCCTGAATGTTTTAACTGAAATGTCTGGACCTTCTTTCCAAGGAATTCTTTGTCAAATCTCTTTGCGATGGATGGACTAAGATTTGTCTGTACATTTTGCATATATCTGCCGAAAAAACAAACTTATGCTTCCTAAAACGAAGCATTATGGAAAAAAGATCTTGTTGTGGCATTCTACCTAAACTTAGCAGCTGATTGTAAGATGTAGGAGCTGAGGTGTTAAAAATAACCCTCAACTTTGTTGATTTGCTTTCAGGGCGCAAGATTCCATGATGACACATGTAATGTACAATGTTTGGTGTTCGATCCTCTGATACCTCCTCCATATGATTTAGATCTTATATTCTCGTAAAAAGTCTTTATATAATGATTTCATTTGAGAATTTCACTTTAACCTTTTGCATAAGGATTCTAGTTGCTTAGATACCAGTAATTTTGATTCTCCTACCACATAATCAGTTTTAAGGGGAATTTTCACGATATAGCAACCATCAGGTGCTTTAGAATGCGTTTTTATGAATTGTTCTTCACACTCCATTTCTTCTGGACTTAAAATAGGGCTTGTATTTTTAATTGATTCAAGTTCAAAAAATTCGTGAAGAATTTTATCAATATTAATTGATTCCTGTAACAGTCGTAATAATTATTGCTGGTCGTGTTAGAAAGGCCATTTGAGCTACTAACAGTAAAACCGAAAACTATCTTGAAGAATTAAACGAGAGTCCTTAAGCTTTAATTTTTCGGATTTTAATATATCAAAAAATAATTCTGCCCCAAGTAGACCGTCGATTTTGCTAGGATTGAAAAATGTGGGATCAGCCAGTTTTATAGTGTTAGACAAATTTCTAAAATTAATATTCAGCTGTCGTGAGAGAGTTGTTATCGATTTTTAGAACAATTATAAATCCCGAAACTCTAACAAAATCTTTAGAGGAATTAGCAATTTTCACTTTTGCTTTAGATTTTACATTTATCACCGAGCCACTTCATATTCTAATTGGCATATTTATTTGGCTTTCCTTTAACCGTAACAAATCTGCAACCTCGCGGCATTTATCATGGAGTCACTATCAAGCAAACAAAAGGAACACATGTGACTTTCCAAAAGCATCTGGCACTAAAACACGAGCAGTAGCCAACACTACTATATGAGATTTATGTCCGTAATAAGTGACGCTTGCACATGTATTTTCAGAAAGCTCTGAAGGGGGGTGTTGACCACAGGATCAACTCTTTGCTCTTGAGTGTTGTCGGGTGGCTGCTCGAAACTTCGGTTTTTATTTTTTATTTCCGATTTAGAAAAGTCATGCAAAAAGTATCCATGAGAGTTTGACTGGCATATTTTAAACTTATATTTAGAATCACAAGAATTAAATTTAAGTTTCAAACTATATCATCTTAAACAAAACTTGAATTTCTTAATTAAGAAAAATTTTTGTTTTACACCAACCTTTATGAATTCTGGGCATTTGAAAATCGGGTAATATCGTGGTGAGTTAGAAACTAAACATTGCGATTTATTTACATTAGAGTCTACGAAAAAATTTTTCATTTTATTGCCCATTTTCGGTTTTAACAGACATGCGTAGATGTTATCCAGAACGACCTTTTAAAATTTCAATAAATTCATCCCAATTGGGTAATTCAGATATTTTAAGTGACATTTCGTAGAGCTTTCTCGATTCTTTATCTACCTTTTGTAAAACATTAATCAAAGTATTAGCACTTAAGCCATCTAATCCCAAATTTAAAGATTTAAGAGCTCTAACATGTTTAATTACTTTGTCTAGTAAATATCTGAATCCAATTCCTCATTCACAGTTAATTTTTTGAAATTTGTTAATCTCGAAATATTTGAATTAACTAAAAGCCTTTTACTATCGTAGTGGTCCTGTAACGCCTGAAAATGCGAAGAAAAACCATCTTCTGTTGTTTGAATTTGTCGAGCGTTTCCAGTTAAGGATAAATGAAAGTAAAATAATTTGAGTTTCATCTAAATGCTCATTATAAAAAATCAATGTTTCAAACTGTGTTTCAAAATTATTCCAGTCCTCATAATGTCCCGAAAATTTTGCAAGAGGAATGTCTGGTAATTTTACCCTTAGACTACCACAGCTATTTTCATTAGTAAATGAATTAACATGCAGTGTTTCACTTTTTAAGAAGAAACTTAATAATAATAACTTCGACTCTGTCTACAATAATAATCAAAATTTGCGCTAAGCCGTGAAGCGAATTGTACAGGGGAATCTGTTGAATATTGTTTTGTGAGTTTTTAAAATTACGTAAGAACTCACGCGGTGTAGGCTGAAATTGTTTTTAAATTAATGCTTTTAATTTCTCATAGTTATAAACATCCACTTCAAGCAAAAATCAATACATTGTTACATATATCACCTAGTAATTTAATCAATATTTCCAATTTTTATTTATATGGATCATTTTTCGATCTATAAGCTTTTTCAAGGAATTGAAAAAACAAATGCAGAGCTGCTGTGGCCTTTCGAGGTATGGTGAGAGATTTAACACTTTTTATCAGATTTTCAAGACTGTCTGAAGCCAACTTAAAATTGTTCGCTGCATGATTTGCATTTTCACTAACTGATCGCAGCTTTAAGTTTTGTAGCTCAATTTCTCTTTCGATTTGAGGTAATTTAATTCGTGCTAATTCGATTTGAGATTGTTTAGCTGATATTTTTTCTTTTGTTCTTCTATGATCAACTTAAATATACTTTTTACAAAATTTGGGATCAGTTTTCAAAATATTAGAATTTTCAATAATAGTTTTAATCTCAATAACTTTGGCTTCCGCTGGAACATTCAATCCCAATTCTTCAGCAATAACTCTTAGTTCTTGTTTCTTTATATTATTTAGTAAATTACCATTTCTTATGAAAAAAAAAAACAACGAATCGCAATAAAAACAGATAAAAGTACTTTACCTCAGTTGTTGCTGGTAACCTGAGATTGTAGACTTCGCGTATTAAGATTTTAATTCATATAGTATGATCTTCACAGCTTATATATATATTTCTATCTACAGTTCTATAAATTCAATGACAACTAATTTCAATCATCAATTAAAAGCCCGGCCGGGATCCCATAAAATTGTAGTGTGTCAATGGTTAGTAAGCAAAAGACAGTTTTAAAAAACGATTAAATTGTTTGTCCTATATTTATGGAATTAAATTATACTTTAATTCTATAAATATAGGACAAACAATAACATTTAAAAAGGTCAAAAATAATTTGCCATAGTGCCTTATCGTACTGGTAACAATATCATATTAAACAATTATCGAAACAATTATTAGTGGAGCACCTGCTCGCGTCCGCAATACATAACCAAGTCTCTCTTAATCAGTGTAACACTTACTCTCTGTGTTGTGTGGAAGTATACGCGATGCTCGCTGTCAACTAGCGACATCTATTTACAATTTTGGAAACTAAGTAAATCCTTTAAATTTAGTAAATAGAATACTATAAGAAGTGAAACTAAAAAATATTATTTTAAAATATTATTCACATTTCTAATATTTTTAATCATTTGAAAACAATAAGCAGGTTAGGAAAATCACTTATGCAAATAATTATGGAATGAAAATACGTTGTTTTTCATTAAATTGATATACATAATCATAGTTTTTCTTATTTCTTAAAGATTGAGTGATAAGCGTTGATGACAAAGTAACAGAATGGACATCTTTTTTAATAATGCTTTTAAAGAGAAAAATATATAATAAGAATTGTTGGTGTTGATGGTGTAACTGGCCATTAAACGCGTCATCAATTAACACTATCGTAGTCTTTTGAAATCTTTTTAAGAAATTATCTTTCTTTATCACATTATTTATTGCACGATGTAGAATTTGGAACTAACAGTAAAGTGTATTTAGTACAATTGATGTAGGTTTTTAATTCATAATATTTTCTGTTAACTAATGTTAAAATTAGTTATCATTAATGCAATTTAAATTTGTAAAATTAGTTAATGTAAATTAAAATTAGTTATCATTATTAGTTAATAATAATTCTAATTTGACAATTATTATATTTTAATTTTCACTGCCATAATGTTTGTTCGTACTAAGAATACCGAGTCTTAGAGTTCTGGCTGGGAGAAAGTAAGCAATATTTTATATAATATTTGAGATTTTTTTTTTTTACGAAGTCAAGAACATTTAAAAAATATATTCTTTTTGCACTTTGAAATAAAAATGCTTTTTAAATAAAATAATACAAGTGGAAATAATTTCAAATGCTTTATCGAAAGTATTACTATTTCCAGTTTCCATGAATAAGGAATCACTGTACATTTTTATTCTCAATTGACTCTATTTTGAGAAAGATAGCTTTCTTACAACTAAGTTTTTGCTTATAGCAAACATTATATGATTACTCGTTCCTCTGCAAATTTTCTAAACGTCCTTACGTGTTCTTGAATTACAATGCAAACAGTAATGTGAAACACACAATAAATTTTTATGTGTTTTTATATCTCGAACAAGCGTATTTTCTCTTATGTGAAGTGTAAGAACATACCTCACCTATATTACAGAATATGTACTTAACAGATTTTCATATTACAAATTTTCTTTTACTTAATGTATTACATAATGCTTTGATTTTACATAATGAAAAATTCCAATTGACAGTGTTTACTTTATGGTTTTTATATTACAACAGGCAGATTTTTATATTGTTATGATAGGTGGCTGTCTCTAGATGTTTCATTAATTTAGTGACATATAAAATGAGTTATTGAAAACCTATTGCTATCAACAAATATCGCAACTCAAGAAAAAGCAACGATAGTTATAATTTTATTGGCATAAGCAATTATTTAGTGTTTTTATGCAAAACTCAAATGTACTTCACATAATGTCTTTAGCTTTCTATGAATCTCGACAAAGCACCCAAAAATATCTCTTCAATACCAATGGAAGATGATACAAAACTAACATAAATATACTTCCCTGTGGATTATCTGTTGTATAAAATGAAAATTCTTCTGATTTCAGGACAAGATGCGTGACAAAAAATTTGGAAGGCTAAAGTATTTATCACATTAATTGACATGTCCGTGGTTTTAATGCATCACCAATATAACCAGTTTTCCTGTCAATGCTGATAATATATCTTTCCCAAGAAAAAACTTTTTTCTTTCTTTTTAATGAATATTTAGATATTACGGATCTCAAAACGCCTTTTATATAAAATCTATTGCTATGATTTCCTATATTTAATGGCACATTCAATATTATACTTCTTACTATATAATTTATTAATCTATCTAAGATATTTTCTTCATATTCTAAATTTCACAAAATAAGTAAAATTTTTGTCTAAATTATATATTCTTGTCCAAAAATTAAAGTTTGACTGAATTTTTTTAAAAACAGAAGTAAATGAACCATAAAGTTTGAAATTCCGGTATATAAGGAGAAAATATTTATCGATAATTAATATAATTCACGTAGCCAATTTCACGCAGCTTGAAAAAATTAGAATAGTAAACTTTGAAAAATTTCTATATATACCACGAATGTTTCTAATATGTAATAGAAGGATCACACAGAGGACACAAGAATAGATTAGACGAATTATGATTCCGAGCATGTCATTGAGAATATCTTACATTAACTAGTCCCATTCTTCAAGAGGAAGTGATTGATCTCCTCTTGAAGAATGGGACTAGTTAAATTAAGGTTATTAACAGACACGTTCTAAGTGATACCACTAGTTGCTCCTGCCTTTCTTTCAGGTTCAAATTAAGAAACTTGGTTGGTCATATCATCTTATCATTATATAATTTTTGGAAAGCATATTGTAGGAATGATTATTATCAACCATTAATTGGATGTTAGGATCAACAAATTGCTTTAAAAGTTAAACACAGATTTAAAAGAGTTCATTCTTATAGCGTACATCACTGTACATTTATTGGGAATACATTGTGAAGGTATCGAACATTACAGTACTAGGATATTGTTCGATAAGTTCACACATTATAGACCACTGGCGCCGATAAAGCTTACTCTTTGAAATTCGGGCAAGTCTCCTGGTGAATGAGAGCGGTAGCACTCACACTGTAAGTTAAATTTCGATTCTTCAATAAATTGAGAACATGGACCACCATCCTCCCTGTAGTTATGTAGTCTAGATTAAATTCAATAGGACAGAATTGCAGATTACTTTCTTCTAAGTAGAAGAAATTAGTGTCGAGCCAAGCTATTGTTGAACTGTGATAGATGGGTGTGTTTTCTGTTTTTGACATATAAATCTTTAAGGGGAGAACTTTTGTAGTTCTCCACTTTTCTTCTCTGAGTTAGACGAATATTGTCTGTTAAGTGGGGAAGTTCTCGCAGAAGGTATAATGCTCGAAAATAACGTTACAGGAATTAATAGCTGTTTGGATATCGAGCCTGTGATGTGATATGTTCAAAAAATCAAATTAGAGGACAACAGCTAATGTCACAATATACATATAGTATTTCATGCTGGTGAATCGCAGCAACTTTCTGATAAATGTTTTATTTTGAAATGTTCTATTAGATGTTACAACGAGCAAGAAAGAGAGTTCTTTTATAGAACACGCCCTGTGTTACATTGTCACTTAAACAAAATAGCTGTCAACAAATAGCAAATAGCTGTCACTATTCTTATTGAAAATATTGGTGATGCATATTAAAAACCAGCACATATTAACTGGTTTTTGAGAATAATTAACCGGTTAGTGAAATTTTGGCTCATTGCTTAAAATATTTGACTTATTCATTCATTGTTGCTCATTGTTTAAAAAGCTTTAACTAAAATAAATATATTGTGAATATTAAATACTTTTAAGCCTTAGGGAGTTATATTTTACATTATGTATGAAACATCTAATACAGATTTAATATAGCAAAAGTATACTTAATATATATATTCTCTTTATTTTACATCAGTATAGCATTATAAATCTTATTTTTCAAAAATAGTTACATTTATAAGTGCATATTTCACAATTGTTGCTTCAGAACATTATCAGAAAATAATATAGATGCATTTATAATTTCGTTTGCAATAAAATGAAATTATTTATTTGTATAAAGTTATAAAGTATATTCTAAAACTACATTCACTTATATTGATCAGAAAAACATGGAAAGAAACACAGTAGTTTGATTTTTAAATTGAAAAAAATGTCTACCAATTTCTTAGACATTGTGTTAACATTATTCTTTTCTGCGTAACAAAATAAGTCACGTTTTGTTTCTCTTGGTATCATCTATTCAATTCTTTCCATGTTTTTAGTTCCATACTGCAACCACGCATTTAACTAAAAAAGATGATTAAAATATAAGATCTTAAAATTCATAACACTAGCTTCAATTATGATCCTGAATCCTGAGAAGAAGTTCAGCGAGAAAGAAAAAAAATTTTGGAAAAAGATTTCTCCCGACTACACCCAAGAGTCGGATTGATAGGACGATGATTACAAGAATTATGGGGGTGGAGCCTCAGTAGGATCATTTAATCAGGACTGAAGAGTGAATGATTAAAAATCTTTGTACAGTGTCCAGATATTAGAATACAAACGCAATTCTCATATATATATATATATATATATATATATATATATATATATATATATATATATATATATATATATATGTATATATATATATATATATATATATATATATATATATATATATATATATATACACATATATATATATATATATATATATATATATATATATATATATATATATATATATATGGGGGTTAGGGTGTATTGAGTGCGTCATTGGTTTATAAAAACACAGTTTGGACACACTTTAATTCTACAAATATTGGACAAAGAATAACATTTAAAAAGGACAAAGCTATTTTGCTATAGTACCTACTCACACTAGCAAACAGTATCATATCAAACAATTATCAGCGGAACCCCTACTCGCGTCCGCAATACACAAAGTAAGTCTCTCTTATTGCTTGTAACACTTTGTGGTGATCTATTTTATATGAATCCGCTGTGGAGGCAGAGAACGAGTGAATTGGACTGACTTTCCTCTCACTTGTGTATAAAAAGAAATCATTTCCAGATGTGTTATGTAACGCCTAACTCTGGAATTGTATTAGCTCTCCTTTTATTATTTTAATTATTTAGATTTAATATAAATAGTTTGTTTAAATTACTCAATCATTCAACCTTTCTAATGATCTGATGATATATTCATCATCTAACTTCTAAAGTGTTGACCATGGACGTTGAATTTTAAAAGCAAAATATTTCGCATTGATTTATAAAATCTTCTACCGAAGAACCAATGTCGCCCCTCTTTTTCAGCCTCCTCAAAACAGGAAGTCAGCACTTTCTTCTGCACTCTTCATGCGGGGATATTTTATTGCTGTTGTTTCAAGATTCTTAACTCCTGTCTGCTATTTAGCAGTTAAATTTTTCTCTTCTTTTAAAAAAGGAAGTGTTTAAAAGTGTTTTTTTTAACTTAGAAAAAGACTCGTCTGATTTTCTGTTTTTATTCACTACGTGTCAGCATGGCTAACGAGCTGAAATAGCACGTGCTGCGTTCCAGGCTCCCCCCTTCTGGAAGTCTGAACCCGAACTTTGGTTTCTTCAAATAGAATCTTTATTCGTGAATGAAGGTATTGCGAACGATGACACTAAATTCTACCAAGTTATTGCAGCCCTGTACTCTGAAGTACTAAAATTTTTAAGCGACATTATTCGAGCTCCTCCAGAAACGGATTAATAAACTGCTTTAAAAACTCAAATTGTTGGACAAATTGCAGAGACAATGACTGCTTGTTTGCGTTCACAGATTCAAGATATCAGACTTGGAGATAACCAACCTTCAGAACTCCTGCTTTAGATGCAAAAGCTTGCCAATGGAAATTACAGTAACGCAGCACTGTCAACATTGTGATTACAACGATTTGCAGTAAAAATGCAACAAATTTTATTTATTAGTAAAGCTGGACTTGATAAATTACCCACATTAGCGGACAAAACCAGTGAAGTGTCAGATTTTGCTCCAACCATATCTGCAGTTCATGACGGTAAAATTTACAGCCGACATACTGCTCTTGGAAAATAATTTACGGAACTTTGCCAAACAGTAAAACGCTTATCACGCTCTCCATCACGTGCCCGTTTTTCAAGTCATGCCAAATCAGCACATCTTTTACCCTCGTTCACCCGCCATGGATTATGCTGGTATCATCATAAATTTAGTGATCTTGCGCGCAAATGTGAGCAGCTATGCGCTTTCAAATCATCATCGGAAAACTAAATTACGTACCTGTGGAGGCGACGTCAGACAAGCCATTCATTCAATCACCTATTTATTATTGATCATAATACTGGTTTTAAATATTTGATGCTTGAATATCCGTTTTTCCAGTAAAATATCTCAAGGATAACAGATGCATCAAGAATTCATTTCAACTATATGCAGCTAACGGAACTTCAATATCTACTTTTGGCACTAAGTTTAATATTCTGGATCCCTGACTTCAACAAAAATTCACCTTTACATTTGCTGTTGCAGATGTTACCCGTCCTATTCTTGGAGCTGACTTCTTAGAAAGATATGGTCTTCTGATAGATGTCAAAAAACGTCAAATCATAGACCGTTTAACGACATTGAAGAGCCAAAGAACTGTAGCTTCTATTGGATTAACAACTATTGAATCTGGTTTTCCCTTTCAAACGATTCTATTGACATATCTTGAGCTCACCAACCCCAATCCATCTTCGGTTCAAAGAATGATATTACCAACTGCATTCAAACTGAAGCTCATCCTGTCTATTCACTACTAATAAGTTAATAATGAATGTCATGAGGTTTTTGATGAATATTTCCAATCACTTCGCAGTGTGCACTCAGGAGGTGCACCTCTATATAGAATTTTTTAACAATGAAATTTAAAGAAATATCAAATTTTGTATAAAAACTTTACTGGATTTAAATACTGTTAATTGGGTTTGGCATTTGTATGTAAGTTATGGTAGAGAATATAAAATAAAGTTATTCCAATGACATATTATATATAAATTTATTTTTGAAACAAAAAGTTATTTATAATTTTCTAAAGACACAATATAAATTTCATAGCCACTTATAAATTCGTAATCATCCGATAAGTTTTCTTAGCGAGTAGATGTGATGAATGGCTCGTAAAAAATTGGCTATATTGTTGTTGTTATTACAAATTCAATAAAACTGAAAACAGACTAACTAATTTTAATAATTTTAATCTAGATCTTGGATGGTTTAACACTTGAAATCTGTGGTAAAAATTTTAACATTTAAATTATTTTGGATTCTGAAGAAATTTTATCAATAGTTAAACACATTGACCTATCACAAACAGGAACTTTGTGTGTAAAATCTCTTTTTACTACCCATACCTTGGATATTGCGTTTCTCATTCTTAATGACAAATGTACATTAAGGAAGAGAAATGCACTTAATAGTTCCAAGATTAAATTTGATATTTTTCAATCACAAAACACAATTCTAAAAAAGCACGATGATCTTGTTAACTGTTGTCATCTTTTTCAATATCTGTCAACAAGAAATTGTTAATCTTATTCAGATAGAAGAATTTAAAATAACCACCAGAAAAAATTTTTTAATTCTATTTTGCTTCTTTTTTGAGTTTTGCTCATTTAATCGAAAGTCATGAAGATCATTAAAGACAAAAGTGTTCAATGCTTATATTCTATAGAAACGAGTAAGATGTTTTTCTGCTAAAAATGCATGGAATATGGTAAATCATCCGTAAGTTATTTATTGCTTTGTTCTCTTTTTCTGCTTACCGATTCATTAACCGAAGTATAAAAAATAAAAAATTGCTATTAAAGTAACATACACAAAATATAATCCATATTTTCAATGCAATTGAATACTCTTGAAAATCTGAATATCTCTTGAGAAGCAAGAAAATGATTCGGATTACAAAGTGTAGATTCACACACTGTAGGATGGCATTATACTGATTCACATCACAATATTTTTTTCTGCTGATCTCGTATTATTTGATTTTATAATTCCAACAATTACTTTTAATTTTTTCAAAAACTCTTCACAACTTAACAGATTGCAAGGGAGTAAATATGATACGAATTTAATAATAATAAGGAATATGATACTTTTTATAGAATAATATATAATGAGTCTCCATTAATAATTCTATCCAGCTACCTATCATATTCTGTATTTTATGTGACTCTAAGCCTTGGATCGAAATGAATTTCCATTAAAAGCATTGTTTTTCGGAACATTTGGGAAATGACAGCGTTGTCAGGATGTATTTGGCTACCAGACCATTCATTATTTGTTATTAAAGTATAATTTGAAAAACTAAAAGGGAATGGTTACCAACAACAGTAATCAAAACAGAAATGCCTTATCATCGATTATTGGCTATTATTTATTTTCTTAATGTTGTGCTTGCTACACATTAATGGGAATAACTTTTACCTAAATTTTAACTCCTTCAACAGAAAGAATGTGATTTCCATCACAGTTATTCAACACTTATTGTAAATTCTATCGATTAAAAAAAGGTCATAATTTTATTCAATACATTAAGATGATATTAACAGAAAAGCAAGGGAAACCAAAAGCGCTTATTAACATACCATTTAATAACTGGTTAATCCTGATTAAAAGGTCTCGAACCAGTCTATTTAGTATTTCGTAAAGACAAAGAAAAAAGGCAGACTTTTGACAAATAACTTTCTTACCTTCAGGAGCCAAAATACTACAATAAAATTTGTATTCAGCGTATGCTTCACATCTTTCTTAATATTTTTTTTCTCTGAAATTATGTGGGGATAATAATGAATTCTATAATAATGTATTAAGTTTATTCAGTATTAAAAATACTATATTATACATTAAATACATTTCAATACATCAAATACAATTGATGCATTTAAATATATATATACACACACACACATATATACTAATATGTAAATGGATTTCATTTTAAATTTTGAGAAAATATCTCGAATAATGCAAAAAATATGTTAAATTTCAAAGTAAAGAAGGGTAATGTTAATGTCAGAAGAAAAATAATATATCTATGTAAAGAACGGGTTAAAAAAATTAACTATAGGAAGTCGTTTCAGCTGTCAATGAATGCTCCAAAAATGAAATTACCAACAGAAGGGAATTTTATTATATATTGGCACACATTCATATCTCTTCTAGAAAGAGCTCAGCGTTCGGTTGTGACATTTTTGACCGATTTCGAAGCATCTCGCTCGGTTGGTTTGGTTCGTTTGTCGCTCAACGGTCATTTTTTGTACACTAGGGCTAATTAGACCGGGACCTACGGCTTAAAGCGGATTCCGAACCACTACAAACATCCATGCCCAAGGTGGGATTCGAACACATGAACTGTAGAACCGAAGGCAAGAGTACTAACCATTCGGCTGCCAGCTCGGCGCATCTCGCTCGGATGACAGACAAGGGAAGGAATAGAGAACATCGTGACCAACACATTTCTTTTATAACACATATTCGGAAATAATATCTTAGGCTTTAATATTCAATTTCTTTTTTATCAGAAAAGAGTTATGAATTTATGTGAAATAGGGAAATTAATATACTGATATCAATTAATTTTATTAATATACTGATGTCCTTTATATAATATTATCATTAAAACTATTATTTTCTTCTTTTTAGAGATGAATATTATAAGGCATTTATAAAATTTGCTACATTGGGAAAAATTAATACACTATAATGCATTCTGTCAGTAATATTAAAAAATATTCCTGTAATATCAAAAATGCAAAAATTATGTAAATCTTGCTGACATTTGGATTGGAAAAATCACTGACTGGGAAAAATTAAAGGATAATTTAAAATATATTTTGTGAATTTTATCACAAATTGCTTTAAAGATTTAGGTTTTTAATCACAACTAAAGGCTTTTTCATTATTTAATAAATAAAACAAGAAAAACTTTTATTTTATATTAAAAGAAAAATTAAACTTACTAAAAATGACAGTTAAAATATGTGCTTAAATGATGATCTGTTATTCTAATGTACTAAGAATTTCATATTTTTTTAACCAATATTTTCACTAGCTATGTTATAAGTTGCTTTTAAATTTGGACACGGAAAAAGTATTGAACAAAGTTTGAAAAATAAAAAAAGACATTAGTATCAAAGGATTTTAATCATCCATATTAAAAATATTAACGTCATATAAAGTAAAATTATGAGAGCAAGATCAAGAAACTGGTAAATATTAAAAAAAATCAACCCTTAGTGTAAACTAATATTCAGAGAGTTTCCATTATGAAAATAATGTTATTATAAACTATTAAACGCATGCATTTTTTTTATGTATTTGATATAATTTTAAAAATAGGGAATTATATAAAATTTCGATTGCAAAGGAATGGGTTTTTTACTAACCACAACAAATAAAAAACAGATGTTGAAGCTATTGGATACAAAAACCAATCATTGAATAAACAATTCTCCGTCAGAAATAATTCTGCATTGGTTTTCATTGGTTACTATGAAGAGTTTGTCTATAAATAAATCAATAGGAATTTCTCTCACGTGAAGAACTTAGAGTGGTATTCCAATAATTTTCATGGTTACATAGAGATGAAGCTTCTTGAAAAAATATTGCAGTTTTTATTTAGACACAATTGATAAAAAATTCACATATTTTTATGATCTTTTAACACTTCAGAATTGATTTTAATCAATATTTTATATGTTTATCTTGGAATATGATAGCTGTGTGTACAAATATTTATATATTTGACGTTAAATATATTAACATATTTAAATTTCAATAGTTATTTTCATTTGCCTTTCATTTTAATTGAAAGAAAAAAGGATCTCATTTGAGTGCATTATTATTTACTTCTAAAATATCAAAAATAAGCTATTTTCATTTGCGATTGCGTTTATCAATGAATTTAGTAAATTTCCTTACTAATTATACGGTAGAACAGACAAAAGAAACTTAAAATAAAAATTAAAGGTTGGTATTACTTAATCCATTAAATTTGTTAAAATGACCAATTGAATATTAATGGCTTGTGAATGATCAAAGTCAACAAAAATTACTCTGAATATAAAGATAAATACACTGCACTCCAAAAGTTTTCGCAAGATGTTTTCCGAAGTTCAACATAAAAAATTACACTAAAATTTATAGTTTATAATATGAAAAAAAATAAAATTTTGCTAATTTATACAATAACACCCTGTAAGGCACCGGACAACAGAGAAGGGCTCCCTTATCTTCTTTCCAGACAGCAATGGGTTCTTTTTTTACATGGGAGAGCGATTGCGAGGGCATGTGCTGATCTGGAGGGAACTAAGAAGTAGGTACCATCGGTCAAACATGGTGGAGAGACAGTTACCGAGGTAACTGAGGAATAATTGTGGGCAGGAATTTCACTGATGTATTTCAGTGGATGAGCACACTGTCCTGCATGTGTTCCAAGGAGAGCTGTAGCTAGTATGAGATCGTTGATGCTTATGTCCTCCCATATACTTGTGCAATTTTTGCAATGAATTCATTCTTGTGGATGATAACGCAAGACCTCATGAGTCGAGTTGTAGTTGTTCAGGTATACCTTAAAGGACTTGATTTGGAACGAATGGAGTGGCCAACATGATGTTCAGAACTGAATCCCATAGATGCTCTATGGGACTATTTTAGTAGACAGGTTGCTGCTTGAAGTCCTCTTCCAAACTCCGTACGAGAAGGACAGGAAAGCCTGGTCTCCTCTTCCCATTTCGGTAACTACTTAATGGACTTCATAAAAAGTTGATGTCGTCAATGCATTGAAGCTAAGGGTGGGAATATCTCTTATTAAAACTCCTTTTTGTTATGTTTCTATGACATTTTACCACAGAAAACTGTAATTATTCTTTTTTCCAAGAAAGGACTTTTCCTGCGAGGTTACTTTTTTAAAAATCATTTATGCATTTTTCTTATGTGTGCTTATTTATGCTTTTATATTGCAATCAATAAATACATGTTTCGTGTACATGCTATCCAAACTTGGTATTTTTTCTTTCATTCGGTTGTAAACTAAGTGCAAAGAAGTTGGTTTTTCCTTACTTTTGGGGGACCAGAATATTTAAAATATGTGTTTCAGTGAAGTCTATATAATGAAAATATCGAATAAAGTATTTCCGCATTCAGTCAATACAAAATTTAAGGAATAAAAATACACACACACACAATATATATATAGATATATATATAAAGTGCAAATCATATATATTATATTCTTAGCATAAACATTTCAAGAATTTAATTTATTGATTTGAAAAAAATTTATAGGACATTATCAAATATTTTACTTTTTCACTTTTTCAATGTGTCTTCTGATTCTATATTATCTATTGTTTCATAACCAGAATTCAACATCACGCTTTTTATGAAGTTACTTTTTTTTTTTTTTTTTTTTTTTTTTTTTCAGTTTTCAGAGACAAGCAAAATTTTTAATTTGATAAATTCTCCCAACACTTTCCTAAGACTTTGAGTCATAAACTCCGTTCACTAGATTGATTAGCATTTCGGCAATATCTTTAAGTATACTGTAGTTTTAATATTGTGAGTAAAAGTTAAGTAATCTACTAGAAAAAAAGAAAAAGAAATTATTCACCATGATAAGTTCTGAACAAACTTAATTCATAAGCCAACTTCAAAGAATGCTCAAACCTACATGAAAAAAATACTTACTTCAGCAGATCATTTGATGCAACAAAGCAAATTGGCAACTTATAATTTGGCTCACGAGTAACCACTGAAGAGAAAGCAGTACAAGTACCAAAGAGAATGGAAATGTTAACAGATTTATGGTAGATATTTTGTTATTTAATGATTCTAAAACGGAGTTTTTTTTCCTTTTACTTAATTTCGAACTCAATTTTTTATATTTAAAAACACATTTTAATTGTAAAGATGATTATCTCTCAAACTTTTCCATGAAATTCAAAAAATATTTAGAAACACTATTTATAAAATAAGTAATACTATTTGTAAAAAAAGTGTTAATACTAATTTAAAGTTGATTTATAAAAATATGAATTATTAAACCAACGCAATCTTCAAAGGGAAAAAAATCTATATGTAGTTTTGAATTTGTATGCACAAGTGTTAAAATAAAAATATGCAATTATTAAAAATATAGGTGCTTGATCTGAAACGATTTATAAGTATTCTAAAAATAAGTAACACTGTTATTGGTATAGTTACTTGTGTGTGTGTGTGTGTGTGTGTGTGTGTGAATATTATATAAAAATATTTATATTTCTCTTAAATTTTGTTATGTTACAGAATTTACACAAAACTTTCCGTAACAAATAATATACATAATAATATACATAATTGATAATATACATAATTTTCCATTTCGTCTTGATAATTTCTCATAGCAAATTAACAAGAAGACCGGGGGCCGGAAATATTCAATGGACTATTAGAAATATTAGACAATTGTAGTGGAGACTCCCCAAAGGCTATTAGCCTCGATTGTTCAATGGGTGTATGTTAAATTGTTGGCTAACTTATTACAACATGATTCATGAATTAATTTATATTGGTTTCCAATGATACTTATATGAATTATTAAATATCAATGTGAATAATTTCTGCTGCTTAAACCTATATCTTTGATTTACGTAAAATGTTTAAGAATTTTTATTTGTCTATATTATTCTAATCATTTGCTTAATTTAAGGAATGATGGACCAAATCATGTTTTACACATGATGCTGAAAATGTCTTTACAGTTTATTTAAATAGTATCTCCATTAAATTAATTATTTTAATGATATTTAGTGAAAGATAAACTTCATATTCATTCACTAGAAGTTCATTTTGTTACACATGCACTTAGAATCTTCCAAAGATCTAAGATAAAAAAAAGCATATTGAAAACATAACTATTTAAATATCGAAATTATTGCAGTGTTTATAATTAAAAAAATATCAAAAGTATTAACAATTTAAGATTTCTTCTATGATTTAATAGATTAATGAATGAACTTATGAATTAATTTTTAGATTTCTTCTATGCGTGCGAATTCTATATTCTAATATAGAATTCGCACGCATAGAAGAAATAAACCAAAAAAATTAAGTGAGTGATTTAAATTTAAGGTGATCTTATAACAAATAATATTTAGAGTAGTAATTCAAAAATTTTATCTTTACGTATGAGTAGCACTTTTTACTTGTATCTATATAAATTGAGATATAAATTCATTGCTTAATTTCCTAAAAAAAGTCATCGATTAAATAATAACTGTTATTACGTGCATTTAGTATAAATGCCTCAGGATTAAGTTTCCTCAGGGTCAATGATCTTATAGACCTTGTCTGACTTTGTCAGTCATTTGGAGGATAAGTCATAACACAACAGTATAAATGTTTTTCTTCAATACTTACTAAAACACTTTGAAATTATAATTTTACTATCCCAAAATGCAATGAACATATTGTTTACAAATTTCATTTATGCGAATTTAAATTCTAATTGGAGGTTTAAAAATAAGCAAGTTCATAAATTATTGATATACAACATAGGATTTTATGGAAAAGGCACAACACCATTTCTCAGGGATAGGTATGATTTCGACTGTACACCATATGAAAAATTACCTAATAATTTTAGAATGATATCAATAATTTTAAATTCCTTAAAAATATTATTGCAAAAATACTGATTTCATTTTTTAAGAAATGTTATGTAAAGACCATCCATTAAGTATTTCTTGAACGGCGCTTAAGGTGAACCTAAAGGCCACTCCAATTCTCTTCTCTTCACGCAAACTGAATGACGGAAATACCCTAGCTTTCACTTCCGCTTTCCCTCCTGGGGCTTTTTATTTTTTAATTTTCCAATATGCAGTGCAGAATTTTGTACCCTAATGTGTGAATGAAGATACTTCCGTACCACATCAGATCACCATTTGTAACTTCTACTTTGTCGCTGTTTCTTGAGAAATCTTTCCCTTTTAGGACTGCAGATTATCATCTAAAAACAGATTTTTGTATTTTAGGAGATTTTTTACTTTTGTTTTTTGTTTTCTAATCTAAGCAAACAAAAAAGTGCTTTTTTTCTTCCAATTTTTTTTTAAGAAAATGATTTAAATATTTGATATTGTCAACATTGAGAATTTTTCACATTGTATATATATATATATATATAATTATGTATATATAATTTTTATTTCTATTTACTTAAAGTAATTGATGAAATATTATAGTACAGAAGCTGCTTCTTAAAAACTAAGAAAATTTGTTTCATTAGGAGCTATGAATGACATTTTTATAAAATTTTCAGTGAATATTTCAGAGATTTACTAAATGAAAGTATTATAAATTATTTAAATAGTAAACCTTGAAGAATTATTCAAATTAATATATATATTAATGATATTATTATACGCATATGTTTTTATACGCGTGAAAATTATTTTTGAGGAAAAATTTTGCGAAAACATTTTTCAACAATTTTTTATGTTCTACAAATGTAAATCTTAATTCAAATTTCTTTCAATCTGGAATGAAAATGGATTGCTACAAAATTCATTCATTTTTTTAGCAATCTACATGTACTCAATGGAATATATTTCTAGCATCCTTATGGAAGAATGGAGAAAACAACAGATTAAACTCTACTTACTGTGGTCATATGAGATGAAAGATTATTATTTGCATTACTTTTATACATGTGCAGATTTTTATGTGGTAAAAATAATTTAAATTTAAAAGAGTATTAAATTGGAATAAAATATAATTTATAATATAAGTAATTATCACTAAATCAGCCGATAAGCTGATTTTTATCTTTCTAATAATTTAATATACATTAGCACATAATTTAATTTTAAGTGAACTTATTGCAGAAATTTCAGGAATTAAAGCAGTTACAAGATTTATTTAGAGGTTAAAAAGTTTTACAATTTTGCCTCATTTAGTTTTAAAAACAATATAGGTTTCAGAAAACTTATCTTAATAATGAAATATATCATACATGTTTTAAAAATAACTTCATAATAAAATAAAATTCTATAAATGTCAATTTTTATTAACTCATTATTTTAATAAAAAAAACTTTATTATTACTTTTTTGCTTTAAAATTAACATTTTGAATAATATAAATCTTACTCTTAACTATTCATTATTCTAAGCTATTTATAATTGTGTGAGTAATTAATTCGTTATTATCTAATTTAATTTTTATTGATAATTTTCGTATTAAAAAAATATGTATTTATATTACATAATTCAGTTATCGTATTCTAGTTTGAAACATTTTAACTTTAAATCAATCAATATATTTTGCCTCATTTCTATTAGTTTCCATAAAAAAAATTCTTTTTCGTAAATTATTCTTTTTATCTATTTGACCAGGGCATGTCGCTGTGAGTAAGAGCATCACTCTCATATTCGTAGGGTAACGGGTTCGAAACCTTACCCAGCCGAAGATTATAGTGCTCAGAAGGGGCATGCATATAAAAAAAAGCGGTGATGCAGCTTGGGGGTGAGAGTGTCAACTCTGGTGACGATCTTGTCAGTTTGCACATTACTTTGCACATTATTAGCTTCATTTAATTGTATGGAAATGCATCGAAACACATGTTGCCCTTTACCTTTCACCGGAGCCAGATTTCAAGCACTCCTGGATGTCACCTGTACCAAAATATGAGCCAAAAAAAAAAAAAACATTTAAAACTATCTAAGTGGCTCTAAGTGGCTCAATCTGATTTTATGGAATCAATTATTAGCAATTTTAACGTTTATTCTTTCGTAAATATAGAACAAGCATTGAAAATATAAGCCATGCAATATTGCATTGCTTTATTAAATATTTAAGATGAATACTTTATCAATTAAAATTATGAACAAATATTACCATATTAAAAAAAATTAAATTTGAATAACAAATTTCGATTCAAGATAGATTGTACAGCCGAGCCCGAATTAACAGAGGAATTTCTATTGGCTTTTTTCAGAAATCCAGTATTTCAAGAAGTATTGGTGGAGGGGGAAGCAGTTGCGATTGAGTGCGGAAAATTGTCTCCAGGGTCGGTGGGAGGGCAACCCTTTCCTACTATCTCACATTGTGTTCGGCTTCCTGTAGCTTAATGTAAAAGGGGACAAGAGTGTCTGCTCATTTAAATCTTTTTTAGTTTGATACAATTTTTAACAATAGTACTGTGCTTACTTGTAAAGATACTTAATATTAAAAATTGAAGATTATCTGTAACCATTACCTGACAACTGGAGTGATCCCAATCATTCTTCTGTGGGGTTCCGGTTCATTCTCAGGCGCAGAAAGTAATACGCGGCTTCTTTCCCACGAATTTTAGGAGAAAGAAATTAATTCCTAAGAAACGACGTTAACAGATAAAACCACATTCAAAAGATATGTGTTTCGTTTTAAGTTCATGTTTGGCTATATTTTTTGTTTCTTGATGAGAAATGTTTCACGAAAGCATTCAAAATGTTTTATTTCATTTTTCCAACTTCTGAATTCTGAAATGAGTTTTGTGTAGTTGGAGACAAAAAGTATAATTTAGCTCTACGGTTTCAAATGCTGGTGATGGAAAACACGAATGCACAAATTATCCGTTTTGGGCGGTTAGATGTTCACCTAAAGAAACAGAAAAGTATATGAGCATCAGATAAGAACACATAGTATTAAGTATGAAAAATAACAAAATTCAAAATTACATAAAATAAAATGGTTGCATAAATATTCTATAAACAAAGATTTTATAAATCTGCCAATAAAAAATTAAATTGTGAGAACACTCGCTTAATATGTAAATATCATTTCTTTTTTGTATTCATTGTTAAAATGTATTTTAATGTGTATATAGTTCAAATAAAAAAGTGTATATGATATGTATTGAAAGTAATTCTTTCTTTTGTAAGCATCTAAATGTAAGTATAATTTACTATTATAATGATTGAAATTTATTAACGTGTAGAAAAAAGGAATCGGGAAATATTTCTTAATAATATTCCACGTTACCTTAGATTCATTCTATTGCTGTGTATATTTTAAATTTTTTTCTTAAAGAATTGTTAAAAAATAAGGCGATGAAAAATCAACAGGCTGTCTTTTCCTTGCGTAGTCACCTAAATAAGGTGATACAAAAATAGATCCTTTGTCAAGATAGGATGAGCATCCTTTGCATTGATTTGTACTGATTCAATGAGATACTGATTCACTGATTCAATGATTTGTACGCTCATACTGATTCAATGAGAGAGCCACCTCAACGCGTTAGAAATATATCTACTCATTTCTCCTAAAAATAAAATCTCTTCAAATCTCTTTCCAAAGAAAAATGCAATGAGAAACACTAATTAGTTTATTAGGAATCTCTGGAATGTTTGAATAATAACGTTGAACTCATGAAGGTGAAAAATTGAAGATTCTTAATTTATCATACGTTATATTTTTATGCTATCAAGTGTTATTTCAAGATAATTAATTTCATTCGAAATTAATATTAGAGATCTTATGGAAAAAGTCACATTTAACTTTAGAAGAAGAACAAGGTACTTATCTTATAAAGAGGGATATGATTTCTGTAAGATTAAAAACCCATTTCTTAATTCAAATCTTAACATTTTATTTTAAAGAAACACCTAGGAAATGTTATTTTAAAATAAAAATGTGCGAATTAGTTTATTATGAACAAACGAATACTACTCGTATATATTAGTGAGAAACAATATTTATACATTGATACTGTATTTATATGAATTTATTGAAATATCTTGAGATATTAGTTCATAAATTTTTATTTTGATTTATTTATTATTATTTACTGAAGTTGTGTTTGTTAAATAAATATTATTCGAGAAACCACATTAATATTTCTTTCCGTCACATAATCTCATTTTCACTTTAAAAATTTTCCACTGTGGTACATTGGTTCTATTGAATTATTTTGTGATTGATTAGTTTTGTAATAAATATTAAAAAAGCCATTCTTACTCAAATAATAACTCATTCTTCGACGGGTCAATCGTTTTTAAAATTCTCTGCTAGTCAAATAAAAGAAAATGAAAGAGTTTTTATAATTGATTTTTGTGTCAGTTTTGTAATAAATAATAATAATAAAATAAAAAAATAAAATATCTGTCACGTTTGTAAATTTTATACCAGATTGCCGTATAATCGGACTCAATTAGAACAAAAAAGTGTTTATAGTTAGTTATATGTATTGTATTAATACAAAGTAAACAAAAAAAGTAAACTTCATAAATTTTATTAAAACGAGCAATTACATAAAGTGAGGCGTGCATAATATATATATATATATATATATATATATATATATATATATATATATATATATATATATATATATATATATATATATATATATATATATATATATATATATATATATATATATATATATATATATATATATCCGTTCATTTTCCCAGCATTTCAAAATGAAAATTAGGAAAATTCTTTTTAAAGTTTCCATGGTAGTTCGTTTTTTTACAATTGTTGAAAAAGACATTTTTATTCAAAAGGGTGTACTGTTTTGATATGAATTTATATACCTAATTACACTCACTTCCAAAAGTTAAACACGGATAGCAAAATGCTAATTTCCGGAAATCAATCAGAATTAAAAAGGATGCAAATCGCTGCAGAGGGTAGACGAAAATATGCAAATATGTTAAGTAACAGCCAATCTGGCTTTCATGTCAAGAAATATACAAAAAGGGCAGTCTTATAAGATATCAGCTTTATGAAGGGTTAAAGAAGTTGATTTTAAGTACTTATAGAAGGTGTTTAAAACTTTTGGTACAATTTGTTTTCAAGACACACTTGTTTCTATGACTTCCAGAAGTCGAATGGAAGAATCTGATCGCTGGCGTGCTGTGGGGCGCATAAAAGCAGGGCAATTGATCTCAAATAATGCTCTTTTCTTTGACGTTCATTATCCTGTAATTTCACATGAAAACAATTCCAAGCCAAACAGACAGTTCTCCGAAGGCCCGTAGCCGGTCGCCCAAGGGCTATAAACTCCGTGGAAGATCGATGTATTGCAATTTTAGCCGAGCGGAATCGCAGAGCGACTTCCATATGTGTGACATCAATGGTTACGGCGTCCACTAGTAAGGTGATATCTGCAGCTACTGTACACGGAAGATTACATATGAGTGGACTATACGCCCGGGTACTTCGAGTTTGTGCATGTCTATCCTTCCAATCAAGAGGGTCACAGTTAAAGTGGTGCCTGGAACATGTTAATTGGACTGTGTCTGACTGGGACAATGTCATGTTTACTGATGAGTTAAGGTTTGTTCTGGAGATAAATGATAAGCGTATAAGGATAAGGCGTGAACAAGAAACACGCAATCATCCTCAAAACATCACAGAACATCTCGCATTCCGAAGCGAAAGCATTATGGTGTGGGCAGAGATTTTATTAGTATACCGCACCGACCTGCACATCTTTAAACGGGGTTCTGTGACGGCTGTCTGATATCGAGATGAAGTCCTAGAAAGCATTGTGAAATTGTACTTTACAGCAGTTGGCCCTACATTTGTTTTAATGGACAACGCACCTCCGCATAGAGCATCGTCGATGACTACCTGGAGAATTAAGGGATTGCGCATATAGCATTGCCAGCATATTCCCTGATCTTAATCCAATTGAAAATCTTTGGGATGCTCTCGGCCGTGCTGTATCTTCACATTTTGCACCTCCAGCTACTCTTATTGATCTGAAAACCACTCTACAAGAAGAATGGCTATTGCTTTATTCTGCGGTGGTTGACCACCTAATTGAAAGCATGGTCACAAGATGTAAACTTTGTATACAGATGAGAGGGATCACATACCCTATAAAAGTCTTTTTTTCGTTTTATGCTGTTTATTTATGTATTGTTTCATTTTATGCTGTTATGAATGTAGCATTTGTTGATTTTTTTGCATTTTACATCTTTGAGCTTAACTTTTGGAAGTGAGTGCATGCATTTGTAAACATTTTGCAACTGTGGTGCCATAAGAAATTTTTAAAACTGCGATAACATCTCTTAATATAAGAGCACATGAGGTCTTCCCATTAAAGATAGAAGAGAAAAACTCAAATGCAATGTTATAATCAGACTTGCAATTAAAATTTTTAATTTACTACCATCATGGAATATTTTTAAGCAATTTTATTACACAAAAATGACTGTCAGTCTTGTTAATGGTATTAATTTTTTAGATATTTTATATATAAGTCCCTGTTTATTTTCTTATTTTAAAACTTTCCCTGTAGCTTATTTTTGAATGTTTTGATTCTACCATTCTGCTGTTCCTAATTGCAAGCGTCCGAGTTTGCAGAAGAACGGTTGGCACTCTGGTCTTTAGTTCAACAACTGATGGATTCAATAACCACATTAAAATGGATGTTTTTCACATGAAACTATTGCTCTTGTTATAATTAGTGTGCAAAAATGAGCTCTAATCAAACCAAATCTAATAGCAAGTGAGGTAATCTTCCCCACTTAAGAAAGAGGGAAATGTGCTGTGGCATAAATATTCGTTTACACATCTGTTGAAAACGATAAACTTAATATACCCACCAACCTGGAGATATTTCAAATTCTTATTAGGCTTTATTTAAGATGCTGAAATATTAGGGATTATTTTTTTATTCCTTCGTTGCAATTAAAACTATGCACTGAAAATATACGTTTTTTCTTTTTAGAAAGGGTGACTGCATAAAGCTCAAATATTTTAATTCAAAATATTTTTTATCCAAAAACTGATATTTTTACATCTTTAAATAAAAAACAGTTAATTAATATATATCTAATAAAACAACTGATTAATGACTAATATAATGCATTTCATTTACGCGAAAAAAACAATGATTTTCTCTCTTTATTTCTGATCACTCTCTCCATCACTATGTCAGTAATAGCATATGGAAATTGATTAGGATATGGTCAATAGATAACTGTACACTTATAAATCTTCAATGACTATAGATATTGTTAATGTAGCTATAGTTTTAAAGTGTTCAAAGAAATACTGTTTTAAGAGTTGTTGTCAATAAAAATAATTTGCAAGTTACAGAAAATAGAGAGTATTTAGTATAATAAGAATGAAACGAAAAGCGTTGAATTTAATACTACCAAATTTATAAGTGAAGTTTTTAAAATATTTTTAAGACACTTGGGGTTGGTCCTACAAATGTACCTTTGTACCTTAAGCTAAAATGATTTTCAGGGATTCCTTTATATTTTGAATGAGCTTGGCATCTAGAGAAAATATACATTGCCTTTCGCTTTTATGGGTATCGTTATAACCCGCTGGGAAAGCATAATGTAAACAAACAGTGTTTGAATAATAGCTTTTCGTACGATACATGCATTCACGTTTTCAGTAGCTCTCTGAAAACAAATTGTCAGTTAATTTCGTTATTATGAAATTTTTATTTTATTTTTATGGTCTTTTAGGATTTTTACTTTCAGTTATGACACAATTTACGTTTCTTTTAAATATATAACTTCATTTTCTTTAGAAAAGTTTTGACTTCATGTTATATGAGACCATTATGGAAAGAAATTTGTATTTATTAGAAGAAAAATGTATACATATAAAAATTAATCGAGCATTGCCGTAGATAAAAGTGATAATTCATCTTTTAAGGATAATCCAAGTGATATTTCTCGTGTTTCTGATACACAAACACAATATACACTGCTGGCCACCTAAATCGCAGCCCCCAAAAAGACAAGAGATATCACAACAAAATTTATTTTGAAAATAACATGTTGATCAAGTATCAAATGATTAAATTTAGAGACATGTGAAGTATTGTTCCTGCCAAAACCAGTAGCCACCTTTGTTGGAGATCACCGCTGTCACACACCTCGTCATTGATTCAAAGAGACTTTGGATGTGTTCTTGGGGTACAGCAGACCAAGCAGGTTCCACACTCTGCCCAAGTTGATCTGCTGTGGCAGTTGAGGAGTTATTCTGGGTTAATCGTTGAGCAACCATTGACCACTCGTTTTTAATTAGCGAAAGATCCGGAGAGTGAACCAGCAATGATTACTAGAGGAGTGCGAGAGAGATATCCAATACCACCCCATATCATAATACCCTGTGCAGGACCAGTGTGGCCGTGCATAACGCAGTTGTTCAGCATCCTCTCTCCTAGGTGTTTCCAGATTCGAATGCGACCATCGTGGTGTTACAAACAAAAGCATGGCTCATCAGTAAAGACAATTTCATTTGATTCTGCCATCCACATCTTTCTTTCATCTCACCATTCTCTAGTAGGTGAGGCTCAATGATATCTCAATGGCCATTCTCCGGTTTCATCGGTAACTCACTTTACAACGAATTTTTGCAGCGGTCCGTGCCCAGTAACTTACACACTAAACTGTCACTGATTTTTCTACCACATATTGTGTACATCACCGTCGTTCGCAGCTGATAGAGTGGTCGCTGGATAGTGGTTGTAGCATTTACCATTGAGATTGAAGGAAAGCAGAATCATGCGCAGATTTATTAATAAGTCTATTCATGCATGACCACCATATTTGAAATCCAATGTTTCATTTAATATTTTCTGCATGTTTATTTCTGCTGGGTAATTAGCTCTTCTTAACTGTCATACGAGAGAACATTTTTTACAGAATATTTTGGTAAGTACTATCAATTCTTTTCAATAAATAACAGGTACATATCCTTAAAATGTAAAATATTTCATGCAGTTCCTGTATTTGAATCTATCACATTGTTATCAAGCTAATCATTATTTTGCATCTGTAAAATTAAATCAGTGTAAACATTATAAGCAATCTATTTTAAATAATACAAAATAGCTTACTTGTGAAATTGTAATTTAGTTTTTTCATTGTTTATGATGTTTAAAAATATCCATATTATTAATAATAAACTACAAAATTTTTATGATTATTAAAAACCAGTAGGAAATTTTAATGCATAATTGCATCGTATCACATGGTAAAACATATCTAAAGTGCTATGTTGATAATTAATTTTGCATATTTTTGGTATGTGTTGTTTTTAATATGATTTTTTATTGTTTCTAGGATTAATATTTGAAGCTTGGAGTTAAACAGGTTGCATTTTCTAATAAGTTTAGTGATCAAAAGCTTTATTCTAGACGGAATAATTTTCGTAAATTCCAATCTAATGTAAAAAGAAAACATCTTAATGATTTAAACATATTGGAACCATAAAGCAAAATTGAATGGTAATGCTTCTAAATAATCAAATTCTAAGTCAACCAAGAGCCACCTAGATATTCCCCAGATCAACAATGTAGTGCCGCAGTTAAAAATATAGAAACACTTAACTGATTAAATAAGAGTAAACGAAGCGTCTGGCGTTTTGCGGATAGACCACTCTGTTGTAAGTGGCGTCGAATGGTACGCGTAGACACTGGATAACGCGTTACAGACTGAATGTGCTGTGCTGTTGATCGTGAAGTGGATGAGCTGTCCGTCACTGTCATGAGCATAATTTGCCTGTCATCAAGTGAAGTGGTGCACTGAAATGGATGGGATCAAACACGTCAGTCCATCATACCTTCCTGCATCCAACGATCATATATCCGCATTAGTTTTTCAGTTTCGTCCAACACGACTAGCGATTTTTCTGAAAGATAATCCAAAATCTCGGTAAGCCACTATCCTTCCTCTGTTGAGCTCGGGTACTCGATCGAAGATTATCGTTGCTTTCTATAAAGCATAATTGATCTTTTATCTTTAAAAAAAACACAAGAAAAACTGCTGAAGTTGAAATCGTCGAAATCTCCAAATTTTAAATAGCGCTTTGAAGTGGTGCCACAGGTGCGCGTGTTGTGCATCTGAGCTGAAATTCTAATCATTTGCATATCTCACCTCATCTAATGTGTGTAAATTTCATGTTATGTAATGCTTCCTTCATGGTGTTCCATTTACGTTGGCCAGAAGTGCACTTTATGCCTTGAGAGTTTCACGCCCAATTTTGATTTTAAAATTTATTATTTTCTTCTTGTTGTGTTCAGATGATTCCTTTCTCTCTGTCCTTACATCAATGAGCACTATCCTGAAAAGATTCTTTCTCATGTTTCACACTAACTCAGAGGGGACTGTGTAGGTGTTAGACATTTTTTCTTAAAGGAATCAGTCAATTGTTCACACGAAAATGATTCGTCGTTTATAAACACGCACTGAGAAAGAATTTGAATCAAACTGAATTGCGAATAATACATTATTTCTGTGTACATTCCCCAATATCTAGAATTTCGTAAACTTAATAGTAATTATGTCATCACAAGAATGAAAACAATTAAGCTAGACAACTTATATAAATAAAATGAGGTAAATACTACAGTATAGTTAAAAGAGCTCGTTTCAAGCTTATTTTTAAAGAAGATTCTGAAAGAGGAAGATTCAAGTAGATAGTTAAACAAATAAAATAAAATGATTATATTTATCATTATGCACAATATTTTATCACGGTGAGTTTTCTTAACTACTTAAATATTTAATTTACTTTAGTGTCAAAAAATTCTAATTTACTATAGCAAACAGAAAACAAAATAATCGAAATTTTTATGTTCTCCAGTCTTATATCAATTGAAATCATTTTAAGGTAAGTAAGGACTAGTTAATATCAGTTACCTTAAATGTTTTTAACTACTTTTCATTTGAATACCGCTCTTATATGTCTACAGTGACACTAAAAGAATATTTGTATTTCTGTAAAACTGAGAACACACAGTTTTATCAGTTCAGCAAAAGTATTTATATCGTTAATCATTCTTCCGCAATGTTTCCATGTGTAGGACTGAATTATTAGCATTCACCATTAAAAAATATTCTCAGTTGTCAAAATATTTTTCGTGACAAAAGTTTTGATGAATCAATGAGATGTCTTATTAGCTATAATAGCTTTAGTAGCTAGAGATAATATTGGGATAAGAGCATTTTGGAATTCAAAATTAATTTAATACGATCTCTTTTTTGGTTTAATGGAAAAAACTCTGACCACTTTAATAATATAAGCAGTTAAAAACGCGTCCCCCTTACATAACAATAAGAGGGTGACAACTTTATCTTGTTGACAAAAAATATTGTATTAAGTTAAAAATATATATATATGGAATTTATTTTCAAAACATTAACTTTACTTAAGTTATTTGTTACTTACATACAAAATATTTAAGTATCTTCAAAATAGCCCCCTTGGACATCGATATTAGACTTAAAAGTCGCGTAAAATTTTCTGCAATGCGCCGCAGTTCATTTGACTTAATTTAGCCCATTCCTTCTTGAGAGTAGCATTTAGGCATTCCAAACTTCGAAGTGGAGCATGCTCTTGATTGCAGAATAGACCAAACACTATAGTGCATTGGGTTTAAATCAAGTGAGTAGGAGGGCCACATTCCCACAGGTATGGAATCTGAAAGATTTTCTTGACACCAGTCTTGCGTTGGTTTTGCTCTATGAGAATGGCCAGAATCTTGTTGAAGTGTCCAGATGCTGTTTTTTAAATCTTTTTGGGCCCAAGAAAGTAAAACCAACTATAAAACATCATTGCAGTGCATAGTCTTACTCATTTTACGTCTTGATCTATGAAAAACAAAGAAGTTTTTCCAGATTTACGAATGCCTCCTCAAACCATAACTGACTGTGGTTTTTGCCGACGTTCTACTCTTGTGGAAGTTTCAGGATGATCAGATGACCAGTAACGGTCATTTTGTCGATTATAGGATTGTTCAATTGTGAAACGTTTTTCGTTCGTGAAGATGAAATGCTTTCAGGGCCTTTTGCGGACTTTCAAAGGAGAGCTCAATATCTTTACAACCCTATACGCTTATTTTGCTCAGTTAGTTTCTGTTCTTTTCAAAGTTTATAAGGCTTAAGTCCAAGTTCTTGTAATTTTTCTAACTTATTTTTTTACGTGTATGACCAATATTTATTTAACTATTTTTCTCATTGAGTTTCTTGGATTTCGGTTGATTCCTTTCTTGATAATTTTGCAAATTTATGCTTACAGTATTATTGGTATTCACAGTTCTTTTTTTTTTTGGGGGGGGGGGTCTATCACCGTCATGGCCAAGCTCCAAGAATCATTTTATACTACATGATATCGTTTGTCTGTGGATATTCAGCTTTCTGGCAATTTGAATTTGCTTTAATGCAGCCTCAAATAAAGCTATTAGTTGTCGTCGTTGGCTTAGCATATTATTTCAAACAAGGAAATAAAAACTACCTATTTGTTTTACCTATTAAGATTTCTTAAGCAAATGAAATTATTATAAAAAGCTTTGGGCATAAATTAAACCAATCAAAAGAAGTACAATTTTGTCAACAGCATAAAGTTTTCACCCTGTATATCTTTACCAGTTATAGTCCTATCTATTTTACCTTTAAATATAAGAGGAAATTAATTACCTTCTATGACTGTGACTCTCCCAGTGGTCTCTCCCCGTGGACTGAATTCTGGACGTACCTCATTTCAGGATGTCTTCGGGCTTCAAAATAACCAGGATCATTTCCAGTTTATTTAAAAAAAACTCAAGAATACATCATAGAGGATTGCAACGATAAAGAAGTCAATTTGGTACTCTTTGCCTTGGGAGGTTGCATTTTAAAAAGCAATGTATTTCTTTGTGTTTTTAAGAAACATTAGTTTTATTATAAATGACAGACCACGCACAGATATTTCACATAAACATTTTACTTACCCCTAATACTTGGCACCATAAAGGTAATTTTCTCGAAATAAACATCTGAATCTTTCTTGTTTATAAGTAATTTTAAATGAAACTGTAAAAACAATACATACCTATTTCATATAGCCAAATATTTCTACTTAATATGAAGTTAAAGGAACAAGGAAAATTGCTCCTAATTTTTCTTAATACGTACTTTTTAGACTTCTATGACATGATACCAATTTGACTATAAGAATAAGTTTGTCATATTTCAATCATTTATACAAAAAATATTGTCCTTTGTTTTTAAAAATGTGTGAAAAATAGATAAAGCCTTACATTTTTGTAATATGTTTTGTTGGGATATTCAGGACAAATAATTACATGCATTATTTCTTATCAAAATTTGCTGAAAGGGATTATAAGAGAAAATATACCATTTTCACCACATACATTAGAACGTATAAACGGAAAATAGCAAAATATATCTTGAATTTTTGGATTTTGGTAAGGAAATAAATTGTGTATTTGTTTGTCAGCTAACATAATTTGCATCATTAAATAAAAATCCAAAAATTGTGTATGAGATATAGATGTTATAGTTTTTATCCTTCCCTTCTGATGTGTTTTAGTTCAAATCTTAGGGAAAATATATTATTGCTTACTGGATTTTAACTTCTTTCTAATCGCTTATTAAAATTATTTAGTTGCTGTTTTATATGTTTTTATTATTTTATGTTGTTTTTAAAATTATTAGTTATTTTTATGTGTTTCGGTAACTCTCATTGAACATTTATTGTGTCCATTCAAAAATTTTGCTGAAATAAAATAATAAATTATTACTGCTAAAATTGTTGCTAAATAAAGACAATAAGTATGTATACCATAACACTCCTAGAAGAGAGGGTAACTTTATTTCCCAATCATTTGCAAATATTCTGTGGGTTTGCGTTGATTCGGATCCAAGTATTTTGAACGTTTCAATATTTCCTTGTATCATTTATGTTAATGAAAAAACATGGGGGTTTTGGACAAAATAATATATTAATAACGTTTTATTGTCATCCGCATCAATAAAATAATTATTGGGGAATTTAATGAATTACCTATTGCGCCAACTGATAGAAATCAATCTGCAAAGTGCTTTCCATGACGTTCTGTTTCATGCTGGAGACATCGCTTATGTTTGCAAGTAGGTCTGCGGAGGACATGTCGGTAGGGGAGAATGGGATCAAGGACGAGATGAGTCTCTGCATTTCCCTTAAGCCCCTTCTATCATCGATGTCGGTCAAGTGGAACACCCTTTGACAGAGCGAACTCTGCAAATGATGTTCAATTCATCGGGGAACGCCTGAGAATGAAGAGCCTGCCATGAAGGTCAATCGATTGGACTTCAGGGTATTCCACTGAATTTGGGTCAGCTGCAGATTATAACGACCGAGTAACTTTCAGTTACTATGTGTGAATTTCAATCAAATAATTGATCCAATAGGCTTATATAAGCACAAAAAGTAAGCCTTTCTTTTAATACGGTACACGACAAAAGTACTATGAAATTAGACATTTTGCAACTTATTATTAGGTGGATCAACTATTATCATATAAAACGCATAGTTCAGTCGCCTGATTGTGGTCCGTGACATACTCAATGACTTGGGAATTCCTTTTGAATATATTTGTTCGATTCTGTTCAGCTAAAATATTTTTAATAACGATTTCTTAGTATTAAGAAATGTGAAAACAAATGAAATTTGATTTAAAGCTTCTTAAATCTCTATGCGTGTGTCAGTCTTTTTAATATCTTTTTTAATTTCTAATAAAACTCTTCTTAATATTTCAATATGCTATTTTGATTAAATCTTATTCAGTGAAGGAGTTTTTCTAACACAATATTGGTGTCATGGAGTTTTCTATGATTATTTTAAACATGCAACAAAATTAGTGATTCATATTTCGTTTAGTAAAATGTTAATCCAGAAGAATCGTATCTTAAGCGAAAACAGCACTAAATTAAAAACTAAAAAAATAGCAGTTTTAAAAATGCAACAAATACAATCAATTTACCTTGGTAATAAAATTGTTAAAGCATTTTAAATCATAAACGCCACATCTATATAAAATTTGGTGAATAATTCACTATTTTCAAAGATTGAAAACATTATTTATATTGCACGTATGAAGTATCAAATATTATACTTTGATATTTTTTAGTTTGAAATAGTACACTTGAGAATATACATATCATATTTTTATATCTGAGCCTTAGTATATTTTAGCATTACAAATGCCTTAAATTCAGAACTATATACGCACTTTATCTTCATCAAATGAACTTATAAATGCAGTAGTTTTTCCTTTAACAGGTGAAGTTTTTCTACAACTGGGTTAAAGTAAATTATATGAAAATAAATGGTTTTTACAGATTTTACTTTAGTTTAAAAAAAACTTAAATAATTATTTAAAAGAATTTTAAGATCTTATGGAATTGCACACAAATTCTCTATTTGTAATATAACATAGAATTTTCTGACTCTATGTTATATCGCAAATTCATGCAAACTAAAATTAAACATTTAAAAAATAAAACTTGTAAAAGAACTTTCTCATACATTTGTATCCTGTTATAATAAAATTGTTTTATGAAACGCAATAAAGTGTAACGAAGGGTTCTGAAGCGCTTTAACGAAATACACAGAGCGTTCAAATTTTAATACTTTAGCAAGTTTAATTTAGATTTCAAAAAATTATACGCGTAAATTTCTTTTCTTTTTTTTTTCAAATTGGAAGTAAAAAATGAAAATATTTAAAACTTGTGAATCTCAATTTTTCTTTTTGAAGTGAAAAATAGGAATTATTTCTTGAATTATAAATTCATATGCTCAAACATTAGAAAATCTTCTGTTAATGAAACTAATTTTACCGACCACGAAAATTTAATGATAATTTTTACAAATAAAGAAATAGATATGCTACGCTTTTTCTGAAACTTAATTTTGCAGACTTTCACGGCTGATACTGTGAGAAAAATGATGCAAGAAAACAAGGAAAAAAAATTTCCTGTTCTTCTAAAATGACAGGGAGTTTTTATCCCTCTTCCCTGAAAGTGTCTCGATTTTATAAGCACAGGGGCAGTTTGATCTTCCTCATTAGTGTACTCTTGATTCCAGTATATATATAGAATCATGAAACGAATAAAACTTTCTCAGTTCAATTTACGAATCATGTTGAGAGTTGCGAGTGTACTTTTGTATATGTATTTTTGTATTTATTATTTTTCGGAACGAAAAGCAAATTATTTTGAGCATTGAAAGGAGATACTTGATCATAAATTTGACAAATGTTTAGATTAATATATGATGTAAAACATTTCTCAATGAAGCAATAAATCAAAGAAAGTTATAAGCTTTTTTTGCTATTCAAAACATGAAAACTTTTTTAAAAACAATGTACTCATAAGATCATATGAAATAGCTTTGTTTTCATGTTATTCAAATTATAAAATTTTAAAAGATTTTTTTCTGATGTATGATAGCGACACTCATAATAAAATGAACTTTTGGAATACAAGAAAAACGTAATTTTTTTACTTGAAACTCCTGTCAATCATAGGCATGCGAATCCTCATGATTTAGAATCCGTCCGCGCAGAATGGGAGAGAATGCAGCGACCAAGAGATAAACCGAAAAAGAGATGGGTGTTTGCACTCCGATTTTAGAGCTATTTACATCAAAAACTAGAGCAGCCGCCTTTTTGCACCTCTGAAGGAAAACTGCCCACTCATGGGGATTTATCAACAAGACCTGTATCCACACTATTTAACTTGTCCCAACATTTTTATTTGATTAATGTATAAAAATAACGCTTAGACGAAACATTTTTGTTCACAGTATATTATCAGTTAGCAAAAACGATAAGTAAAATTTACTTTTAACTATAAAGAAACACAAGGATTTCAGAAAGATTAAGTAGTTATTTTTATTTCAATATTTTTTTATCTTAAATGAAAATATATCTTCCTATTTTTTATAATCCTTAAAAAGAGATAGAATGTGTAAAAAGATTACAAATTGTGACATTCAGAGTTTCATCAGTGTAAAAAAATTGAAAGCGCAAAGTTTATTCAGTGTTTATCTGTAAAAATATTATTCTATTTTTAAGAAATTGCTTATTTTTTACGAAAAAGTAATCCATCTTAATATAACTTAAAAAGTTGCTAAATTATTGTTCATCAGAATTTTGCAATGCGCATACTTTAATTTCAATATGATTCCATATTATCTTTTTGTTCATTATCTATAGAAATCTTTTCAACTGGTAAGTTTGCAGTAAATTTCACTTATTTGTAAGACAAGAGGAACACACTAATGTACCTTCGGAAATAAATGCTCCAAAAAACACACCCATAAATCTCAGCTGGGGAAAGAATTCGGAATGGCGATGTTAAGACAAAGTATAGATGGAATATTATTGATGAATTGTATTAAGCGAAACACGCAATTATTTATTACTCATTACGGCTTTAATTAAAAATAATAAGTCACATAACCTACAAATTGTGCTATTAAAAATATTAAGCACTTTTTCTGTTTAAAGTGATATTTTGAAAGTAAGTATTCTATTAAAATGATGGTAAAAGTACACAAAAAGCTTATTTGAAATGCAATAATTTGTTGAACAAACGAGAAACATTCTTGATAATTTTGCACTATAATTTGTTTGTAAATACATAAAGATGTGATGAAATAATAAGTTTTTCACGCATATCATGTACTTACGTTATTCGTGAAAGTCTTTAATTTATTAATGCACTTTGTCCTATGCACGCCCATAAATGCATAAATATACAAATATACTGAGAAACAGAGGGAAAATTGTTGAGATTTTAATCTGGAACCTTATTTAACTATTTTAAATGAATCTATTCATTTTTTGTTTAATCATAAGAAATCATGAATAAACATATGACGTATTTTAACTTGTAAGGAAGATTAAATTCAGTTAAAATAATTTGAATAATTAATTCAAATATTTCACTAACTTTATGAATAAACCAAATTTATGTATATTCGTGTATAATTAAGCATTTTTGTATTGACGTGGTTAGTAATTAATTCAATGAACATAAGGATTTACGTTTTTAAAAATCGTTAAAAACATTAAAAAGCACAAGTGTTACTCTTACTGATTTGCCTTCTTCCTACTAGACTTGCTCAATTTTGAATCATAATTTTCCGTAATATAGTAGTAACTGTTTGAATTTTCAGTTCTGCTGTATTATAAGATCTGAATTCAGGCGAGTTGAAAACCATCGGGGGAGATGGCCTATTGGGTCTTCTACTTTTAAAGGACCCGCCTGCTTCAGAGCCATTGTATGCTTCAAGAGAGAAGTTGTCAGGTATGTGTCCCAAAGTTGTCGGGTATTAGAAAAAAAAGATTTGATTTACAATTTTAAATGTTTTACGATATGCCTCAATTCAAGTGGAAAAAATTGCACTTCCCTTCATCGAAAATATCTTAAAGAATATAAGAATTTATATGTCTGTCAAATTATAGTCTCTAAAATAAAGACAGAGAATGTGGAGGTTCTCGTGTATTGTGGGATGGTATTTTCTAAAGAAGTTCTGTTGGCTGATTTCTCCACTGACAAGAATTCCTCATTGAGGAAGGCAAGTTTCTCATTGATGATGGTAATTACAATTTTTTTAATATCTTCGGTATAATTTTGTTGACAATATTACATAGATTGATGCATTTTGCACTCATAATTACGCGAAACATTTTTTATCAGAAAAAATTTATTTCAGTAACTGCTTTCCCACATTCAAAGTATTGAATTCATCGCAATACATTTCTCTAAATCTTCTTTTTTAAAAGCTATGATTGCGAAAACAAAATCTGCAAAAGTTTTCAGTAGGCTGACAGTTTTTGAGCTTTTTATCTTGATCATAAAATTCCAATATGCTTTATGCTCTGTATTACCTACTCTAGGTGCAATATAAAATACATTAGAAAACTTGAAAATGTTTTGTAATGTATTTTTTACTGTACATATGTTGCTTATATTTCAATGACATAATAGTTTCATTAAAAAATTCTTCACTTTATTTCTTGTTATCATATATTAGTATCGTAGGATTTTTCCTGCAGAGCAAATATTAGCAACTACTCATTGATGCAATAAAAATTCTATTTTTGATGCAAAATTTATAGTTATTCATAATTTAATTTTTATTTTGGTTAAAATATTTATACAAAATTAATTTAATCTTAAATTATTTTTCAGATACATTTAATATGTACAAAAATTGAATGCATGCCAAAATTTGCTTACGAAATTGGAGATCTCCGGACTGATGAATAAAATGGCAAATGTCTGAACAAAACAAACTTTATTAGCATATTCTTAGTATATTTATTAGCATATTAAGTGGAAGTCAAAACATATTTCTTATAATTTACGAATTGATTCCATTTTCCTATATTCTCTTACCAATGACTAATCTGAAAACTGCTGTCAATTGTTTACATTAGACATTTATTGAAAAATTACGAAAAAATTAACTGAAATAATTCTGTCATTCTATATAAAAATCATTTAAACAAAAGACTGGAAGAAAAAGTTTATTGAAAAAAATTTAACTAAAAGAAAAATGATATTTTGTACACGTATCTTAAATTAAAATCAGTAATTATCAAGTAATTATGCTTTTATTTTGATAAAGACATATTGAAAAAATAATGTGACAAATATAAATAATAATGTGTCCCTACATATCATATATAAAAGACTATTTTTCAAACTATACTGACTATAATAATTTACAAGTTCTTTGTAAGTAACTCCTGATAATGATCAAATATTGATAATAAAATCTCAAAAGATCCTGCGAGTTTGATTCCAATTTGTAATCTAATTACACTTCAAACTATATTGTAACTAGGAAAAGAAACTTCCCTTAATTTAATGACCTTTATTTATTGTAGCATGGAGATTCATCAAGTGTAAAAGAAGACCTATAAGTTCAAGATAAACTCCTTTTCATTAAAAAAACAAAGTAACAGATTTTTTTTTATCAAATACATGAATGAAGCATAGAATTGCATCGATTTTAAATCTAGATTTGATGTTACAGATGAAATTGAAAATAATCATTTCTGATCTCACTGCATTTTATCTCAGATTAATTCTCTGGGAAGTCTCTTGGAAGCTGATGAAGTCAAAGTGTATAAATATGAGAATTATTATTGAGAAGACACTAGTTTTAAAGCTAAAGCAGCATTCAATCCCAAGAGTCTTTACTTCGAAAGCCAATCCTGTAGAAGCATCCTTCCTAATGAAGCCTTCATGGTCAGAGAACTGGCGTAGCAAAATAAAAGGCGAATTTGTGTTAACTGTTTATCACACACACACCATATACAAACAGTGCACTCATTTACAAATAATCACATTGAAGAGAATAAAAAATTTAAGGTGTCTCTGCCACGAGATCTTCATCTCTACCACTCCAAATGGTACTTCACCAAAAGACCGGGTGAGACCTTCAATCTTAACCAAGATCATATCAAACTGCCTTTTCCCGCTGTCTGAGTGGGCACACGAGAGGAATCACCTTTCAGCAGGGACAAAGGACATTTCCAGACTGTACCTGGTGTTCCGTCAATATGGCCTCCCCTGGTCATATCATAACCTGCCTAAATTTTAAAAAAAGACGATGTCCTTCGGGACACATCACATTTTTTAGACAGTTTAGATATTAATGGCTTTATGGAGGTTTGTCTAGCCTAGCTGGACAACCTGAGATAAGTAACAAATACAACAATTCACTAGATTTGTGAATACTAGATTAAATGCACAATCCCCTGATTTTCCCTCTCATGCTCTTCCGGTTCCCACTTGAGCTTTCTCCATAGGGAAGCAATTATTATTTACAGAACGAAGATATTTCAGACAGAATAGGAACGAAGAATATTCACTCAAAAGTTGATTTAGATTTCGCAATCAAGTCTCCTTTTTGGAACTTTCCAGACAAGAATCTGCAAGAATCAGTTGAATGCTCTAAAGAAGCCTCACAGTATTTAATAGAAATATTGTATACACACAATATTTAACAGAAATATTGTGAGGCTTCTTTAGAACACTAAAAGAAATATTTGAAGAATTTGGTGCCTTCATTTTCTGTCATACATTGTGTAAATATATACGATAGCTAAATCATAAGGAGAAGGATATCTCTTAGTTTACACATTCTTCTGAACTTGTAGGTTTTTTATTGTTTAATTATTTATATATGCCATTCTAGCTAATTTTTTTCGAGAAAGTAAGGCAAACTTATATTTTGCTTTACGTAGAGTTGTATTATTATTTTTTGTTTAGATATTGTTTCTTACAAAATTCTGTGCAAATGGAATAGTTGCCCTCAATCTCTGTCTTTATATTGGACAATTAAGGAGTACTTAAAACGGGAAGACGAATTTTAAAAGGTTTATGATGCTACAGTTTAAATTGTAAAACTTTCAAAGTATTCACATGAAGAAATCAAGTTTATTTTAGATTCAAGTCTATATTTATTTATTTTAACTCATTTTAAATAGAAACACACTTAAGATGTATACTTAAAAATAGTTTGTTTTAGATAAAAGGTAAAAAAGTACATTTATGTAATTAAAATACTTACGAAATTAAATAATTTATTTCACAAATTAAGATATTAAATGTTATTTAAATGAAAAACTAATCTTAATTCAAAGAAATTGATATTATTTTAAGAGATTGTATGTAGTAAAATGTATTTTTTGGCTACACACAAATTTGCTTTTATTTTTAGTTGGACAATTAAAAATAAAAGCGATAGTCTTAGAGTCTTAGGAGCTTTTTCATGGGTATTTAGTAAATTTTTAAACGAACTTTATGTTATTTAATTAAATATTTAATTGTTTGAGCACCTAAATGGTAAAATGAACAAAAATAATTGAGTCATACAGGTTGCGAAATTAAGAATTTGCTTCCCAATAACAAAAAAAGAAGTTTCTAGTTACATAAAATATTATCATTTAATAAATGTATACGTTGTTATTTAAATTGAAAGGCAACGTTAAGTTACTCAATTTATAAGATTTAATCAAATTTAAAGATTTATAAACTGCATTTCCTAAAATATTTTAAATTTTTGAGGATTAATGAGAATAAAAATTAACTGTAAGTGGAGTAAATCGACTTGTAATTTAGGGAATAATTTTTTGTCATTTTAATTTACTTACTGCACGAATTTTTGAAAAATTATTTCTTTCACAAAACTCATAATTTAGATTGAATCAGCAATGACATACTTTGATCATAGAATGATATATATATGATGATTTGCAATTAAGCTCTTTTTTAATTCAAGTTAACATACTGTAAAATATTATGCCTTTGTGGAATGTGAACATTCCCAACCCCTCGCCACTTCCTAAGAAACTATATATCTTACTGTTGGTTATTCTACAGTCGTCCCTTTTTCCTCATGCAATCCGATTGGACGAGTCTTGGAAGCGTCCAGAGCTACTGCGGCTCCCAGATTTCCTTAAAGAGCAGAAATCAATTTACTATCACTTTCAATATTCAAAGCAATTTTATGTAGCTTAACATTCTTTTAGTTATTATAATAATTTTCTTTAATGAAAACTTTTGTAATGAGTTTTAATAAACTTTAATTGAATACTCAGGATAAAAGTAGCCAATCCTTTTTAAAATCAAAATCTCATATTATATTTCAAGTTTTATAGTGATTAGATTTATATGAAATTACTATGATAAATATTGCGATAATTAAATAGAATAACAAAGTAACACGTCTTAAGTGAAATTTATTAGCATTGGATAAAGCAAATGCAAATAAATAATAAATTTATAATTTTAGACTTTCATTTAAATATATTTTTTTCAGATTTCGAGTCTTTCTATATAAAACACAAAATGATTAAATTATAAACTATTAAATATAGCGTAATTATTAATTTAAGGTTATAAATATGACCAACATCAAAATAATGCAATAAAAACGTAATTGCTGACCGATGGCTAAGTGAGCAGCAGACTCCTGAGCTGTGGGTTCCGAGTTCAAAACCCGGTTAGAGCAGGGACATTACTTTCTCTTTCTGTGTTTCTCTATCCTTTCTTCTGAGATGATGTATGAATGTGGCATACCCTTTAAACGGGTTTGTGGTGGTATGCAGACGGTAACACTACTCGCCTCCAAGATTTGGTTCACTGGTGCCCTTTGGGTAACGACAAATAAGTAGTAATTTCCGGCATTGTTGAGGAAGGTAACGTATATGATTGTTTTTATCACATATGATTTTATGATCATATGTAATATGATTGGTTGACAGAAAATCATATGTTGGACAGTAAAATTATTTTAATATTCTTGAACGTGATTAAGAATCATTAATAGTGGTGAACCTGTATGTATGCATTTTATTTATAAATGCAGTTCTAAACAAATGTTTTTGAGAAAGTAACTTATGTTTTGATTTACGTAGATTTACCATGTACTGTTTCTTAAAATTCTGTGGAGATGGAATATATGCCCTATAGCTTCATATATATTGGGCAATTAAAAAATATTTAACATGAAAATATTTAAAACGTGTGAAGATGAATTCTAAAATGTTTGTGATGTCACAATTTAACTTTGTTAAATTTTCAAACTTAACTTCTCTTAACTTTTCAAAGTATTCACATAAATATGAAAAAATCAAGTTTATTTTAGATTCAAGTTTTTATTTATTTATTTTTAATCGTTTTAAATAGACGCAAACTGAGGATGTAAACTTGAAAATATAGTATGTCTTAGTGAAAAGGTAACAAAAGTAATTTACGCGATTATACATATATATATATATATAGTTTAAATATCTATGAAATGAAGCAAATTTTTTATTAAAGTCAGATATTAAATATTATTTTAATCAAAAACTAATCATTCGGCAAAAATTTTTGGCAACAAACAGCATTGAGAAAAAATTTTACTAGCAAGAAAAATGATCTTTGGCATGCATCTTATCTTAAATTTAATATTTTTACTTATTTTCCTTTGAATTTACTATGAAGAAAATGGAAAAACGATGTGTCCGACTATGTAAAAAACGTCCACTCTATTTTTGATTATTAAGAGCCTCTAGTTCCAGAAGAAGCAATGTTTCTGATCACAAGAGGGAATAATAAGAAAATCTGAAAAGATTTTATGCGATTCACACACACACATTTTATTATCTAAGATCACATTGAAACATGAATTGAGGAAAATTGAACTGTAATTGTAGTTTTATCTATTTATTGTAGTCATAGCACACATTTATGATTTCTAAATTCTCATGATTTCCTAAATTCAAGACACAAACTCTCCTTTATTTCGATTGTATAAAAACAAGAATCAAACATCATAAATAATGCATACATTGACTAATTGAGAGAGAAGGTATTCAAAAAAGCAGATTTAACATAACAATGATTTTTTCTGCTGTCATTAACATTTAATAAATTGCTGATGATATAGTCAAATTCTTCGATTCAATAGTTTTACGGAGAAGGAAACTTCAGGTTAAATGTTTTGATTTGTATGATGTAATTTCAATTTAAGAACCCATAAGTTTTGATAGCGTATTCAATCTGATGTCTAAATAATTTTATTAAGCTTCTCGAACTTCGAAAAATAGGTTTATACTTCACTGCAAGTAAAATAAGTTTACTTAAAAATGTTATTAACTTTTTCATCCTTTTCATAAAAGTTGATAGAATTTTCGCAATAAAATCAGTAGTGTTCAATTAAAAAAAAAAAAAAAACAAAAAAAAAAAAAAACAGAGTTTTTTGAATAAGGAAATGTTAAAAATCATGGGTATATTTTAGAAAAGATCTTACATACTGGTTGTGTTGTCAATAGCTCGGGTATATAAATAAGCGGACTGTGTATGATTTTATAAGTATAAAGAACTCTTTTTTTCGTAGCTGATTCACCTCACTCATTTTTCAACTGCTCTTCTCAAAAGCAGTAACTCGACTCCCTCCCCTCTCACAGTTTTTGTTTTATTTTTCTCACATTCAAAGATGGCGCTGCTGTTACAGCGCTTCATGGGTACCGAACACTCCGCCACACGTTGCAATATTATATTCAACCAATGAACATACAAATAATTAAAAAATAACTTACGCACATTAATTAATATAAACATTATTTAAGCATAAAAATTATTTTAAACACAAATTATTATAAGTAATACATAAAATATAATCACAAATTATATACTAATAGGTAAAATACAAATTTTTGAAAAGGGTCTTGAAAATTTCTGAAATTTTTACTTTAACAACTCTGACCCGTTTGTCATCGCCCAGATGAGTTGCCCTATTCTACCTAATGACCATTTTTTAGGAGAGGTAGATTTTCTTCTTTGATGAGCACTATCTCATTGATTTTAACATTTTCTTTCTCAATTTTCCATTTGGACCTCTGTTGCAAATTATTAAAATATTGCACCTGCCATTTCTTCCAAAAAATTGGAATAATTTTCGCTAATTTTTTTCCAGTTATTCAATTTCTTTTCACTGATGTCCATTAAATTATGTTCAAGAATAGCAATTAAAGGTCTACCAATTAGGAATTGAGCAGGTGTTAATACATCACATACACATCAGTATCTAAGGACAGAGGTACACGTTGTCTGGAGTTAAAAATACCCTCTATCTGAGTAATGGCAGTTAAAAACTTTTCATAATTAAGTTTAGCATTGAAACACACTCTAATAAAATGAAATTTAAATATTTTCACACCACTCTCCCACAAACCACCAAAATTGGGGGCTCTAGGAGGAAGAAAATGCCAATCAATTCCCTTTGTTGAAAGATAATGTGAAAGTTTCTCATCTGGTTTTAAAACCAAATGGTGCACTCTGGGCAATTCTTTATTTGCACCCGTGAAATCTGCTGCATTATCAGAATCTAATTTTGAACATAAACCTCTACTAGCAACAAATTTTTTCAAGCATTCAATGAATGCTTCTGATGTCAAATCTGTTACCATTCCAAGATGAATGGCTTTGGTAACCGAACATAAAAGATACATACATATACTTTGTGCAAGACACCTTTTCTTTGATGTTTATATTTTATATTAAATGGTCGATAGAAATCAACTCCTGAGCAATTAAATGGGAAATCAGAAGTAACTTTCTCTTTAGGCAAATCACCTATTGATTTCTCAACTCCTATAGGTTTAACTTTAAAAAATGTCATACAATCATGCACAATTTTTCGACACGTTGTTTTACCTTGTATAGGCCAAAATTTTTGTCTGACATATTTCAGCAAAGCAGTTGGACCTAAGTGAAAATATCGCTTATGATACATTTCTATAATGATTTTAGTGAACTTATGGCCCTTTGGAAGAATAATATCAAATTTACTATTGAAACTTATACTTGCAATTTTTAGCTTACCATTTACTCTTACTAATCCATCCTGATCTATAAAAAGGGTCATAATCATTTTATATTACTTTTATCAGGTACAGGTTTATATGGACTCAAACATTTCATTTTGATGGGGAATTCTAATTTATGAACCTCTTTCACTAAGAATTTTTCTGCTCCCTCTCTCTCTCTCTCTCTACCTTGATTTCTTCTGTTGACAATCCTCTTTTTAGTAGAGCTTTTTAAGTTGTGTAGGAATCTGAAAACATAGCTGGCAACATGCAATATTATAGTACAATTTTTACTAATATTTTTACTAAGTCATAAGTAAAAAAAATTGAAGTTAGAGTCAGCACAGATGAGTCATTTTGAGGTATATGTCTAAATTTAGATGTAAACTCATCCTGTATGACTAATGAAAGAATTTCTCGGTTGGATAGTCTTCGTCGGGTAGGAAAATGGAGCCGTTATAAGCCATAGTTCACTTTCAATCAGTTTATTTGGTTCCATTTCTCTCGAGATAAGGTCAGTAGGATTGTCCCCTGAAGACACATGGCTCCAGCGATGAATCTCAGTCAAGTCCTGTATTAGTGCAACTCGTGCGGTTGGCCGTTAACGTCTTTAGTAGGTAAGACTCCTTCCGGTTCCACGAAAGAGTTATCATAGAATCACTACACAAATATATATTCTTACTATACTCCTTAAGCTTTAGAGCGTCTTTAACTTTTGTAATCAGCTTCATTAAAAGAACTTCAGCACACATTTCCAGCCTAGGGATTGTAACTCTCTTAAGAAGTGTCACTCGTGTAATCTGCTACAAACCAAATTAACTTCAGAATCTCCAGTCTCTGGTGTTCATTTGCAGTAGATCACACATTCATAAGCAGATTCAGGTGCATAATCAAATTCATGAAACTCAACGTGCCTTGATTTTTCTATCAATATGTATCGTTTAATTCTAACATTATTGATTGTTGGAAAAGTTTAAAAAAAGTTCAGCCTTATCTATGTTCCTATGGCAGAAAGGGGATCACTTCACTCTAGATTTAAACACTAAAGTTTTTGCAAGAAAATCTTTGCTTTAGTTATAACTGGACCCAAGAGTCCAAGGGTCTCATATACTCTTGCAATTGTAAAAAGCACTGATCTTTTCGTTGGAGGAATTGCACTCTCAACATGTATTTAAAAAGTGAAATGATCTGTGCTGTGTATCTACAGAACTTATAACGCCTTTGTCTCTTCCTGGAAATTGTAGTTGTTATCAGAGCCTGTTTTTAATTCAGGGGATGATAGCTACACCACTTGTGTAGCATCATTTCTCCACTTCTAAGAATATTTAAAAGTTTAGTTTGAAGTTTTTTTCTTCAGTTATAGAGGCAGCACCTCTAAGCACATCGTTCATCTAAAAGTCTCTCGCTAAAACGGGTGATTCTAGGGGGTACTTCTCTTTTTCATCTGTTGATAGCTGAAAAAGCACTTTAGTTGCAAGGTATGGTGCATTAACTGTGCCATACGTAACTGTTTTGAGCCCATAAGTTTTAACAGGTTCATTCACTCCCTCTCTCCAAATAATTCTTAAACGTTTTGTTTGATTAGTATCAACTAAAACCATTCTACACGTTTGTTTAATATCTGCTACAAAAGTATAAATGTGTTTATGAAGCTTCACATTATTGAAAAAAGATCCTCTTGTAAAATACCAACATTAAATTGTAAGCAATTAAGTGAATTTCCTAAAGTTGTTTAAGAAAACGCGTTAAATACTACGCGAAGTTTTGCAATGCTTTTATCAGGGCGATAAATACCTAAATGGGATGTGTAATGCGGTCCTACTTCTTCCTGTGAGGAAGGAGTATTTTTTATTTTTGTCATGTGTGGCCCAATTTCTCCTACTAGCTCAAAATTTCCTTATATAATTTTAAATACTCAGGCTCTCTTAAAAACCGATTCCATAACGAATTTTAATTTTTAATGCAATTTCTTTAGATTTACCTAAACATTTTTGGTCATCTTTTAAAGGCATTTTAACTATATATCTCCCTGTTCTGTCTCTCTTAACATTTGATTTAAAATGTTCTTCACATATTATTGTTTCTTTATTTTTAGAAATTTTAGTTTCAACATTTTTTATTTATCAAAATCTCTCTTTTGCTTCATGTAAAGCAGTATAATATCTTTAATAAATCCGCAATATATACTTTTCCCTCCATTGCAGCGAGTAAGCTCCCACTAACTACATAACCAAAAACGGTATTTTGAACAACCAAATATCTATTTACAAGAAAAATCTGATCTTGGCGCAATAATTCATAAAATATTTCAGCGCCTAAAAGTAATATTATGCAACCTGGTTTATTGAAGTTTTCATCTGCTAATTTTACATATTTTAACTCAGGTACATTAACTTTAAGCATCTTTAAAGGCATGTGTGTGAAATCAGTAATTTTAGAAACAATTAAATATTCTAAATCTTTTTTAAAATTTCTCTCTAAATTAGAAATTGTAGTCTTAGCAACCGATTTAATTGTTGCACATGTATCACCTATACCACAGACTGTCAGATTGGTTTTATTTCGTCTTAAGCCTAAACTATTTGCACAATCAGTCGCGTCATAATTATTCATTGAGCCTTGATCTAAAATAGCGGCGCGATGTAAAAATTTCCTCCATGATCTTCTTTTAGCAAGCAATTTACCATACTAAGCAAAACAGATTTTACAGATTTACGACTCGCGTAGAAAGAACTCGGCTGTTTTGTTTAGAATGAAAGGTCAGAGCAAGTGAGGAAAGTGAAGACTATTCACTGGGGGGGGGGGGGGGTGGGGTGCAATAAGGATCGGTTAACGCTTTCACTTTGTGCAGGCGGTAACTCCTTAGTCCTCGGAAAATGCAAAGAGCAGTGATGCCGCCTCTTGACTCCCTCTCTTTGAAATAAATGACATGAAATCCTCGATTTGCAGTTACTTACTTGGTGTTTACCAAGGCAGTTAAAGCAATAATAATTTTCTTAACTATCTATACTCTATCAGAAACAGGCAAAGACATATATTTTTTGCATTTATGTAAAGGAAAATTTTCTGAACAAAGAAAACATTTTGAAGTCTTAGAATCGGATAAAAATACTCCAGAAATATTTCTTTGATTTGTGGGGTATGTTTTCGGATTCACTAATTTATTTTCTACCGTTAGCGGTTTCCCTCGGGAAACATAAAATAAATCAATTTCTTTTGCTAATTGTATGGGTTCAAACCAAGTATCTGACTGTCTAATACCGATATGAGCAGTGGTTTTTCTATCTAAGGTTTGAAATATTTTATCAGATACAATTAATTGTTTTAATTTCGCAAAATCAGACCCTTTTCTCAATTTTAAGTAGTAATCAAAACTTGTTGTTAAGCGCGAAGCGAACTGGACATGAGTTTCATTTGGGTGTCTTATTGTTTATCTGAATTGCTCTAAACATGATTGTGGTGTGGGCTCTTAGAATAATTTCTTTAACTTTTTCATAATTATTGAATTCCTTGTCGACTATGTAAGAAATTACATTTGACGATTTTTTCCCTAGCAAATTAAGAAGAATCTCTGATTTAAATTAATTTGAAAAATTTTTTGTTACAAATGCTCTCTCCAAAGAAGTAAAAAATAGATTCCACCCTTCTGGCTTACTCGGTATTTTAATCGTTAATGTTTTAATACTTTTTATTAAGGAATCTAAAGAATTGCAGTCCTCAATTTTATTTTCTGAATTAGTTTCTACAATTTTTGAATCTACTCTCAAGCCTGTTAATTCTAATTCAGCTTTCATTCTCTCTAATTATGTTTGCTCTAATTGCAACTCTGTTTGCATATTTTTCTCAATTGTCTCAAATTCTAGTAAATGGTTCTCTTTTAAAGATTTAAGAAAATCATCTACATGTTCGCGCTCATTTTTAAACGTGACATTATTCTTTATAATGTTCGCTCTCTCTACAATTGCCATTTTATATCAGTAATAACCTCTTTTATCTCTGTAGCCACAACTTGTAAATCAATTTTATTCACATTTTTAAACAATTTTAAAATGGAAATAAAAACTCAATTTTAAATACATATGTAATTAAATTAATCAATAACACAAATTATAAAAATAAATATTAAGCTCAACACAATTAATTCAAATTAGTAATATAAATTATCTCATGGGAGTGAATGACAAAAAAAGCTCAAGCACATACCTCATAGCGACTGATATAGATCTCAAAGACTGTTGAGTTGTTGATGTTTACTCATTGTCACACTCATTGTAGGCAATATCTCATCAAACCTCCGGTGAGCTGGACCAAATATAGTTGTGTTGTCAATAATTCGGGTACATATAAAAGCGGACTGTATGATTTTATAAGTATTGAAAACTCTTTATTTTTCCTAGCTGATTCACCTCACTCACTGCTCTTCTCAAAAACAGTAACTCAACTCCCTCTTCTCTCATAGTTTTTTTTGTTTTGTTTTTCTCACATACCAAGATGGCACTGCTGTCACAGTGCTTCATGGGTACGGAACACATACAGTGCTAAAAAAATTTATAGAATTTGCTTCGTCATTTTTTGGCGTTTAGTGCGTAAATAATATATACTTTTGTTAAATTATACTATTTACTTACTGCAGGACATACTTTTCAGTATTAATTTTCCTAAGTTTTAATAGTTTTATAGATATTAGACTGTCAAGTATAAAATGGAACAAAAAATACACATAATTAAATTCAATTTTTTTCCCATAAAAACTGTTTATTTGTAATTAAATTATGCACCCAAATTACCGACATTATTTTGCCCTTCTTTGAGGAAGCTCATTTATTCCATTGCTGTAGAAGCCTGTATCACGCCATTTTGACTGCCTATGCGGAATTAAATTTTTGAGATAAAAGGTTGCTTAAATTTTGAAAGAATTGATGGTCAGGTGTGAGGCAAGATCTGGTGAGTGCGAAGGGTCACAGAGAGTTTTCAGCTTTAACTCTTGTCGCTTTGACAAGATCATTCGGAATGTGGCATTTAATCGAATGTTGTTGTGCAGGAGAATTAGAGTCATCCGATTAACTCTAATTTTGGCTGTTTAATCGCAAGATTTCTCATCATTTCGTCTAGTTGATTACAGTGGACATCTACCGTGATCGATTGGCCAGGTTCCATAAAACTGTGGTGGATGACACCAAACAATGACCATCAGCTTCTTCTGGGGGATGTCTCGTTTCGGACAGTGTTTTGGTGGTCAACTGCCATTTGTAGTCACTTGAATGCTGAACACACTACTGATATTGGTGACTGCCTACCATGTTATGGCTCTACGGTGGAATTCATACTTCCTCAACGCATGGATTTCACCGATTTCCATCGTCTCACTTAATCTTCTATATAAAAAATTTTTAACTTTTTCAAACTGAAATGAGCGTTAAAAAATGAAAAGATTAATTTTCCCACGAAAAGCAAATTATGCCAAAATACGGCTTCTGAATGAGGTTATGTACGTCATTTAATTGGAATCCCGACAAATATTGAAGCTCAAAAGGGAAACGAACAATCGCATTGTTGACGTCCAAAGTTTGAGAACATTCTCTTCTTTCCAGTATTGAAAGTTTATTGAGTGTGTGGGTGGAATCTCGTGGCAGAGTATCCTTCCAATGGAATCTCATAAAACGAGACTTTAAGTTCAAAGATATATTTTAATGAATTAGAATAACTTAACGAATTAGGCTCGCGTATTTCTCGAAGATACTTTCAGGGATAAAAACTCCCTTTGCAATAAATTTAAGTATTCCTAGTTTTAATGCTTAGATCATTCAATTAGTAAAATAAGTTTACTAGATAAGAAATAGTTTAAATTATTTAATGTAATATTCTCAATATTTTAACTCTTAAGAAAACAATTATCAATATTTTAAATATGTAGCATTAATTCAGATTAATTAATTATTTAAAAATTTTGTTTCGTTTGCTGAATATTCCCAATAAAAATTGATGTTTCGTTCAATAAATATCTCATATTAAAGGCAAATTTTATTGTAATTCGCTGAGTATAAAATTATTTTGATAGATACGCGAATTAAAATCATATTAAAATCTTAAATCTTTTTAACAATTTCATATGAATAAATATCAGTTGAGAATTACAGATTAATAATCATATATAAAAGAATTCATTTAGTTTTAAAGTTTTTAAACTATAAATCTATACAAATACAGTTACATCAATTTATTACTGTAATTGTAGTGATTATATTTCAATAGAAAAATGTACGAAATATTTCTTGAAAGAAATATTTTATCAGAACAGTGGAAAACTAATATTAATGAATGAAGTGCATTTAAGAATGCGCATTCATCTTGTATCCTGCTCTTATAGCCTATTCATCTTGTATACGATACAAAGGTAAGGGGTCTTTCATTAATAACAGCTTCAATTTCTGTTAATACTGTCGTGAGTTCTTCAAATGTAAGGAGAGCTCTTTTCCAAGCGTCTTTTTAACTAGCCTTTCATGGAAACTACCCCACCATAGGGCACGTTAAGTAATGAATTTCCAAGTGATATTATTGGCAGCTATATAAAATCTCGAAATTTGGTATCTTTTTTAGAACACGATGTATTTTCTGAAGTAAATTGGCAGCATGTTTAAAAGTCTTTACATTGTTGGCATAGATGATTTTCTAAACACCACGTCTTGATTAAAATCTTTTAAAAGCTAAAATAAAGCTTTCTTTTGATAAGCTGGATATCAATTCTAAAGGTATGGTACAAGTTACAGCACACGTGAACAAAGCTACATAGGATTTAGAAGTTGTCTGGTAATTTTTCACGCGAATTGGTCCAGGGAAGTCGATTCCACAAATGATGAAAGGAGGGCTTTCAATTAGTGTATCCTTCGATTACTGTGCAGTCAGTTGATTCGTTGGTTTTGCTGGATATTTTCTGCAAATTGAACAGTTTCTTATAATTAATTCTCTTCACCAATTGTCTTCCTTTAGGAATCCAATACTTTTTTGTGACCTCAATTTAAGTAGCCATGATACCGCAATGCTGGACTTTATCATGTTTTTCTCTTATCAATTATTCAGTAAATTTTGAATTTCGTGGCAAGACAATTGGATGTTTTTCATCATATGTGTATTCCACTTCAATTCTTCGTTTGATTCTCAGTATATAATCTTCATCTAAATAAGGAGCTAAACTATAAAAGTTTGATATTCTGGCAATAGGTTTCTTTTGAAGTGCATCGATTTCTGAAGAAAATTTGTTCCTCTAGATGCTTTTTATCAAATTTTTCATTGCATCTTGCAATTCATCTGCAGAGAGGTTTCTTTTTTAATAAGTTTTTTTTTCTTGCTTTGCCAATAAAGCGCTTCACTAATGCAATGATTCTAATGGCCCTCAGGAGATTACCGTAATTTTCCAACTTTAATAATTCAAAATTTTCTGCCTTACAATCATTGATGACCACGTTCTGCCTGAGTTCTAAATCTTTCTAATTGAATTATGTATTGAATTCCATGACAGCCATTTATCTTTTGGTTGTAAAAGTCAAGATAGCCCATACCACCATAGTTCATTTTCTCTCAGCTCTTCTACCTTCAGTTCCCTTGAAATTAAATTAGCAGGATTACTATGTTCTGGATAATGTGACCAAGTCGTATTATCTTGAGTGAGCTTTTGAATTTCATTAATCTTGTATTTTACAAATGACTTAAATCTGTCTGAAGAACCTGTGATCCAAAAGTAGGTTATGATAGAATTAGTCAAAATATTTATAATCAACTTGTATTTCAGAATATTAACAACTTTAATATCCAGTCTAGCAGCCAGAAGCGCAGCCAACAGTTCAAGTCTTGGATGGTTGGTTAGGTTTTCAGGCATTAGGTCCAAAAAAGTACAAGCTGCGCCTTTTAAATGTCGGAAAAGAGAGCTTCTTAAATGGTTCTACTCTATTTTTCGAAGCTGTAAAAGTCGTTTCGATTTGACCATTCGAAACGAACAATCTTAAGCAGTACACAATCTTAAACAGACCACACAATCATAAGCCTTTAAACCGGCATCGGAGAAACAATGCAGCTAAATTTGCGTTGTTCCATTATCAAAAAATAATAACGGGGAATATATCTCTAATAATTTTTGTATCTCATACCACTTTTCCCACTTCTCATAAATAGAATACGGTGATTCGTCATCCCAGTATATACAAAGCAAAATATTTTTGTATAAGACATTTAGCTCTGACAGTAAAAAGTCCATAAAATCCCACATGGTCAAAGGCTTAAAGTCAAAGTAATCCCACATGGCTTAAAGTTTGCAACACAAAGCATTTAGAATTTACTGGCTTCGAAAGGATTGATGTCAGTTATTTTGTTTTAAAATAAAAGTTTTCATCTTCACTACTCCATGAAATACCCAATACTTTTAAAGGTGTAATCTCTGCATCAGAATCGTATATAGAAATATTGGCGTTCTTTCTCAGATTCCGTAGTTCCTTCGAATTTGTTTGCAGCTTATGTAGTTGCATACTGGCTACTTCAAATATTTTATTGCACTCCAAACTGGTAGAATAGGAAATTTCCACATCTGAGTTGCCTACGATGACTTCGTCAATGTAATACGAACGTTCTTGGAGTTTTGACGTGCAGGAATATGTGGAAGAAATTTTACTCAAATGATGTCTAATCATAGCACAGAGGAGAAATGGTGAATTATTGATCCCAAATAGCACGGGTTTAAATATGAATATATTTGGTGAACTATTATTGTTTCGGTCATCAATCCAAAAGAAATGAGTAACATCCGTGTAACTAGAATCTAACTCTATCTGTAAAAACGTTTGCTTAATATCACCGACAAATACTACAGAATGTTCTCGAAATGACAACAAGATTCGCACAAATCACTGTGCAGGTCGGGACCCGTATGCAAACAAGCATTAAGTGATAATTTTCCTCCAGTGTATGACGAAGCATCGAAAACAATTCGCAATTTACCTGTAGCCTTATCATCTCTTCGATGTGGTAAATAGAAAATTGCTTGGTCACTCTTTTCTTTATCTACCGGTTCAATAATATCTTGACTTAAATAGTCATCAATTACACTTTTCTAATAAGAAAATAGTTAGGGGTTATTCATAAAAGTCGTGCTAAGTTTTTTAAAAAAACCTTTCTAATGCAACCTCAAAGTTATCATACAATAAATCCTTAGTTCCGGTTTCCGTTTGTCTTCTTATCAAATATTTACTCTTAATTACAGATGGGGCTCTAAGCACTGCGATGGGATTCTTTCACACTTACGTACTTGGCTTCTGTTATCTGTGGAGAAATTTTCCATGTTTTCTTACTTTGCAACTCTTGAAAAGTCTTGCATATGCGTACTTGTGGTTTCTGTGTTTGTGAGAGCAAAGTTAATGATTTTTTATTTTCAAATAAGTTTTTCTAATCCTTAATTTACAATACTACTTTTTTGTTTCTAAATGTATATAATTTTTCTGCAAAAATATTTAAAATATTTCTTTTACATTATTTAAAATTTGAATTATCATAAAAAATTTTAAAATACTTTTGCTGTAACTTCAATATTATTGCAAAAATATTATTTACATCAAAAATTGTTCAAAATGGGATTCTATTGGAAAACCTAAATATACGTAGCTTCATAAATTACAGTGGGTTATTGGTTAATCTTTTACAAATGTATGTTCGCTATTCGAATTGTTCGTTAACCGATCATCAATTTAGCATACATTTTTTGTGAAATCGATTCATTCGTTCTGGAGACCCTAAAAATGAAATAAAAAAAATTGAACAATTTATTTGTAAGTTTATTAAAAACAAATAATACATACGCATAGTTATGCAGATTAATTAGTTTTCATTTTTTGAAGGTCGATTGTTTTTCTTTCTTTTTCGAAGACTTTGCGAAGGGGATGAATAGCATGGTTGTTGCCCTAACCTTCCTGATATCCACTTGGTTTGGGTGCTATTCTAAGACCATTGCTCTGCTATTCTCCCACTTCGTCGACGAATGAACAAGAGGAGGGGTGGGGAGTAAAATGAAATCAGCTTCGGTTATGAATTAAATCAAAACTGAAACTGATGGTCTACTCAGACTCGAATGCGACCATAGAGGTGTCGTAGACAGAAGTGTGTCTCGTCAGTAAAGACAATTGCATTCCATTCTGCCCTCCGCATTATCCTTTGATCGCACCATTGGCTGTGGAAACGTCTGTGATTCTGCGTCAAGTGTAGACGAAGCAAGGGACATGTTGGGGACAGATCACTCTTCAGTAAACGGCGTCGAATGGTACGCGTAGACACTGGATGATGCGTTATAGACTGAATGTACGATGCTATGGTTCGTGATGTGGCCGAGCGATCCGTCACTGCCATGTGCACAATTTGCTTGTCATCACATGAAGTTGTCCACTGAGGTGGATGCGATCGAACACGTTGGTTCGTCGTACCCACCTACATCCAAAAATCACAAATCCGCATTTCAGTTATGTGGTTTCATCCAACACGACTACCGATTTCCCTGAAAGATAATCCACAACCGCGGAAGGTAACTGTCATTCTGGTATCGAACTTGGATGCTTGATCAAAAAATGATCGCTGTTTTCTATGAGGCATTATTGATCGTTTTTTTTAAGTAAAAACACAAGAAAAACACAATTTGTAAACTTGAGATCATCGAAATCTCCAAGCTTTAAATAGTGCTTTGAAGTGGAGCCACAGGCGCGCATGATGTGCGTCTGTTCTGAATTTCTAATCATTTGCAAATCACAACTCCGTAAATGCATGTTATAACTTTCATGTTATTTGCATTTTCCTTTAGGATGTTGTATTTACCTTATCCCCAGCAATGTATTTCAAAACTTAATCAAATAATTTAGAATAATTTGCGAAATTTTCAGCTTTTCAATAAATTGTTTCTTCCTTACAACACGATATTAATGAAACTATATTTTATGTATCAGCCAATCTGTTATTCGAATAAATTTGTTTTATTTAATAAAATAATTAGCCAATAATGTTATTTTAATGAAAATGGGTTTTGGGATATCTGCAAATAATTCCTTTTCATTATATTTCTGGAAGCATTTAAGAATAACTTTTAACATGTTGTTTTCTGTTTATTTAACTTCCTCATATTTATTATCATTAATATTCAGTAAAAACTAATGCATAAAGTACACTTTAGATTATTAAATTCAGTTATTTTTAAATTAATGTAAAAAAGGACTGTTCTATGTAAAAAATAAAAACCTACTATTTGTTGAAAATTAAAAAAATATTTCATTATTTATTATTTGCGTTATGTACAAATTTAAATTTATTTAATCACAATTTTATATTTAATAATATTATATTGCTAAAAGCTTTCGTAATTTTTATTACATTTTCTTTGCATTATTAATACATACTTACACTCGTGTACATAAATTAAAGATAATGCAGTTCAGGCAAAGAAAGAGACAGAAGCCAAACAAATATAACTTATTTATGAAATCTATTTATTAAACAAAAGGTAAAAAGCGAAAAATATGCTATATGTTTGACATCATTAATAAAAATTGCGATTTTTTTCTCCTTGGAGAAAATTCCAAAAAAAAGAACCTACTCGCAAAAGCCAGTATTACATGATTGGTATGATGGTTAACACATAGTATGCCCCCCAGACGATGTAATATAGGCCGTATAACGCACAGACATGTTGAGTATCAAATTATCGATATGATCTTGGGCGATATTACACCACTCATCAAGCAATGCTCTCCGAAGCTCCAGTAGACACGTGGGAGGGGGTTGATGGGCTGCAATACGTTAGCCAAGCATGTCTCACACATGCTCTATTGTATCAAGTCCGGTGAGTATCCTCGCCAGTCCATACGGGTGATATCCTCTGACTGAAGGTATTCGTCTATAATGATTGCACGGTGAGGGTGTTGTTATTCATAAACAGAAATTCTACAACCATGGCCCCCCGAAACAAATGTAAATGTTGTTCCAGAATGACATCCCGATAGATGTGGTCCAAACCCAGAATAATTCCTCTCCAAACGAACAATCCTGCACCACCGTAACGGTGTCGCTCAATAGTATTCTCTTGGGGGTAACGGGTACCTGGCCCTCTCCATATGAAAGTCCGGCGAGAAGCAGACTGAAAGCTAAACCTGTACTCATCGGAAAACATTAAACAAGACCTCTGTTTCGGTGTGCACAATGCATGATCTCTACTCCAGGCTAACCGCAGGTGACAGTGAGTTTCGGTAAGGGGAACATATCTGACATGCTTGCGATCATATAGATCATAGTGCCCTAAGCGTCTGTACATGGTCTGCCTAGAAACTGTCGTACCGGCAGCTGAAGGGAGCTGACGAGACAGGTCTGATGCTGTGCTCTGTCTGTTTCTTTTGGCAGTAACTGCCAAACACTGGTCGTCATTATGCGTTGTAACTCGGGGCCGTCCTGTGCTGTAACGTCTACTATCATTAACATCATCTTGTAACCGTTGCGAAAGCCTGGAGATGACACTCTGGGCTATTCCAAGTTCCTCGGATACTTTCAGCTTGGTACGTCAGCTGTCAAGACAGCCGATATATATATATATATATATATACCACGTAAAACATCATACAAATGTTTCTTCTGTGCCATAACCATACGGTTATTGCAATGAAAGGCTTTAAAATATCTTGAGAACAATTTACTTCTTTGCAACCATTTCTTATATACTCCTCTCTTTCGTTCATTGTGACGTACTATCGGCGCTATCTGGAGGTTTCCTGTAATTTGCATATTCTTCAAGATATGTGTGATAATTCTACATGTGAAAGTTTTATATTTTAGAGTTCAATTTCTATGTGATTCTGAATTATCCTTAATTTATGGAAATGAGTGTAAAAAGAAAATAACGAAAATTTAAATAATTTTTTTCATTAGTCTTTTATTTTCAATATTTTAGCAATTACTTATGTTTGTTAATGCGATTATAAATACGGGAAAATGTATTAATTATAACTATTTATCAATAAGAAATTTTTAAAATAAAATAATATTTTCTGATTTCTAAATATGATATCGGACTGTTAATATGTAATAACAAATGAGGTTATTTGTGAGAATATTTTTGATTTATAAGAATACTGATATTTAAAAACTACATATTTAATCTCTTCAGATTTAAAATTACTTAAAATAAAATTGAATTTAAAGAAAAATAAAATCCAAAGGTTGAAATAATTAATAATAATTATAGAATAAAGTTCATTTTAAATTAAAAATATTAATATAGATAATACTTTTATTTAAAACATCCTAAAAGTTGATATCTTAATGATATAGAAATAATTGTAATACAAATTGTAAAATTGCATTTTTGAAAATTAAGATATTTTGACAAAGGAAAATGTTGATGTGCCTCGAAAAGGTCCTTAATCAACTATTAGCGATAATTGTCCTGTAATAAGAGAGAATACTTAATAATACTTTGCAATTATATTATACACTAAGTATTAACGCTGAAAATTGCACTGTGACCATTAAATGAAATTCTTTTATTGAAAACACAAGAATGTTAACCAATATTTAATGTATATTTCCCACGGTTAATTTACAGTTTCTTTTCACTCTTTCATTTCATATCTTAGTGAAAGTCTAATTAAAGTTTCTGTTTCGATTGCGTAAAGGCACCAATAATGTATGTAGATATCCCTAAAACAGTTGGTTATTTTAAATTATTCATAAAGTAAAAGGGGAGATTTTTCATCCTACGTTTTTATTTTTCATTGACGGGATTAAAATTACAGAATTTAATCTCCACCAGAATCAACCACAAATAATGAGTAGCCCAGAAAAGAAAAATTCGCTTTCTATATGTTTCAAAAGGAATTAGAGTGAATTCTTTTACCTAGTAGGCTGCTGCTGATGATGATCTGAAATGGATCTTATTTGAGTCTATAGGACTGAGTTAGCTTACAAACTGAGATATCAACGTGCATACGAATCGACAGGATTAGCAAACAAAGGGATGACTAAAGTGGGATTTTCAGTTTTATATTTCACCAAATGGACAACTTGTCAGGAATATTTGAATTCATAATTTCTGTTCGGGTGGATTTTCCCTCGTGAGCAAAAAATAAACTTAGTACAACAAATTAAACTAACTAAAATAAGATTCTAACTAAACTCGACTAAAATAAGATTCAACTCACTCAATTCATCTTTACAAAGTGAGGTACTGTAAAGCCCTTTTCTAGTGCCTAGAATTACTTGCAGTATTCAAGATCCAAAAATTTAAATTCTCTTCTGCAGAAATTCAGATTAAATGTAAATATTGTGTTTGTTGTTTTCAGATTGAAATTATCTCATTTTAATAAATTTCTTTTTGCAAATATATTTATGATAAATCACTCATCACATTAACATGTTATTGGATTTCTAGACAAGGAATAGGCATTTGACCAACAACCAAATTCGTATATCATGTTAGTTTCTTTCAGATGTTAAAAACAGATTTTTATATTGAAAAATGTTTCGTAATTTTTAAAAAACATTTTTATATCTATACTTCAACTAATAACATTAAAGGAATGAACTCATTTTCATTTTTATCAATTAATAAAATTCGCAAAACTGAAGAAAATTTAAATAGTTATGGATGTATTGGATTCTGTTTTTAAGAATCGTCGCTGTGGTTGAAGTGCTTATTTGATAGACTTATTGTAGCAAATTATAAGTGACTTACTTATATTCGTATGTGCGTTTGTGCGTGCGTGTGTGGGACAGAATCATATACAATGGATATTTTAAATTTCTTGACATAATAAAAGTTAATGTGAAAAGACAAGAGGGAAAGAAGATGTTTAGTTTAAATACACACTAAGAGGAAAATATACTTAATGTCGTAAAAATATTTTGCGTTACAAATAGTTATTCTTGTCTTAGATATTATTCACAATACTCATAAATTAATAGGTAACTATAATTAATGCAAATAATTTCCTTTGATTACATTTTATGAACATTTTATTTAAAATAATTTTTTAAAAATGTTCATAAATTGTTTCTATTAAAAATATGTACACAAAAAATTATTTAACTCTGTGATATGAACATAAGAATATTTATAAAATATTAACTTTTCATAACTATTTTTTTTTATATACCCATCATAGATACCTTCATTTTTATATACTTTCTGCATGTCAACTTACTTGCAACTGTGAAGTATAAATTTGTAATTTTACATAGAAAAAACAAACATTTATATATCTCTTACTGAATATTATGTACATCTCTGAAAGTTTTATGGTAATTATAGCTTTACAGCATTGGAAACAGAGAGCTTATTGTCCGACCAAATCAAAAATATTTATATAGATCTATTAATATTTTCTAGTTGCGAATAATATATTCACCAAAAGACAACACTTTTGTTACCTCAAATTAATCGATTCTCCTTGAGTAAGTAAATAATATGATTGTGCAAACCGTAGAAAACATTTATTTTGAGAGAGAGAACAAAGAAAGTAGAATATTTTCTTTTATCAATACTTCGGTATTGTCGAAACCTTACTCATGTTTGTAAAAGTATATAAGGTTTGTGCATTTTAGGTATATATTTACCTTTATAGTAATACTTCGCCACATAAATTCTTTATTTAAAGGATTATTTCCGAAAAACAAGATTAAATTTAATCTATGCACTAATATGTAACAAAAAAGGGTAATCGTATAATAAAATTTATTCTTCTCCTTGATAGTGCCGGAAAGATGAGTTAGCAATAAAATAGAAGCGACCCCTGTGTGAAAAGTGAATGTATTGTGATACATTTTTTAGTAAATTATTCAGCTTGGTAAAAATTTTATTTATTCAGTGGTTATTAATGTTTATGCTCGCTTACATATGCATATGTGAAGGATTTTATTTTTGCTGCTATCGCAGAAGTTAATTCGTACGCTTTGTTTCCAGTCTCTACAGACATAATACACAGTTCTATATCCCCATCAAATAATTTAAATATATTACTATTAAAACTAGTTCTTCTTTTTAAGACGTGTGTGCATTTTTCATGTAAAAGATTACATAAAAAGCTTAATTTTTATGAAGCTTCTTAAAGATTTCGGTGAAGTACAGATTTCCTATGGCAAAGTTTTCACACATACACGCTCATTTGAGCGTGTTTTCTAAGAACGCGAATTGAGATTCCATTTTTCATTGGCTTAATTGATATTTTAACATTGTTTTGAGTATTAATTATTTCAGAGAAAATTGTGAGAATAATTCAAGAGAATATTTTCTGTACAGAAATTATTCTCATGAATTATAAGGTTGAAGAAAGTTTGTTTTACAGTTGCTTTTCCTTGAGTTATATTTTTAATTAAATCATAAACCTAATTCATATGAGTTTTCAAGAGTATACGAGGGTCACTCTGAAATTTTTGAGATTCAACTAGGTTTTTAAAGTTATACTTACAAAATTTTAGGTGTGTTCAAAGTATAGTCTCCTCCAGCATCAATACACTTTTCTAGACGAATTTTCGAACAGATTAAATGCCTCAAGACATTCATTTCTTGGAATAGATGAAAAAAATGCATTTATAGCCACATCAATCTGTTCTTCTGAATGAAAACGACGTCCACGTAATTTCTTTTTTAGATTAAAGAATAACCAAAAGTCGCACATAGCTAGATCAGGTGAATACGGCGGATGTTCGATCACTTTAATTTGCATTTGTTTAAGAAACTCAACTGTTAATCCGGCTGTATGTGAAGATGCATTGTCATTGTGAAGCATTAGTCCACTAACATTCAGTTCCTGTAGAATTTCTGGAAGACATTTACTGGTATACCAGTTTGTTGTTACTGTTTTTTGTGCTTCCAACTTGATGGCTTTGACCAATCCCGTACATCTGAAGAAAACGGCAGACATCAATTTTTTCAGTGCGCGTTGTTTTTTCGCCATTGTCGACGTGGGATCATCTTCAAAGACCCATACTTTGCTTTCTTGACGTGTTGGAACATCAAAAAACGTTATGTACGTTTCATCACCTGTTACAATTTTAAAGTGATGTGGTGGCCACCATCATTTATCAATTTAAGAGTTTCTTTACTGATTCTGACACGTTCCTCTTTTTAGTGCTCAGTTAGATTATGGGAAACCCAACGGCAAACTACTTTTTTAATGTAATTCTTCATGAATGATTTTGTGTATGGCTGCGGATCCAATGTTAAGTTCCTTCTGTATCATTTGATAGATACAGTGATTATCATCCATTAACATTTGTCGTATGGCAGTCACATTATGCGTGATTACTGCGACGGCGGCCTTCTTGTGTGTTCTTCATCCTGAAGAAAATTGCGACTTCTTTACAATTCTCTAAATCATCTGAATACAGTAGCACAAGTTGGAGATTCATCACCAAATGCTAATTGCAACCGTTGAACGCATTCTTCTTAGTTTAATCCTGCTTTAAAATCGTAGAAAATCATAGCGAGAAAATGTTTACGCGTCAACTCCATTTTCTCTTCTGTTTAAAATTTATTCTACGCTACACAAATAAGTCAGTAAAAAATCACTATGAAGTGAAGTAAGTCAGTAAAAACTATGAAGTATCACTATGAAGTAACTTACTTCATAGTCAGTATCACTATGAAACAAGTCAGTAAAAAATCGTCTTCTGTGTTAAAATACTTTGCATTTTATAATTAAACCATTATTTTTATTTTGTAAATTCTCGCTTGCGCGTATCTCAAACATTTCAGAGTTACACTCGTATCTAAAATTTGACAAAAAAAGGAAGAAAAATTATTTTTATTTTTCTTCCTATTTTGTAAAATTTTTACTGTGAGTTCAGGATTTACATGTCAATTGAATCAAAATGAAATGAATGAAAATATTATTGATATTTTGAATGTAAGCTATAAATTGTAAATACTTGATGACAAATGAGTTTTCTGTTAACCTAAAAAAATTTTTTCCATTTGAAACGTAGTTCATACACTAAATTTATTTGAAATATTTTAACTTAATTAATCAAGTACTTTTTATACATTTCTAATGATTGTCATTTTATTGATTAGAAACGTTTTCAATGCCTTTCAGTCTTTGTCGAAAATTACGATTGGAATTGATTGGAACTAAGTTATTTTCTCAGTTTGTATACAATAGTTTGTCTTAATATAAGGTACTTTTAATATGCATTCAGTGAATAAAATCTGAGTTAAATGGTGCAGTGTAAATTCTTAGGCTCAAAATAAGAACTCTTCCATTACCATAAAAAGTACCGACTCTCAGAAATATTTTGCAAAGGATCATCTGTTTGAAAAGACAGTAACACTTAATTCATTTGAAACTGAGAAAGAATGAGTGCATCGACCTAGAGATATTGAAACAACCAGATTATTTTCTTATCAAACATATTTACTTAATCTGTGTTTTAAAATTAAAATACAGGAATCACAATAGGAATTAATATTTGTTCATAAATAATCTTAATCTTCCACCATTAATCAATGAATACCAAAGAAATGTTGAATTTTATATGTATCCCAAAAAATAATATTGAGGTGTAAGACTAAAGCTTTTTTTTTTTTTCCTCAGAAATACGGCTAAATGTTTTTCTCATTTACGTAATAAAAATGAGTTTATATAATGTTTCTTACACATACAAGATATATTTTCTTGAACAAGAAAAATTAAGGCAAAAATAAAATTCTGAATCAACAAGGTAAATAGGTTTTTGTCCTCAAATATTTTGCTGATAGCCATATTTATTTTTCTTAAAGTCCAATTATCAATTATTATGATTCAAATAATTTTTTATAAAGATCAGTCAGCATGCGCAATTAAGGACTGCTTCTTTACTTACACTATTAGAATTTTTATATAATTTATGACAGAGATTATAAAAGTCAATAGCAAACCCTATAAGTGACCATATAACTTTTAACTGAAGAAGTTACTCTTTATTATGCTTCCAATTAAAACATTTTATGTAGAGAAAACTTCATAATTTATATCTTGAATACCAAGGCTTCTCGGACTTTGCCAGAATGACTTGAATTTAAGTATCTGAATACAATCGAGATTTAAGAGCTTTATATCTTCACTAAAATTTTCCAAATATGATTAAAATTTCATTAAAGTATTAACTAAAAGATTTGAAGAGAGTACTTGTCTCAGCATCAAATAAACTTGGAAATTGGAATTCACGTTACCTGTGAATCTTTCAATTTAATTTGTTTGAAGGAATCGCAAAATATATATTAACTGGACTCAAAATCATATCATCGTATGGAGACTATGTGACAAAGTTTTTAAATGTGAGTTTGTAAAACAATTTTATTCATCAGTACCTGCATTATTTAAAAGCTTCCCAAAGCATTATATTTCTTAGTTATTTCTATTATTTTGATATTAATGAGCTAAAATAAATTAGAAGTACATTCTTGAAATCTTGGGGAGGAATTTCCATAATGTTTCACATAGCAGAAATTTCCAAATTTGACAGTAAATAACAATTGGTTTATATGGTTAATTTACATTCTTTCGCATATAAAATACTCATCAGATAATATTTCAACAAACAATTGCCATTGATGTGCTGCAAAATTAAAGTTTGATAACAAAGAGCAATCAAATAATCAAATGCGTACGGATTTCAGCGATCATGAAATGGCTTAAAATTCTAAGCAATATAAAGCTAAAATTGAATTTAGAATAACATCAAACTTTAAAATGTACTATGCCATTAGGAAAGCAAAAATCAAGTTAATATTTATCATAAATTCAATCCTTTGATATATTTTTTTTGTCTTGTGCCAGCTTAGGCTGACAATATGGGGTGCGCTGCTCCACTTTTCCATACTAAACCATATTTGGTGTGGAGTCCGACTGCTTCAGTACACACATGCCATAGGGACTCATTTATAGGGTAGGCAAACATTCACACCTCATTCATACACAGAAAGGACAAAAACAGCACAGATAGAAAGTGCATCCATGCATGAACCGGGATTCGAACCAGGACCTCCCTATCCGCAGTCAGGCACTCTGACCACTAGACAGGGCGGTCGGCTCGAAATATTTTTTCTTTCACTTAAGTCGTTTTTCAAAGAAAACCAGAATTGTATTTAAATTCACTCAGAAAAAAAATGGCCCACTGACCCATATCTTCTAAAAAAAGAAAAGATGGAAAAAAATGTGTCGCAAGGAAAGCTGTGAGGCACTGAATATGACAGAACTCCTTTCTTTTGAAAATCGATTATATATCACCGGTGATATTCCACACCTTTATATCGATTTTGGAAACGATGCCATTCCAGAAGCTCTTCGTAGACACGAGAGCTTCTGAGACGGGCGATAGACGAGAGATATTAGGGCGATTGCATGTGTTACTTTGCTTTCGTTCTCTTTTGATGAGAAATTCTATATGAAAAGAACATTATCCTGAATAATTAGATATTTTGAAAGTGATTTTTTATCCTCAGTTTGGATTCATGTATTTTAACTCAGTAGCAGTTTGATTGCATAGTTTCTCAATTACAGTATGGTCATTAATGATATCAACTTAATTAAGTGTGATTTTCATTTTGAATGATGATTAAATTTAAAGATCCATATGAACTAGAAAGTTCATTATAAAAATAATTTCTTTTGTGCTTTTTCGACGGTAAAGCTGTGTGTTATAATTTTCGTAGAAAAAATTGGACTTATTATTTCTAAGTTACATTTAAAATAATAGAAAAATAAACTACTTAGGAAAAATTTATTTATAAAAATAAAATATTAAAACATGTTTTAAAATAGTCTTAAATCGTCCCACATGTATACTGATACATAGGTACACGGATAGATGCACGCGTATATGCAGCCGTTATCATTGACAAAATAATAAGAAAACAGGCCGCATATTAATGTATTGTTACATTGTTGGCATGTAGCACAATTTGTTAAAGGAAAATATTTCTTAGATTTGCATGTTAGCTAAATAATGTATGAACTTTTTCAATAGAAACTTATAATACGCTGTCCTTACTTCAGAGTTTAATTTTCGAAGTTTTTTTCTAAGTCTCAAGAATTTTTTTAAGAAGTGGAGTAAAACTGAGTATAATATTAGCATTATCCTTAATTTTACTCATAGAAATTTGGCTTAGATTTTATCAAAATGAAATACCACACAGGTATAAAAAGTTGATTACGTTACACTGTGGCGTCACAGTGACCAGACGTAATGATCTTTTTAAAAAGATATTAGTATTTTTAATATATCACAGTGACTTCAAAGTGAGGTGGCTGTAAACACATCACAAAAATTGCATTTGGACATCACACACATGATACAACAAGGCCCTCGCGTGCAAGCGATTAATTTAAATTTACAGTAATACTCATTGACACCAAATACGCTATAAAGATTAATTTTGAACAAAATGAATTAAGAATACAGAAATTTTATGTAATTTTAGTTCAGTGATTATTTATAGCATAATATTAGGATCCTAAGCATTAAAATATTTAATCGTTTGGATTATTTAGAGTTTAAGAAAAAGGATTTTGACGTTCGAATGTAAATAGTCCTAAAAATAAAATTATAAATTTAGCTAAAATGTATTAAAAGTAAGACACTAAAATAAGACAACTATTATTTGTTCCTGAAGACCTATCAGCATTTCTGAAATATTCCTGATAAGCACAATGATTTAAAAGCGGGTTTTTCATAAATAACTTATAATGAACTGATCCTGTTACTAAAATATTATGTTGAAATAAAATTTAAGATCGTATTTTAGTTCATTTTTAAAATATTTAACCTAAAATATGAACTGTAAAGAGTAATAAAATGATTGAAAATGTTACATTAAAATCATTATACTTATATCGTATTTTTTCGCACAGCATAAATTTTATGAATATTATTAATTCAGAAATATCATTATTCAATTTATAATTAATCAGAGATTTTTGAACTAATTTTTGAACTCAATCGAAAAAATAATCAGAAATTAATTTTGATTTAGTTTTATTCATTATTACGAAGAAAAAGTAGTTGTATAAAAATTAAAAATCTAAATAATATATTATCATCATTTGTATAAATCAAAGTACTTGCAGTATAAAACTGTCAATTTTATTCTTTACATTTCAGCCTAACATTTATTAAGTTATCTGTCGAGCTTAAATTAGACGAGCGAATATGTTTCATTTTGTATAGACTCAACACGGATGAAATAATTTGGAAATGATGCAGATTGTAATCTTTATAAAGGAAACTTTAAATAAAACACGTTTATAGAAGTGATCTAACCATTCATATTTCAATTTGTGCATCATTTTCTATTAAAACACACTTAATCCTGAAGCACTTTTAAAAACTGTTGTGCAAAAAAATGCAATACAATGTCAATATACGATCATAAATTAATGTGTAACTATAAAAGTTTTATACATTGCATTAATTTTCTATCAATTAAAGCATAGTTTTAATACACATCTATCTTATTAGGATTTCTTTTCACAATCATCGGATACTTAACTTGAAATAAATTAATTACAGCCAACAGATATTTATAAAAGCTCTCTCTCTCTCTCTCTTTGCACGCAATTTGAATTTCTTAATCATTATTCACATACAAATGGATATAGAAATCTTAGTAACGAAATTTGTGAAAATATTCACGATGACACAGTGGTTATTTACTATCTGAGACTAATCTAAAGGTAAGTTGTAATTCGGAATCAATATCAAATGATAATAATTGATGATACAAATGATGACTATATCAATCAAGTAATGAGAATACTCACCAGGTTAGTTTTTTTTATAAATCAGCTGTTCATTTAACGTGACATTTTGGTTTTCAGGAAGATTTACCCAGAATTCCTCCTGATTGTATAAAACAACTTTCATTAAAAAAGACAGCTGAGTAAGCTTTCTCATTTGATTATTTGAGCATTGTCTATAGATGTGTTATACCGAGAAATTTACTTTAATAGATCTACGAAATGTCCATCTATACCTGTTTTTAGTGAATGCTTAACCTATTTTCACCTTTTGCGTACATTTCAAAATAATATAGATTTCAAAGCGAGTAACCTTCAATTGTTCAAGAGCGAAATATCCTACTGGCACGCAACTGCATAAGTGAATTTATAATGACATACCTTTCGGTAATTGGGTAGAATAAATATATCTTCTTTTGTATGACTTGTCTAGTCAAAATAAAACTGATACTGTATTAAATAAATGCTCATATACTTGTATATAGTTGTTTGACTGCTCCTTTACATAAAAAATACCGAAAAATTATTCATTTGAACTATTATTCATACTAGTTTTAAGTATAAGAAGTGTAATTTAAAAAAAGAAACATGGTACTGATCGATTGAATATTTAATGGAGTATTTGTATCCCAAGTATATGATAGAATATTTTAAAAATGTAAATGGGTGTAAGCGTTATTTAAATTTTGCTGACAGTGTACATAATTGTAACACATCTCTTCCAAGGACAAAATTGGATGAAACTTTTCATAATATAGAAATTTCTTTTGTCTTTTATTACTAATTTAAAATTACTGTTTATTATTTTTTAAATTATTTATTTAAAATTACAGTCAGCTATACCAATAGCGATACTATTTAGAAAGAGAATAATTATTTGTGGAAATTAAACGAGCCTTTATTTAACTGTTTAACAAAGAAATTATTAAATAATTCTCATAGGCAATAAGATGACAAAATAGAATCTCTTGACTGTAAAACGAGAAAAGGAGATTATATTTTATTTCTTCTTCTTGTACTTTTCTTAATCTCGTTTCATTTGAGTAAAGATGAAATGTCGATAACTCATCGCTTAGATTTTATCACTTTAATGAGTGTGAAATATTATTTTGAAATAAATAAGTCAGTAAAGAACAATTTAAAAATTAAAATCCCGCATAAATTTGAAATCTTTGTTTAAACAAGCCTTATTTATTGACAAAAAGTATTGTGAATTATGAGAATAATGTGTTATGCTACTATATTGCTTATTATATAATTGCTCAGTTAAGGGGTTAAACCCTTAACTGAGACATTATTTCAGAAAAATGGACCAAAAATGTAAAATTTTTTGACTGTTTAATTTTATTCTTTACATTATTGTAAGAGTTAGAAAATCCTTTTTCGTTACAAAAAAAAATAAACTTTTAAATACAATAACTACTATATTTATAATTTTTATACACAAAAAAACATTGATTACACATACATGTTATTCATATTGAGCAAATTAAACGAAATTTTGAAGCTAAATATAACCAGTATAATATAACAACACAACAATAGGAATTTCAATGCATAAATTTTTCAAATCTTTTACAGTATGGTATATCCCAAAACAAGGTACTGCTCAAAAACCTATATATTGCACTTTTTACAATAAACTCTTGTCTCATGTCTTATTCTCTTCCCTAGTTCATCGGTTTTACGACCAAATATAAAACACTGCCTGGTTGGAGTAGATTTTTTTCTTCATTGATGAAATGTGCTCTGGAAAGTGTCGACCAGCGAAGAACAGTAAGCTTACACTAGGACGCCCTGGTCCTGATTGTTGAACACTTGGTTTATTTAGTTCAACAATTGATTTTCTGAAGTTCATATTTTTCGCACCTCCTGCTGAAGTATACAAAATAAAGGAGTTATTTATATAACGCCTGGTGTAGGAGATGGAAAAATATATTTTAAATAATATTTTTTTACCTCCTTTTCTAGAAACCCGGAAGTCTGTAAGATGTTGATCGACTTTAACATCACCTCCTATAGTGTTGTTGTAATCATGGACTACCTTCAGAACCAAAATTGGAATTGGTAAAAAACTAGGACCACTTGTGTCATTTATTAGGAAAATAAGGAATTAAGTATCCTAAAGTAGAAGCGAACTCAGCTCGGATTTCACAAAATAGAAGCGTTAATTTTTCTTCTGCCCGAACTGAAATCGGGTGACACTGGCAAGGGATTAAATAACTGTTCTAAGTAATAAATCTGAAGTTATTCCATATACTTTGTATTCATTTAGCAGTATACTAATATAAAGCTGTAGAACTAAAATTTTGGAGCTTTGCAAAGCTATTAAGGGTGAACATTATCAAAAATATTTATTGAAACTTTTCAAGATAATTCTTTTTACCTGAAAAATACGTTAGAACTTTTAAAAATTAATACAAACTAAAATGTTTTGCTAAGAAAATTTACAATTAAAGTTTAAAAATAACAAAAGAATCAATAAATAATGCTTGTTTGTTTGATAATAATGTGATAAAGAATGAACCCAATTTACAGGGAACACTTTTATAATTAAAATGTCGTATTTATATATTTTATGACAAAGAATTCTTATTTTTAGAGCAAAAAGCCTATTATATATAATATTGTATCTTTTGTAATAATTCGTACGTTGTAGTGTAGCCTTACTGATTAAATGGAAAATAGGCTTTTTCAAAAACTTAATAATTTGGTTTTACCAGATGAACCAATTATAGAAAAAAAAATTATTATTAAACATTCTCTTACGAAAAGAATGCCTTAAAACATTCGGAAAATCGTTAATCCTTTTGTGATTAATCGATACTTAGCAAAGTAGTTCAGATATATATTCAAAGTAATTACTTGCCAATACTCTTATGCAAGAAACAGCTATAGTTATTTAAGGCTAATAATCGATAATACTGCCGTTTCTCAACAGAAAAAAGGAGTACCAGATTTCTCTGTACGTGAAAAAATACAATTTAAAACAATAATAAATGAAAAGATACAATATCACTGCAAATGCTTCGTTTTCAAATGAAACGAAACAAAATTTCCCAAAGTTTTTTGTGTAAATTCAATTTTTTGTTAACAATACCATTTTTGTCAAATGCTTATTTAAAAAATATTACAATGATTTATTATATTTATTTTATTATTGTTCATTGAAATATTAAGTAAGAGTTCCGAAAAAACTTCCCTTTTTAAAATATCATTTACTTTTTGTCTGAGAAAAATCTTTCTTCCTGTCAATAAGATTCAAAATAGAGTAAATCAAAGAAGAAAGTAAGTTAAGGAATAATTAGATATTGTCCCAATATTCAGATGCACAAGACAACTATTGAGTTTTAATCCTGGTCTTCTTTGATGTAAACAACAGAGTATTATAATTCTTAAAATAAACCAATAATCAAAAGGGAAAACACTCTTTTTCATCTGCCAAAATTTCCTTTATTCTTTTGTATCGTTTTAATAAATAAATAACATATTTATTAAATAAATATTCTATAGAAATATGTGTTTAAAATATAACTTACCACAAAAGACGTCAGTTTATCTAGAAAATTCCCATTCGCTTTGAATGAGATTCAGATCAAAGCAATCAGATAAGAAGGCAAGTATGCCTACCTACTCAAAATAACTACTGGTAAATATTATCTCAAAAAAAGACAATTACGTTGTATCACATTCTAATCATCGATAAATTTGTCGTTTTACGTAGAAATTTAGAACACTGCATTTTTTTTCTGCGAGGTGAAATAGAATAAATAATTAGACAAAAAAAAAATGTTTCTTCCAATATGCATCGGAGCAAAAGTTCATTAAAACTTTTTTGCGATCATTCTAATGTGTGAGTCATTTTAGTCACGAAATATTTTTTCGATTCACTTCAAATGGTACTTATTCACTTGATCTAATTACCTTTATGTTTGAGCGAGCCAAAATTGCAAAAACGTGACAAAGAAATCACAATATAAAATGTGGGCGGTACTAAAAAACAGGGAATGTTGGTAACATTTTGGTACGTTTCATTAAAAATTTATAATCAGGTCAGTGTCACATGTGCTGTTTTGGGGAAAAAGTAGGACAGAAAAATTTGGGAAATGGAACTTTTTAATCATTTTCCCTCCTACATATTTTTGTAAGTTAATATTAGAGCTGTGTCTTGTAGAGGAAATCAATATATTGGGTAAATATTTCTTTATTTAATCATTACTAGCAATTATTCTAATGATATCGACATTATAGAAGATCATAGAGACAAAAAGTATGCCTTTAGAATATTTATTGTATCAAAATATTGATAAAGTTTTGAACAACATGGTTTATTTACTGAGAATAAAATATGCTTTTTTATTTTAATATGAACATATTCTCAATCTTATTCAACTGCAAACATTGGGTTTCTGCTTGCATTTATCTGAATATCACGGAATCAATTTCTTAAATTTTCAGTAGAAAATGTTATAAAAATATAGGAATACTCTAAATTAATTATTTTTTTAAATCAAACAGGAGGGGAGGGGGTCAGGATGTGAACGAATCTTCTTAAAATTCTTACTTTTAAGAATTTTTATTTATTAAAGGACTTAACACTTATTACCCATTCATAAATAATATCTACTCATTTAGACCTTTGAGGAAAAAACAGTTTAAGTATATCATATATAACTTCCAGTCTTATTTCCATTTATGACTCTGAAGGTCTATGCTTATAATCACTCTTCGGGCCTAGTGGATGCGCACTAGGGATGGGAAGAAATACCTGCAATCCGTATTTTATAATCAGTATTTTAATTTAACAACTTGTAATCAGTACTTATTTTTTTTTCAAATACTCGGTACTTCTAGTAATATATTTAGCGTGGGTCCGATCATCCCCAAAAGTTGTAGGTACAATGCACTCGACAGGAAGTACATATTTTAAAGTAATCAGTGTAACTGCTATGCACTCAATGGAAATTAACAGTTTCAAGTACAGAAGAGCCAATGACAGAGCGAGTATGTGCTTCTTTCAAAGTAATCAGTGTAGTTACAATGTGCTTGACTGAATGTAACAAGTACAGAAGTGACAACGATAGAGCGAATACAACTAGAAGTAACTATACCATCAATATATCGATACAGTAGATTAATAGACTCGGTTGCAGTTGTAACTGTCTACAATCTGCCATTGGAAAAAAAAATATATCGATACAGACGGAAGTGAATTAAGATATTGCAGTAGGATTTAGGCAATCGAGACAGGGTGTAAGAAAGGAAATGACAGTTAATTTAACTTTAAAATAGAAGAGTGATTCTTAGAAATCTCTTTGGATTGGATAGGGAAAGGAAAAACACAAAGAATTACTATTGCAAAATGAATAAAATAAGCATGTTCATTTGTTTTGTTTTGGTTAATAAAATAAATGAGTTGGGAAAATCTTTAGTCGTGGCACATTTATTCAGTGATTATCGTTCTTTTTCAAATATGTCATGTCTTTTTAAATATAGGAAAAGCCTGATATTCTTGTTATGTATATAGCAATTTTTATTATCTTTTATTTTTGTTGTTACTTCTTTTAAATATTTAATTTTATGACTATATTTATTTGAAACTCAAATTAGGTCATTTGTACTTTAAATTATTTGTACCCAAAATTAGATTTTCTTAAATTAAAAAAAAATATCTAAATTTAATCCCCTTATAAACTTTCACTGTTATTTGTGTATTTTTTACTAGGATTCCCGTATAAATATGTTTATTTTTTATTCAATTAAGTTTTAGTTTCACTGTATTTTACTATAAACATAGAATTTAAAGTTTTGGAAAAAATGTTTTTTTATATATTTTACTACAAAATTAATTTTTATTCATATATAATGAAACTATTTATTTATACCTAATAAAAGTATTTTTCATCTTAGTTTAGAATTTCGAAATGAAAAAAAGAAATCCGTAAATTACGTCAATTTTTACTTTTTATTTTTATTGATACCATCATCTGGTAACGTCGAGTCTATTTCTTAAATTATGTCTTGATGTAAATAGAATATAAGTATTCGTGCTCCTCAATTTTGTACTAAAAATTACATTGCTCAGTATTTGACATTAAGACATTATAACATTTAGATTTTTGGTAAAACTGTTTAATATTTTTTGATATTTAGGGAATTTTTATGCAACTATAAAAATTAATATAGAATGATCATATTTACTTAAGCATTATTAATACAGTTTTAATTGCAAAACTACTTTATTTATCTATATATATATATTTATCTACTTTATTTATCTATATTTATTTCAAAAAAATCTGGTTTATCTACTACATAAAAACATAAACAAATGAACGTCTTTTATAAAAATTACTTTCTATTGTATATCAACAAATTTTTCTATGATTGTTCAGTTAATGATGGAAAAATATGAGAAATTTAATTTAAATTGATTTTTTAAATTAATTGCTGTATTTTTCTAAGCAAACTTTAAAGAAAATCTCTTTGTAATTGATTAATCCTTTTGCCTTTCAAATTTTTGCAAATTATTTATCAGTTAATTATAACATTTCATTTATATAATTGGAAAATCTTACTAAATTCAAAAAAAATTTAAGCTGATTAGTTTAAAAAATAGAAATTATTATCTCATCTAATTTTAGATTTTAATTAGCTTTGGAAATCTTTGAAAATTACAATTGAGTAATTTGAAAATTTTCTTAGAACAGTATAAATTCTGGAAACAAATATAAATAACAAAATGTTATGATTTTTTTTATATAGTATGAAATATATTTACGAAATTTTATAACTTAATTTTTTACAGAAAAACTGTTTTTAGTTTAAATAACTTATATTACTTCTCCTCATACTGGAATTAAAGAGAATAAAAATCAAAGAATTGAAATTAAGAAAATGTAATATAAATAAAAAGTGGCATAATAAATTATTCCATCAGCTCTTTTTATTAACATTTAAGTGAATGCTTATTTATTGATGATAATAATTTTAATTAATATTAATTATATTAATTAATTTTATGGAATTATATATTTAATTATTTATTTTTATTTATTTATTATTAATTTAGTTTTTATTCAATTTATTTATAAAACTTAAAAAATTTGTCATTATTTTTTAATCCGGTAGAAAATAAGGGAAAATGTATCAAGTACAAAGTGTTATGATTAAAAAAATACTTGCTATTTTAAAAGTAACTGTAATCAGTACGAACCAAGCACAAGAAAATTAATGAGATCCCAACCCTAATGCGCACTCAATTCCACTCGGACACAAAGTGGGCAGTCCGAGTGACCGAAAAAAAATTGCTGGCGGATATCAAATTATGATGATTAAGCATGACTTTGAAGCATTTAAAAGAAACTGTTTTATATCCTCACCAACAAAATTACCATAGTTTTTGAAAGATTAAATGCGAGATAATTTAACTGTGGAATGTTGGCATGAAAATAATTAAGTGTAAAGATTGATTAAATTTCGCTATGCTGCTTTCTACAGCCGTTAAATTTAAAGCTCATGCAGATGGGGCATGTATGTAAACTTCATATTATTTTAACTCATGAAATTCAGCTAAGATTTATGCTTGCATATTTGGTCTTTATTGATTCTGTAATATCAGAAGTATTTTTTCAAAGTATGCCACAAATAATAAAAATAATAAAATGTTATTTTTGTTTGATTTTATTTCCAAAACAAATATTCTTATAAATAAAACACTTTTTCAAAAAATATTTTAACTAAGCGTTTATTTTTACATATGAAGCTCCAAATATGCGAATAATAATTTCAGAATTACGATTCAATGCTGCTTCTTAAAACTTTAATAAATAAAATAAAATCTTATTCTAAAATGTTGAGTTAATCGTAACTTTTTATGTGAATTACATCCAAAGGATATAGTTTACGAATTTTGATATAGTAAAAAAATATTTCTACTCCATTTACATATTGATTGATTTCATAAATGTATAAGGAAATGGATTAAATGAAGATAATATTTAATTTAAAAAAATCTATAAAATACGTTCATTTTTTTTAAAACAGAGCAAATATATTTTGAATTTGGGGAAGAATAATTTGTATAAACAGTATTGATATTGGAATGAAGACAGATAAAAAATTTTTATTTGTAAGTCTTCCTTCATCATGATATTGAGACGAATCCGTTTTCGAAGATATTTCCGGAATCGTGATACTTCAAGACTTGAAATTAATATTAAAAACATTAATATCAAGAGTAATTTCCACTTGATCTGGGAAAGAGCCTACTTTAGGATATTATTCAAGACTTCTAACGGTATTCTCGGTGATCAACTGTTCCTCAATTTTTTGCAGAATAAAATTCTTTGGTATACAAATATTTATAAGTGAATGTAATTTTTTGCAGCATTTTAAAAATTTGATTTGAAAAATGCGACTCTCATTAAAAAATGTATGTATTGGGGGAAAAAATTAAATGCTTAAGTAAAATATTGTATGAGAATGAAAGTAAAACACATTTAAAAAAGTAATATAAAAGAGTTTTGGTGACATTTTTTTGAAAATGAAAAGCTGAAGATAAAATCGGTATAAATTTTGAAAACTAAATTGTCACGTTACCTAATTTAGAAGTATATAATATTCATTTAATAATGTCCATAATTAACATTAGGAAATTTTCGTATTATATGTCAATTTTTATTATTTTCTTTTGCCTTTTCGAATACTTCTAAGTACAGTATTTTAGATTCATTTATAGAAAATCATCATTTAAAATGTGTGTTATTTTAAAGATACATATTAGTTATATTTCATTATTTCCATCAATATTTAGTGTCTCTGTATCTTACTATTCAGGACTATAAGTTATATGCACTTTTAAATGAAAAATATTCATAAAAATAAAACATTTTTTCCGGTCAAATATTTTTTAAATTACAAAAAAAAATAAAAATAAATAAAATTTAAAAGTTCTATGTGCAAAAACTTATAATATGGAAATATTTCAGTCATCGATCTGCTATAAATTCGAGTGAGTATTATTTACAGAAGTATCAGTTTATAGAACGAAAGCACAATGTTTTATTGAAGATAGATACAAGCTTCACTAATAAACGTACAAATTATAAGTATTTTCAGTTATTTTTAACATTTTTGCATTTCTAATTTTTTATTAAGGAATGACACTCTTATACTGTTTCGAAGGAGAATGAATATCGTCAGTATGTATATTGTAAGACATCACTTAAAAAGTAATACAGAAATTAACAAATCTCTGTTAAAGATAACCTTCAAATGGAACAGTATAAGAAACTAAAAAATAGACAAATTTAGAGATATTTAAGAAGCACAAAAAGTGCTAAGAAGGTAGACACATTCAAAAACTTTGCGAGTAAACAAAACAGAATAACCTTGATTGGATTTCGCTACGCAAACGCACGTCAACCTTTTTATATTATAATCAATTCTTCAGTTGGACATTAAAAGCAGCCTTAGTACAAAAATATTAATGTTAATGTTTTTGGGATTTATAATATATATATGTATATATATATATATATATATATATATATATATATATATATATATATATATAATAATTTAATAATAATGTTAATGTTTTTGTGACTTTGTGAGTAAAACATTATTATATCTGTGATATATATAAAAAAATGTAATTCCTACAACTTTTGTATAATATATTATATAAATTACGAGGCTTGTTGTTGAAAGTTATACTGTTCGACAAAAAGAATCTCAATGCCGAAAAGGCAGATATATTGTGAGATATGCCTTGGCCACAGGAACTTCCACTCGTACAATGTTTTGGTCCTAAAGTGGAATTTTCCTAAAAATCCAATTTAGAAACAGGCGGGAACAGCAGTGCCAAAGCTGGGTATAGGAGTAGCACACTGTCGTCTTGGAAGACGTATTCTGAAGATGGGTTTGAAGGCTCTTATCGCCTTATTGCATTGAATGCAGTTGCAACTGGTCTGATGATAGTTGTAGTCATTGGGAGAACGACACGCATTTATCTCGCGTTCAGTTCGATGGTAATTTGAATTGAGATAGGAACATTTCTAACATTTTAAGGTCAGTATCTCATTTTCGAGACACGCAAAACGTTTTATTTCAACAAGATATTGCAAGTACACATGTTGTACATAGTTTTTGACCTTCTTCTAAATAAAAGGTATTCAATTGTTGTCCTGACTTGTACGGTATTCAGATCTCACAACAATTGAAAAACATCCAGTCATAGGTTTCTGAAAAACTGGTCCACCATTTCTCTCCACCCAATGTGGCTAAGAGAGTATGGCGTCATTGTGGAACAGCCTAAGCTTGTAAAGAATTTTAATTCCCCAGCGCGAGGACGCTTTCCAAATGAACTGGAATATTATATTCATTCTCAAAGAAACCCGAACAAACTTCCACGCACCCATCCTAACAGCACAACATCTATGCTTGTGTGGGACAAACTCGCGACCTTATGTTGCTCAGAGTTTTACCTGCTTTATAGGAGCATCATAGGTATTTCTTCAGAAAATCTTAGCACAATGTCTATTTACATTACAAGCGAAAAAAATGAGTTCCGAATTCTAAAATTCTAATCAGATCTAAAAGAAACGCATGTTGTTTATCGGGAAAATTTTAAAAGATTTATCCTTCCCACAATGTTTTGAACCTTATATTAGATTCAGGTGTTAAAACATAGAAATGATTCCAGGAAAGTAACCCTTTTAATACATTGTTCTGTATTCAGTGATCGGTGTGTCGGAAACAAATCCTTTCATCATTTTTCTTATAGAGTATTCATTATTTCAACCCATTATCCAACTGAGCTATGGTCTGAAAAACCAGTCTACATTCAAACCGGTTTTCTTGACTATTGAGTAAAAATGCATCCGCATAACATGTTATTCTTAAAATCTGAAATCCATTATCTTAGAATAACTAGATATTTCATGAAATAAAATGATAAGTCAACTAAAGCATATAAAATTATTGAAATGTACAATTTAACTCTATAGAATAACGAGTAATTGATGGTTGAAGTATGAAATACGGCAGGATGAAGTTCTTTGCACTGGCTGCTTTTGTTTTGAATTGCTTTTAGCTGGTTTGCAATGAATTTATAGAATTTAAACGGTGTATTTATGAGCATCGATCTGGTTCTCTTATTAAACATCCGCATAATATATATTATTCGAAAGATTTTAGTTATTTATGATCAATTAACCTAAATTATTTTGAACTTGTTTGTTTCCTCATCAGCGGTCTTAAGCCGAGGTAGCCTAGTAGGTTATGTTCTCATTAGTAGAAATTAGTGAATTCGAGTCCTAACTTAACCAAGGAACCGTGGCGTTTACTAAAGATGGCTGGAGCACGTGCAATAGGTCGTGTTTGCACAGTGTCTTCATAGGGAAATAACACCTCTTTAAGTGGTATCTGCTGCTTGACCTTTACTTCTACGTGACCCGACTCTGAGCCAGGAAATTAACATCAATTATTTCCTAGTGTAACTAGTTATTTCAATGAATAACTAGGTTAACTTTTTCAACTATTAACAAACTCGTTTGTTTATTTCACGGAATGCTATATTTTATGAAATAACAGATAACAACCTTCAGTACAATATATATATATATATATTTGCCGTCGGACATACACAGAAGAGAGAGACAGACGACGAGGAGGGTAACGACGATGTGATAGATGAAACAGACGCGATAACGTGAAGACGCGAATTATAATTAAAAGATGTTAAAATAGACAATGTGCTTCGATATTTAATTGTAAATATGTAAATAGTTTTATCTTGTTCTTTGAAAATATAATTAAATAATTTAAACTTTAAATGTGTTAATTCCTGATAATGAAACCCACAGAACCATGTCTGTGGTCAGATGTGGTATGTGTTGATATGATCCTGTGAAGAATAGATTGTGTTGATATGATGATGATTATAACGATGACGAAAAAATGCTAATTATTTTATGAAACTATAATAATATTCAATTTCGGATTTATTTTAATTACTTTGGTTACTACCGTTACAAGGATTAATCATCCAACAAGTCAAGCATCAGAAAAGGGTACGTATATATTTTTTATTTCAAGATGAAATTAAATGACATAAAAAAGATACACATTGCATTGCAGATCATTAAATCAGACAAAGTAAAAGTTCCATATAAATTTATTTTCGATTCTGATGGAGATCGGTCAAATCAAAAGCGTATAAAACATTTTTCTGGTTTTAATTTTGCTATTGAAAGTGAAGACTTTAAAAAGAAATTATAAAAGTAATAGAAGATAATTTTTCTTTGAACGAATAATTTCTAATAACTCAAATAGTTCTTTCAAAGGAAATAAATTTGAAGTAGGAAAAATAATACTTGGGCAATTGTGTTCATTGAACTCTTAAGAGGAGGGAATGAGCAACGCCTGTATGTCGAAATCGTTAGTAGACGAAACAAACAAAAATGAAAGCGAAACAGATTCTCCAATGCAATGTGGAAATAAAAATAATACTTTAAATGTATGTGTGTGGGATATTGCAAATGAAATTAGTAAAAATAATGATTTTCAAAATATTTATATCAATTATTCTGATATCGAATACACAATTACCAAATTTAATGCTGAGTTAAACAATTAAAAACATAAATAACTGGATTGAGAGTTTTGAAAATGAATCGAAACTGTTTCATTTATCAGATTTTCAAAAGTTTATTTTTGCTGAAAGATCGCTTGGTGGAAACGCCGTATTATTTGTTAGAACAGAGCCGGAAATAAACTCATGGAAAAAATTAAAAGATGCCTTGATCGACGAATTTTCCATTGAAAAAAATTCAGCTAATCTTCACGAATTACTAAGTAAAAGGAAAATGAAAGATTCAGAATCCGTTCAAGAATATTTTTTAAAAATGAAAGAACTTTGTCATTCAGGAAAAATTGATGACGCCGCGTTAATACATTATGTGTTTCAAGCACTTAATGATAAACATGAAAACAAAATTATTTTATACGGATGCAAAAGCCTGACACAGAATTTAAAAATAAACTTTAAGTGTATGAAGTAATGAAAAGTGATTCAGGAAAGAGTAAATATGCTTTCGATAAAATGAAAATAAAACATGATGCAAATTTTAGATCTTATTCTTTTGATAAAAATAAATCAAAATTTGATGGAAATGAGAAATATAATTCAAGGTATGAATCTAATGATAAATTTAATTCTAAGTATGAAAATATGAATATGAATGAAGTAAAATTTGTTGGTAATTTTGATTCAAGAAATAGAGTGTGTTATAATTGTGTATGGCTCACACGTTCATATATTTCTAAATATTATTATACATAAAAAGTTTAAAGTGTTTTTTATGTCAATCTTTTGGGTATAATGCTTCGGAATGTCCGCTCTTTTGATGATCAACTGAAAATAAATGCGATCAGTTCTCAAAACTTAATTCTTAAGGATGTTAAAATTGGTACTTTTATTAATTGATAATTAATTAATTGATACTGGAAGTCAGAAAACAATATTAAAAAAGAGTTTATATAATAAAATTAAAGACACTGTTGGTTTACAATCATCTAATATTTCATTGACTGGTTTAGGAATGAAATCAATTAAACCACTGGGTTATTTTAATGCAGAAGTTGAAATTGATAATTCAAAAGTTAATACAAATATTTTTGTTATAAATGACGACTCTGTAAATTTTAATTTAATGGTAAGAACTGACATTATTAACCAAAGTACTTTAATAGAGTTTCAAGCAATGAAGTATCGTTTCACTTTAACAAGAACGAAATAGATAATTTCTTAATTAATTTTGTAAATCTTAACAATGAAACAATGAATCAGAAATTGATATAAGTCACATTAAGGATAAATAATTGTGCTTTGAAATACATTCATTAATAAAATAATGTTTCTAATAAAGTTAAAAATGTTAATGTTAAGATGAAAATTAATTAAACTTATTAAATCCCATTTGTTCTTCCCCCCGATGATTACCACATTTTGAGAAAAAAATAATTCAAGCACAAGACACAGACGAACATATCAAAACAATTAAAAAGATATTAAAACAAAAACCTCTCATGATTATTAATTACTCAAAAATTATCCGCTTTATAAATATGTTAATAGTAATGAACTGTTAGTGGTCCCAGACGAAATGCAAATACGAGTATAGTTAAATTTGCACAAGAGAAAGGTCATTTTGCAGTTAAAAGAACTGAAAATAGCTTAAAATTTAACTTTTACATTCCTCAAGCAAAATATCGAGAAATGTTAATCTAATTGTATACCGTGTATTTTAAGCAATGAAAAAAGAAGTTAACAAGAAGGAAAATTACATCCAATAAAAAAAACGACACTTCTTTACACACATATCATGTAGATCATTTAGGTCCGTTAGAAAGTACTCATAAGAGATATAAATATATTTTTGCTGTGATCAATAGTTTTACCAAATGTATATGGCTTTACCCAACTAAATCTACTGACGTTTCTGAAGTAATTTCGAAGTTTGAACTCCAAAAGACTGTTTTCGGTAACTCCTCTTGCATAATTTCGGATAAAGGTTCTGCATTTACTTCAAATGATTTCGAAGAATATTGTGAAGAAATGATTGCGAAGAAATTAAACACATTTGTGTGTATAACCACCGGTTTACCTGGAACCAATGGTCAAGTAGAGCGCCTTAACTCCAGTATAACTTCTGTTATTTTCAAACTGTCGATAGACAACCTAGTAAATGGTATTTGCATGTTAGTGATGTACAACAGGTTATAAACTGAACTTTTCACTGAAGTATTAACACAACACAATTTAAATTGCTATTTGGTACAAAAATTAAAGAAAAGCATGACGTTAAAATTAAAGATCTCTTAGACGCAGAAATACAAACAGATTTCATTAATATTCGCGATGACCTTAGAAAAGAAGCTAAAAAACCAATTTTAAAAGTTCAAAATAAAAATCGCGAAACCTATAATTTAAGAAGAAAAATTCAAATTATATGATATTGTTGCTATTAAACGTATACAACAAGGTCCAGATCTCAAGATAAAACCCAAGTACTTAGGCTCCTACAAAATAATGAAATTTTTAAGCAACGACACCTACGATGTGCAAAATATTGGTTTTAACGAAGGTCCCCTGATTACTAGTAGTTGTGCTGACTACATGAAGCCTTAGCCCGATGTAACTTAAAATGTGCTGAAAGACGAAAAGAATACACCGATGACGACCAACTCCTGATTTTGACTTTTTTACCCACAGAATTGCTACTTTTTAAGACAAACTTTTTATTTCACACACACACACTTACTGTTACCTTTTCAACTTTGTTTTAAAGAATAGTATCTGAGATGTGTTCAAGACGTTTCCTTTTGAAGATGGCCAATGACGAGAGTGAAGATGCAGCTATCGATTCTCTAACCAGATGAAGACGAAAGAGTCCTCTATGACGGAATCTCAGATTCGAGGAACAAATGACGAGGATTTAGGTGAGAATTGAAAAGACGAATTAGAAGAGAATTGACAACACTGTTTAACTATTTTCTTCTTGGACATGTTACTGCTCCTATTCATTTTTTATTTCAAGAAATTCCTATTCCAGACGAATGTTGAGGTCAGCTATTGTCATCAGGATGGCAGATTGTGGGATTGAAACCGCCACCAGAGGGCCATTCCATTGTTTGTCGTCGGACATACCCAGAACATAGAGAGAGAGAGACGACGAGGAGGAGAACGACGATGTGATGATGGATGAAACAGACGGGATGACGTGAAGACGCAAATTGCTATTAGACTAATTTCGAATTATAACTAAAATGCTTTGATATTTCATTGTAAATATGTGCAAATAGCTATATATATATATATATATATATATATATATATATATATATGTATGTATATTAAGTCATTAAAAACTATAGGCATTCTGAAACTGTGAAAAGTAGGTAAACTATTTAAAATTTTGATATGACAAAAGGTATGAAATATTAAACTTTAAAAAGAAGAAGAATTAGTAAAATTTGAAGAACTCTCTCAAAATCGAATGATATATCGCAGTTAAAAAATGCCTGGTTACTATTTTCCATAGGAGAAATTCAAAAGAAGGATGAGAATTCATAATGAACTATTTGAAAATATTAAAAATGGGATTCAGTGGTTATTATCGATAGAACAGCTAAGGAAGATAGAGGGCGCGGTGATATTATGAAGAGGGAACAGAGGAGTGTGCCACTTAGAGCCCCTTAAATTACTCATACCCATGCATGTGATTTTCACTATCCATATCTTGGTGACCATAATTTAACTATGGAGTTTTCTGCTAAGTGCCTTGAGAAATCAAGAAATGATTTTAATAAAGAAACTTGCACGTTAAAAAATAATATCATTCTATTCTGAAGTAAATAATACTTCTAATTACTGGAAATACATACTTAAAATGTAATTAAAAATTTGTACACTAATTTTGTTATGCTGTTAAAATTTTGCATTTTGATGCCATCAGACAGATGTAATAAAAATAAAATGAAATAAATGACTCCTTAAAATGCAGAACTTTAAAACTTATTTTAGATTATATTATAAATGTTTAGTATGTATTACTATCAAAAAATTATGTATTGTAAATACACCGCTGGCCACCCAAATTGCAACACTAAGAAGGGAAAGAGATATCACAACAAACATCATTTACTAGGTAACGTGTTGACCAAGTAACGAATGATTAAATTTATAGACTTCTGTGAAGTGTGGTTCCCGCAAAAATCAGTAGCCAGAGTACCCACCTTTGTTCGAGATCACTGCTGCACACGCCTCAGCATTGATTCAAAGAGACTTTGGATGGGTTCTTGGGGTACAGCAGATCTAGCAGTTTCTACACATTGCCAAAATTGATCTTGTGTGGCAGCTGGGGATGTAATCTGGGCCAATTGTTGAGTAACCGTGGACCACATGTTTTCTAAAGATAAAAGTTCCAGAGACAGAGCCGAAAAAGGAAGCAATTCAATCTGCCTACTGACAAGGAACCCTTGGAGAATGCGTGCCACATGAGGTCATGCATTATTGTGTTGAAATATGACTGTCGGCAATCCCTTAAGATAAGGAAGGACAACTGGCTCCAACACCAGAGAGGTAGCGCTGGTTGCTTAAAGTACCGGTAATACGTACTAGAAGACAGCAAGAGTGATATCCAATACCACCCCATGACATAATACTCAGTACAGAACCAGTGTGGCGATGCTTAAGGCATCTATTCAGCATCCTATCTCGGTCTCTTCAGACTCGAATGCAACCATCGGGGTGTTGCAGACAGAAATGTGTGAAGGCAATTTAATTCCATTCTGCCCTTCACATCTTCTTTCATTAGACCATTGGCGGCAGAAACGTCTGTGTTTCTGTGTCAAGGGTAAACAAAGAAATGGATTTCTTCCGGACCAACTACTCTGCTGTAAACGGCGTCGAATTGTACGCTCAGACACTGGATGATGCGTTACAGACTAAATGTTCTGTTCTATAGTTCATGGTCAGTCACTGACACGCGCATAATTTGCGTGTCATCACGTAAAGTGGTGCACAGAGCTACCTTTGTGCGATCAAACACTTCGCTTCGTCGTACCTTCCTGCACGGAACGATCATATATCCGCATTACAGTAGTTTGCTTTCGTTCAACAAGAATAGTGATTTCCCGGAAAGATAATCCACAATCTCTTTAGGCCACTATCTTTTCTCTGTCGTGCGAGGATACTTGATCAAAAAATGGTCACTGTTTTCTATGAAGCATTATTGATCTTTTTTTTTTTTTAAAAAAAATTAAAAAAAAAAAAAAAAAAAAAAAAAAAAAACGCAATATGCAAACTTGAGATTGTCAAAATCTCCAAGCCTTAAATAGTGCTTTGAAGTGGCACCACAGGTGCATGTGAAATGCGTCTGTGCTGAATATTTAATCCTTTTCATATCACAACTTCGTAAATGCATGTTATAACTTTCATGTTATTTGCATGCTTCCTTCAGGGTGTTACATTTAAGGTGGCCAGCAGTGTATATTATACGTAATAGTTACTAATAATATGTACTTTCAAAAACTTTAAAAATTATTTTTTATTTTTGTTAGTTATTATGTATTGGAAAACAGTTTTTATATATTACTTACAGTTTAACATAATTTAATAAAAAAATAGTTTCTCTCTCCACTAGCCCTTTTCTTAAAACATTATATTTAAGTTTTAGAGTAGGCCTACAAATGGTATATATGTATTATTGCTTGTCGGTAATATTACACTAATATACTACGATAGTAAATTACTTGGAATGTATAAAAGAGTACAGGAAGTACAGGAAATTGTCAAAGAATGTATTTGTGTTGACCCTTCAAAATTTGGATTATATGCCACTATTATATAAGCTTAATTCATTGAATTTTTGGTGCGAAATAAAAAAAAATTTATTTTTCGTAAACAATTAGATTTGTATAAGTTTCAAATAGTTTTCATTAAATTTTTATTTGTTATTATAATTTTACAAAATATTGCTAATTAACTAGTTTAAAGATGATAAGAATAAAGTAATCATTTTTGTATATTATTAATTAATCATTTAAGTAATGAAATTTGCTGTAATTAATTGAAATATTTTTATGAATATTTATTTTGATTATTATTTCTTTAAGTATACATAAGATACATATATAAATTAAGCTGTAAAAGAATTGTTACTAGGAAATTCAGTTAATATTATTTTAAAGTTATGTATTCATAGTGAAAAATATACTTTTTAAATACGTTATAATATAAATAGTGTAATATGTTTCGTATCACATATTATATATATTTATCAAATATGAAATTTAAGCGGTTGTCTTTCTCCTATTAAATAGATTTCCTGCTCCTTGTGAAACACAAAAGTCTGTTTTCTTGTTTAATAATATTATCCTTGAATTACTTTTGAAAGGCTTATAAGGTGCTTAATCATGGTCATTAGATACTCCTTTTTGGGACCAAGTGCTAAACCTACAAAAGTTTTATTTGGTGGTTGATTTTGAATTCGATGATGAAATATTATTTACGTTTGCACATTTTTTCCTTTTTCATTTTTATCTCATAGTAAGAAATGTGGCAGTCGAATTTGAGTGCTCTTGGCTTCTCTTCAACAGTTCGTGGGTTTGATTCCCACTTCAAGTTCAAATATTGGAAGTGATCTAATTCTAACTTAAATTGTGTGTATAAGTGCCGGTGTAGTTAGCACTCTCGCGTACAAAAAATAAAAAAGTTTTCACTCTTACTAGTATAATATTATTTTTGCCTACGATTCCATCAGATATGCCAGCTAAATTCTCACCAATGATCCACTCTTCTAATTTTGGACTAATTTTTTTTCTAACATTGTTTTCATAAAAAATTTCTTATATTTCATATCATAACATAACATTATTTTTAATAAATTTTGTGGCTTCCTATAAAAGTTAGTAACTTGTTCTAAATCTTTATTTCCTGTTTAAGCGAAATTTCTCTGCCCTGGGGCGAATTTCCACTTTTTGGAATTTTTAGAAATAAGTTATTTTAATCAAAATATTTTGTTTCAAAGCAATTAATTAGTATTTTCAAATACTCACAGTAATTTTCAGTTTGCTGTGTTGGTTCCAGTCCAGAGCCTCTTCGAACGGAAAATACTGTAGACACTACTTTTTTCTTTTAAGTAATATTTTTTTTAAATATAAAAACATTCAAAACACACATTTTTATATTTTAAAAAAATCAGCTATTTTAAAAATTTATTATTTAATAAGCCTGCATTTTTATATTTCAATATTTTTTTAAGCTTAAACATCTATTAAACATTCAAAATATATTTTCTGTTTTCTTTGTTTTAGATTTGAACAATTGTGGAATTAATTTATTTTTATTCAAGGAATGTTAAATATAACCAGAAAAATTGTCTTGAGAATTAATAGTTGATTGCTTGAAATTTTGTCACAAATTGAAATTTACTAGGCTTGAAATTACATTTGAAATTTAGTAGCTGTAGTATAAAAGAAAATGATTTTATAATAGTTGAGTGAAATTCGTATTATTTAAACTATCTAATGTGATTTGTTATGCAAGATAATATAAAAATTACGCATTTCCTATTTGAAATTGCATATCTTTTTCAAAAATAAAAATCAAATATTTTAGCTATTGTAAATTTAAAAAAAAAATTGTCACTTGTATTATCTTGGTTAAGAAATGTAGCAGAGCACATCAGTATAATTCCAAAACTTGTTTACAATCTTCGTTTTGATGTAAAACTTGTGCTTTTTTTAGCAGTGCTCATAATTATTTTGATAGATTTTTACTTTGTTTACATAAACTCATTTTTCAGGTCATAGATTTCAGCCTTATTTTTGCTAGGGTAAGAAAACTGCCCTTAACAGCAAGGGTTCCTCCTCTCCAGTTTGCTCGGGGCTACAAGAGTTTGATCTATGACGATGTGCTCAAAACTTGATTGCAAGAAATAAGAGTGAATTTGAATATTATTTAAAAATCATTTCGATGCAATGATGCAACCAATTTCTTTTTACTTTAAAATAAATGAAAGTGCTTAATTCTTTAATGGTATACGAAAAATAGGAAATTTGTCAAAATTAAATTATATACTGCTTTGATACAGTTAGAATTTGCTTTAAATTTAGTCCATGGGGAAATTTTAGACATTCTAAGAATGTTTGAAAAATTGTAATCACTAAAAATTCTTTGTGTGTGATTGTAATTCTGTTTTTTGTAATTTGCGACAGATTAGATATTTCTACTCTCAAAATAAAACTTGTGATGACACATTATATTATACTCAATTGGATTAACTTTCTCAATCAGAAGTATGGTAAACACATAACACTGATTAGTACTCACTGCAAATACTAAATGCTTATAGAGTTCAATATTGATTCTTTGGCAAATAAGAGCGAAATCATTGATACCGAACATTGTAATGAACAATCCTTTTTCAACAGCCCTCACTGAAGTGTTTTCTGGAAATTAGAAGAGAAGGTGTCAACAAATTTTAGGGTTTTACACTATATTTTTAACTTAATTTAAATTACAATTAATTTTAGCAATTTCTTGGCTTTTTTATTTTTAGTTGCTTCTAACACTCATGCAATATGATATGTTTTTAATCATTATATCATTGCATGAGTGTTAGAAGCTACTAAAAGAGAAAATTTTTAAAGAGCGATTCATAAGCTATTATTCGCCGAAATAGTTATCCCAATTATTTTTTTTATTTCTGAATGATTTTTACGATCTGATATTAAACGATTTTTTTTAAATTTATTTTCAAATTAAATAGATATTTCTCAAAATTAAAAGGAAATTGAGAATAAGGATTATTCTTATAAAAATCTTTAATTATAGAAATTAAAACTTAAATTAGTTATGTAGCCAGCTGAAACTACAAATACATTCAATAATTGAAATATAGATAAATACACTACATGTAAATTTAATAATAAGAATGAAAGCCAAAAAATAAATTAATTAAGTTATTTAATTTAATATAAATGGCATGTTTACTAATGTATATATATATATATATATATATATATATATATATATATATATATATATATATATATATATATATATATATATATATATATATATATATATATATAATGTATATTTATATTCACAAAAGGGGCTTAATAATTGTGAAATGTTACTAGATATAAACGAATATGGGTATATCTCTCTGCTCGTTGTCCATTGTGTAATCATGGTGATATGAATGCCGCTCACCTCAAGAACTGCCCTGAAGTTTTAAAGTTTATGACTGACAACTCTTTTGAGGCCAATAAAGGACTTTACTCTTGTTTTTATTCTTGTTCATCTTTTTACTTTGCTGTTTGTCGATTGATGGCAGAGATGCTGAAGACGGGTATAGGATAAAAAAAAATATCAAATATAAGACACATAGAACTGTAAATATCTTTACAGCTCTACGTTTTATATTAACTGGAAACCGGTAAATATCTATTTACCTAAGTATAACTTGAGAATTATGCAATAAGTATTTATATGCGGGTTTTTAATCACTATTATGCCATTGTTCTTTATTCTGTGAGGTTTAAATCTCCGCACAACAATTTATCTAACTTATTAAACGCATGAGTTTTTTTTATTTATTGTAGTTCCTATCAAAAAACAAGTAATATACTCTTATTATTGAATATAATAATTTTTTACTCAAAAACTATTGATGTGAGCTATAAAATGGGTAATAATGTTGAATTGTTCAATATTTTTAGCATTAATTTTCAGGAAACTTCGTCTTCAGAATAAAATGAAACCATGAATAAATTCTATTTCTTAACTCTTATTGAATAAAATATATAATTTTATAAACAATAGTAATCTCTATAATATTTTAATCACATTACGTTAGTATATTTTGTAAAAAATAAACATTTAGTTTTTCTCAGAAGAAAGACAATCCATTTCAAGAGTTGAGGGAGTTCCTCACTTTCAAATATCATGGATTTTAATAATGTCATGGACCACCCTGTCTAGTGGTCAGAGTACCTGACTGCGTATAGGGAGGCCCTGGGTTCGAATCCCGGTTCAAGCATGGATGTACTTTCTCTCTCTATCTATCCTGTCTTTGTCCTTTCTGTGTATGAATGAGCCGTGAATGGTTGCCTACCCTATAAACGGGTTCTTATGGCATGTGTGTATTGAAGCAGTTTGACTGCATACCAAATATGGTTCAGTATGAAAAAGTGAAGCAGCGCTCACCATATTGTCAGCCTAGCTGGCATAAAACAAAAAAGAATAAAGCTCCACGAATAATTAGCACAAATTTCAAGCTCATAAAACAAAGGAAAGTATGCATAATAAAATTTACAGTGAATACATTATTCTATTATATAGTATTTTGTTAATTTATTAATGAAAACTGCTATAGAATAGAATATTGTATTCAATTTTAATAACATTTACTAATTAATAATTTTATCAATAATTTTAAAGTCATCAAATTTTTTTTTCCAATTTTAAAAAATATAATTCATTTCTAATTAAATTAAAAAGGAATTTAGTATCAATTATTGCTCACGATTCGCATTGCATGCTCTTTAGCTATTTAATACAAAAAATACATGCACGTTTTTTTTTTTTTTTTTTTTTTTTTTTTAAATCTTGTAATTTTTAAGTGGTTAAAGTTTAAGGCGTATGTGTATAAAAATAAGAACATATGTATAAAAATTTACATTTTATATATAAATTTTTAATTTCATTGAAAGTATTATTCCAAATACAGTTTGCATTATGTTATGAATTTTTGTATTTTATTTTTCAAAGGTATTTAAATCGTTACTCTGAAAACTATTGAAACTACTTATAAAGAACCAGAGGAAGATGTTCAAAACATATCAAATAATATAATGATATCAATTTTCTTTAAAGAAACAGTACAAAATGTGCAAATCGAAAAAAAAGTCGATTCTTTTTCTTGTTTTCTTAATCTATAAAATAAAAAATGAATCATTCTCTACGTTATGTAAAAAAAATTACTTTTCGATAATTTTAGACAAAATTATTAGTGCTATAATTAAGTAAACAATTCACCACGCCCCTTTTTATGTCTGTTCGAAAGCGTGACATGTAACACGAGGACAGAAAATTAGAATGAATATCTACTACTTTCCAATGAAATATATGTATTTCTAGAAAATAATAAACCTTGGATATCAAATTTTGACTACTATTAAGCTGATTTCCACTGTTAAAGCTTAAAAAAAATCAAATTTTTTTTTTTTTGAAACATAATCGACCACGCTCATTTTATGAACTCTCATAATATGGAAAATAACTTTTTCCATGCAATTATTTGCTAGATTTTCGTTTCAAATTGCGCTACATTTTTATCATTTCAGTATTATTTAGTTTTTATTATTTGTATGCTTTTTTATGGCATCACTCTAATCTTGTTGATTTTTCACAGCTTCCATTTTTATTTTGATTTTGTAACTTGAATTTCTTTTCGCACTTCCACATTTATAATACATTTCTTTTCGAAACTACATATCCATATACATTTATATAGAAATATTGCGTAAAATATTTTTTTGAATAACACATTGTAATTTGCTCCATAATGCATACTGTTAGTTGAAGATACAGAAAACTGAAAGGAAGATCCACGAAAAGAAAATTTATCTGAATTAATTCGTAAAAGACAATCGAAAGCTGAGGAAGCTGGGACCTGGGGAAACGGTTGACAAAACATTTTGTTTTCCAGATTTAAATGCACCAGAGACTGTCCATTTAGAGAATGATATTCCTGCTGAAAGTTCAAATGAGTGTGCTCTTATGGACAGTCTTCCAAGGAATACGCAGTACAGCGATGGTGGTGTTACCTCTTTAGATGTAACTACTCATAAAAGTTATAGTTTCTTAGGAAAATTAGAACTTTCCTGTAAGTCATAAAATAAAAAAAAATTGGTTTAGCTTTTTAAAAGTGTAACAGATTTTTTGAGCTTTGGAAAAGGATAAGCAAAGTGGAATTTCTCTCGAACAAGATTGTGCAACCAAGGGTTGAAAAAACATTTTCTAAACGGGTATAGGATTTGGTTAAAAAAGGCAGTGTTCCATGGCGAAATATTAAAAAAAGTGCATTTAGGATAGAATATTCGGAGTTCAATTCCAATTTAAATCGTAAAGCTCAGTTACATATTTCTGTTCTAGAAATGGCATTGGCAGAAACATTTTTTTATATGACATAATAATTGATTCCCATACAGATCTAATAGAAATTATATCAATGCACTCTACGGAGTGTTCGAGATCTCGGGGAAGACAGCACTGAAATCCACAAGTAGAAAAAAATCAAAACTGCAAGGGTTGAAGGATGTCAGTAAATCCAACAGCAAGTATCGAAATATACAGTGTGGAAATTCAGACTAATGGAAACGTAGTTAGTTTAAAGTTGTTTCCATTCATCCTTAAATCAAAGACTCTTGATTCGTCATGGGGTTATTGAAAAACAATGGTACTTCCATTCTGGAATTTTCAATTCCGATGGGCTTCGAGCTGAATTTTACTAGTTACTGTGCGCTTGAATGACAAGGGACCACTGTGGATTTTTGCCTGAAAAAAGGGTCCGCCAGCTAAAAAGGCTGTTAAACCTTGATTTAAATAAACTAAAAAATTAGGAAGAAGATAATGAAAATATCTATATCTATCTATCTATATATCTATCTATCTATCTATCTATCTATATACATATATATATATATATATATATATATATATATATATATATATATATATATATATATATATATATATATATGTATATAAGAAATTCTTGTCTAATAGCTACGATAAATTACTATTTGATTCTTGTATACTACATAATTTTTTACACTTTTGAGTATGATATTTACTGTTACAGAATCTTGTTCAAAAGTGATAAAGTTAAATCTCTATAGAGCAGATGTAAGCACGAATAGAGCTTCCATTAATGATAAAAAAATTGATAAAGTTTCCATAATTAAAATTCCTTATATACTATATTTTGGAGATCCTTATTTCAATAAAGTAACTAAGACAATTTTACACTTTTGCAAATGCATTATTTAAATAAATGTCTCTTACATGAGATGTTTGAGTTCTTCAAATTTGAAGCTTTCCCAATAAGAGGTCAATTATGAGAATTCTGAGATTAGGAAGCGAACCGTTGCTTTTCTGGATTTTGGATGAACTCCCATTTGATAAAGAGAAGGATATATGAGGTATCGATCAAGTCAACTTCGATGTGAGCATCAGCAATACATGACAAATAATGAGAAGAAATTTTTGGTTTTCTTTAAAAAGAAAGCTCTCGGAACTCTTTCGCGACTGTTTGGAAGAAACGTAAAAGATGTTATTTTATAAACTGTATAATGATGAAGATGTTATAAAATGAAACCGATGGAGAACATCTACCAAGAAGGAGTGTCGGGAAACAAATTTTTTCAAGGTAAAAGAGGGGAGAAAATTGAGGAATGAGGGGGCATAGAAGAGAGACTCCTGAAAAAATGGCTGTAGAGCCAATAAATGATAAACTTATGAAAACAATAGAAATGTTTTCTGTCAGATATTCAGTAAATGAAAATTTCACAATCTGCATTTCATTGTAGTTCTTCTTATTTTACTTAAAAAACTGATTTCCTCTATCTATTTACTAAACTTTCATTTGACTCTATTGTTCATTTTTATTTTACAGGATTTTTCAAAAATAAATAATCAAACAAATAATTAAATTTATCACACAAGAAATTCTTCACCCAATTTTAAACTGGTAAAGTATTTAAAATTTTGAAATATTCTGCTTAAAATTTTAAGCATGGAAATGCTGCGTTCTTTCTTTCGAAGGATCTTGATATGGAAAAGAATAATAGGGTCCATGATAGCTCCAAATTTACCATTATATTATTAACTCTTGAATATAACTTGGCAGATGAAATTTTAGCTTACGTTTAAATGATTAAATTTAAAATTATTTATAATAATTTTATTCATTTTAAATTCAATGACGTAAAACTTTCTTTAAAATAATTAATACAATTAATTTAACAATAAAAAAGTTACTTTTAAAAAACTGTCAATATATTAAAAATCTGTGATGTTTTTAAAAATTTGTGAATTGCATTCTGTTATTGCATTACATTTCGATGACATAGCTCACATCTGAACTATTCCTGAAATCCTTTTCTACACATTTCCAATTAATTTTCTAAAATTATAGTGTTCGCAACTATCTCTTAATTAATTATTATTTCACTCGAACTTTTCATAAACCATAATTCATATTTAAAAGTATATATATATATATATATATATATATATATATATATATATATATATATATATATATATATATATATATATATATATATATATATATATATATATGCATAATTTGGTAATAAAAATTAAGAAAAATGAAGATAGTTTGAAGAAATATGTTTTAGAAATTTTTAGCATAAAAAGTGAAAGATAAAGTAATTTCAAATTTCACAAAACAGATATGATTTTTAAGAAATAGAAATTCTAATAAGAACAAGATGAGACATTAACAAAACAAAGAAATCTAATTAGAGTAAAACGGGAATAAGTGAAATAGAAATTGGAAACAGAAGAATTGCTACAAAAGAAGAGGGAAAAAATCACAAATAAAAGAAATAAAACTTCTTACAAAGCTTTAAGCTTTGTAAGAAACAAAGTCTTTAAGCAAATAAAAATAAGTCTTTAAGCAAATAAAAACTATAAAAAACATACCTCAGAAAAATTTTAAATGCAACACAGTAAATTGTAATTACCTCATTTTTATTTTCCACAAGTTAAATCGAAATTTTTTACTTCTGTCTCTTAATTTTAAGAAAATATTATTACCATTGCTCATGTATTCATATTTATTCATTAAATTTTTATGAAATGATTTCACAATAATATTTAATATTTAAAATTTTCCTTAAATTTCCTTCCTTGAGTCTAAAATTTAAAAATTAATGTTAATAATTGTGAAAATATATGAACCATAAGATCATTGTGAAAAATTGTTTCACATTGAATTAAATTAAATAAAATATAAACCGAAAAGTTTTCTCCCTTTAATTGAATAAAAAGCGCATAATTAACCTCATGATACCTCAATTTATTAAATATTTTTGCGTAATAAATTATCATTAATTAGTTAACATTTAAGGAAGTTTGTGCCTGAACAAAATACAATGAAATTATTTATTCAAAGCATTTTTTCAAAGCATTTATTAAAGTATTTCATAAAAATAAAAGCAATTTATAAAAATGTAAGAAAACTCCAAAAATAAAAGCAATTTTTAGAGTTTCTTTAAAATAATTAAAAAAATAAACAATTTGAAACGCAAATGAGATGTAAAAAGTATCGATCTAACATAGGAAGCTGGAAAAAATGCTGCAGTTAAAAACAACAGAGTTAAAATAAAATAATTAAACTCTTGTACCAATAGAAAGGAAACTCAAAACATCATATTAAATACTTTGAATAAAAGCATAGATTAAATTATAGTAATATCTTATCTATATATCTGTTGGCATAAACTTTGAATTAATGATTATTATATTCTTATAATTATTTATAGCACAATATCAAATATGCGGCAATACGCAGTACAGAACTTCAAAAAGAGGTTAAATGTGTGTATTATATTTGTTAATATATACTTTAAGATTCAAAAATATTCCCAAAACTATTCTTTAAATTTCTATAAATATTTACCGTTTTAATGGTATTGCAATAAAAAATCATATTTTTCCTAGAAAATCACAACAATAGAAAAATAGATGAAGAGAAATACTAGATGGTCAAGTTTGCTGCGTTTCCAAAATATGACTATTGAAATGAAAAATTTCTGTTACTATTTGATTGCCATCAACAAAGAAACATATTTTTAAATGAGAAACTTTCATTCACGATAATAATCTTTTAGTAAATTTTTGAAATGAATAAATAAAATATATAAGCCATTTAAATTTATTATACTCTTCATTTTACAATCAGTTATGCACGATTCATTATTTATATTATCAACTTACTCTGTAGGTTTTTTTATATGAAGCATTCTGTGAGATTCATAACAGGATTTTAACAATTTACATGATTAATATTCCTTAAAATACAGTAAAAAAGTTCTGTTGCTGCTTGAAACCAAGCCAAATCATATTTATTCCACTTATTTCACTGATATTTTAACATTTACCTATGCTACTTTTTCAACTCTACTTATCCTAAAAACTGATTAACACGAACATATTTCTTATTTTCTTAATCCATAGAAACGTGGCCCTATCTTCTTGAAATGAAAGAAAATTCATTTCCATCCTCTCTTACTTGAGGTATTTATAGGAGTCACTCCTTACAGTTTCATACTATCAAGTGGATTAACAACTGCTGTACTGCCCTTCTTAGAAAGAGAGTGGGCCACATTCATGTGACACAAGGGAAGATTATCAAGCACCCACCCAGACACATGCTTCATTTGTTCAATAGTCTATTCTCCAAAGGGCACTGGGAATCTTACAAATTATCTTCCATAGGAATCCCTATGGTGTCTGTTGAATAACGGAGTTTTTGCGCGTGTTCTACCATCATTCTACTGATGATTGGAATACATACGGCCTATGGTCTAAAAAATCTATCTAGAACTCTATATTGTATGTATTGACTCACTGAAAATTTTTTAATATATAATGTAACACGTATAGATTTAAATGCATTCCGTTAGCTGTTAAATTCTTTTATCCAATCGAGATAAAAGACTCAATCCTAGTCCTTGTTGAATAACGACATCCCTGAAAGAGTCTTCTCCACTTGCTATTCGGTAAATATTTGCTCTTACAATATATTCCATATATTTAGATTATACTTTTAAGAGAGGAAAATTTCCGAAATTTGGACACAATTGATGAACGTTTTTGTGGACAGAGATTCATCTTCTTTTGTACATAACATATACCAATTAAATAATTACCATTTTAGAACATATATTTATTACCTATCTCTAATGAAGATATTCATATTGGTCTGCGGAGAGTATAGTTTTCGTTTATAAGCAAAATTTTGATTATTTCATTCTGTAATGTCATTTTTATCTGCATGAAAAATAATAATACTTCTATTATTAGATTCAACAGTATAAGAAGAAAAATAGATTTTGTTAGAAACATATTTTAAATACTTTATTAGCATTTGATAATATATAGTTGTTAAACATCTTATTTATGTTGTACCTTTCCTAAAATAACTGCATTTTGATACAAGTTAATTTTCAAACATAAAATAAAATTTCTGAATAAAGTTAAAAAAAATTAATTTTATGAAGACGAGACTTTCGAAGTGAGATTTATTTTGATTATAAATAAAATATACTATACATTTTTGATACAAAACGCATTCAATGGATTCTTGTATTGCAAATTTGATTGTTTGAATTATTCGAAGGCCAATTAGCATTCACCCATTAGTTTGCATTAGCATTTGTGTAACGTTAAGGGAACCCGTATGAACCGATAATTATAAGCAACGTTTTCAGCCCCAAGTCTGGTTTATCGATGTTAAAATATGCAATGAAATCGTAATTGACAGATGAATTTTAACCAACGGATCGTAAACTCTAACTGCATTTCGAACACAAATAATCAATACTTTTCTTTCTGCTCAAAAGAGTAATGGGTTGGTTGGATTAATCAATACTATGAAAATTTCATTTCTAAAAGCGAGTTTTGATGAAGGGTTGTTCTGTTTTCAATTCGTCGCATCGGTGATATCGATCGCATTGGGTGTCGTGAGGTTTTGAGTAAAATTGATATTTTTTTAGAAATATTGAAACATGATCATTGGGATACAATAGATTTAAAAATAGCTGTATATTTCATGGAAACATTCAATATCTTTCAAGTGAATGGTTTGTATAAAAGATACTTTTTAAAAAAATACTGTTGCAAATAAAAAACGACGTTACAACATTGAGATCAAAGATATTAGAAATATCATTGAATACCCTTAGTAAAATATTACACAATAACCAATTGTGAATGACGATGCACCTCTATATGAGAGTTAAATGTTAGTAAAGGGAAATATTTCATCATAAGTGTTATAGATATTTAATTTTAATGCTTATTAATGACTCTTTTAGACTTTAATGCATTGTTTTTGCAGAAGCTTTGATTTTCGTACGCGCAAGTATTGCTCTGGAAATGAAGGCTATTCCGAAAGTTTCAGTGATAGAAAAGTCCTTAAGTTTCGAATATCTGTGTGTGTTTAGACTTTTTACTTACTTTGAAGTTAATGCAATTGGTAATTTTGAAAATTTCCCCCCAATTATACTGTCTTCAAATAGAAATATGATTATTAATAACGTAATTATTGAAGTACTACTATAAGAATAGCAAAAAATAAATATAGAAATTAATGTGTTAGATCAAACTTTTTGGATTATTTTTAAAAGTGGTGAAACTGTAAAGACCCATGAATGCATCCTTCTTACCATGGGGAAATATGAGGAAATTCAAGCGCTAAAAGTTTTTTAAACCTTCAAATGGATATGTCCATTTAGTATAATTATTTTTGCGACATTATGTTTCTGACTCTTGTTATTTTCTCTTGGGACGAAATATTTTTAATTAATTTAAGATAACTATATCTTTTATATATGATCTACTTTTTACATAAAGGATTATAAATAAAGCTGCAATTATTTATATTAAATAGCATGTTAAGCTAGTTTCTTAGAGCACGTCTTTAATTTTCAAGTTCCAGAACCATTGCCGTTGAGTGTAGCCTTTTGGTGCTTCATATTGGACAAAATTAATGACGTGGTTGACACCTGATTTGACACCTTCCTGCCTATGGCACACCATACCAGTTATGAAATCATGTTATCACAATGCGTAAATATCTTTTTTTTTTTTGCTTCGACTGATATCATATTTTTAAAAATATTCTGTTAGTGAACATCATTATTAAATGTAAGTTTAATTAGGTTTCTTTCCACTACAACCACTTTCCATCTGTAAAATTTATTCGACGAAACCAAGAAGTGATTGGGAACCTAAACGGATTGCCAAACACTTCTTGAGCTTGAGATGATGGTTGAATAATTAGACTTAAATGCCTTATCTCCCAGTTAGACGGGATAATAAAAATAATAAATACAGAATGATTTGTAAAATCGAAATTCATGTATAATTATTAAACTAATAATTTTTGATGAGAAATTAAGTATTGGAGTGGAAAATTCTAAAAAAGTCATTGTAAAAATAAAAATAGCCAATCCTATTTCAAGTGAGTAAAATAAATAAACATAATTTATACATAGTCGAGAAAAAGCGTTGAAAACCTCTAATTGATATTACATTTTATTCAATGTATTAAAAAATATTCATCATACCAAGTGTCTTAATTCCATTGAAATGAAACAAACAGAAAGCAGAGAAAGAAGAAAGAGGAGCATTTAAAGTGAGTAGTTTTTAAATAAAACAGCGTTTACTATTTTGTGCAATTATTATTTGAAGTTTTCATTTTCGACAATCTTTGTACAAATTAATTGGGCAAACAAAGACATATCTTTGAGAAAAATTTTGATTTGTATTAAAAATAATTATTTTAAGTTTAATGATATTTAGATGCATTTATAAAAGCAGAAAACTAAGAAATTGAAGTAAGTGAAACGGTGTTACTTATGACAGGGCCGTGGTAGCCTAGTGGTTAGGGTATCAGCTTTCCAGCCGGAAGGGTGGGGTTCGCTTCCCAATGCCACCAAAGGCCCTCCGAGTACATGCGATATACGTGTTCGTTAAATCTGTGGAATCGAAAGTCCTATGGTCGGTTGTTGAGCAGTTACCATGGGTGCAATACTCTGAAGAAAATTTCCTCCCCTTGCAGATCAATGTCAAAAATGAGGGAGCGAGTCCTCTGGTGTTGCCATCTATCGGAGGGAGGACTTTAAAAGAGAAAAGACGTTATCTCCTTCGTTGTGCTCTGATTAAAACGAAAGACGCTCCCTATTGACTTAAATTCGCATTGCCAAGGCATAGCGAGCTTGGCTTGTCCAAGTGTCATATTTTCTACAAAAAACAATATATTTCTCTCGAAGTTTAATTATGAAAAATATTTTTATATTAAAATAGAAAATTTTTAAAACTAATTTCAAATCACAAGAGATTTATTTGCTTCTTAGTTATTTAAAAAGTTAAAGAATAAAAATAAGAAAACTATCCTGGAATTTGATACTCAAATCGAGGGCAGACCAAGGCTCTTGGGAAACATTTTTGCCTAATCATTCTTTTCCGTAAGAATCTTTTCAGAAGTAAAACGTCTTATTTACATATTGTAAGAAAAAAACCCAGAAAATATCCATGCATATATCCTAACATATGCTCGTGCCGAAACTTAATGCTAAACTTCCATTGTTTATTAAAGGCAAGAATCAAACCCGAGATCTCTAATTTCAAAAATATAATCCTATCATCAGGTAAAGCTGAAAGCTATTTGAATAGAATAAATACGAAAAAATGTAGATTAATTTTTATTTTAATTGGTGCATTTGTGAAAACTCTGTGTACGGATAGACCCCAAGGAAAGAGATTTCTGTCAGGAGGAAGTATATTCTATATTAAAAACACTCTGATTCATTGATAGAAATGATAACATAGACAGATAATATACATAAAACACATAATTGAGAGAGTTCAATTCAAGGTATGAGAATTAATTTTTCACGCTTAAATATTTCCCTCTACAATGTGAACCCATGCAAATCAATTGGTAAAAATATTATAATTACAAATGCTAGTGAATTGAATTCCGAACTCAAGGAATTCACTATTGATAAGACCCTTCGCTATTGATAAGCTCATATTTCGCAGAAATAATGCTTTTATTCATTTAATTGAAATAAATATAAATTAATCAAATGGTATATTGAAATTAAATATGGAGCTCTAATGTATGTTACATCTTTTATTCTATTTTTTGTGTAAAGTATATGACAACGTTAAGAGCCCTTTCATGTCAAAAATAACAAGAAGTCAACTGCAGAAAATTTCCCTATTTTGCTAGGATTAACAATTCTTCATTTGCAAAAGACGAGTGCTAATTTCGTAAGCAAGTAAAAAATAGAGTAACCGGAAATTGCGATTGTAGTCTTACAGGTAGTTTACATGTGACACAGATTCTAGACGGTAAGATTATTCAAGTGACTCTTTCACAATTTATCCTGTTTTGTTAAGACTCCTGTAAATTGAAACCATTTATATGAAAGTAAAAGAAAAACCGGAAATTATGTGTCCGGAACAAGGAAAAGTTAATGTTTCTATTACGATAATCTGCTGAGTCTGCGTCCAATGGGAATGCAATGCGAATTGGACAAGTTCCAAATTATCTGATGAAATTGTTACCGCGTAATGAATGAGCGGCTTGCTTCATTTGCATGCACTCTCGTTTACTAAATACCGGATTGTTAACGTACCACACCGTTGCTAGCTCCTGTTTGGAATAATAAATCTCCTGTGACGAAAAAGTATTTCTATTAGATCAGTCTCCTGAACGAAAATTGAAATGCTTAATCGTCCCAAAACAATTGATGAAATTTGGAAATGTTGAGAGAAAAATCATCTCACAGCATTTATTTGAAAAAGTAATTGTTTCAAAAAACCATTATTAAAAAATTAACCATTGAAAAAATATCTTAAAATGCTAAACGTTTTGCATTAGATAGCATTCAAGCAATTCTACTAGGAATTAATTTAAAAACTATCAGAAATTTTCAGAGGGGACATTTTCTACCTGATTAAAAATTACCTGATTAAAAATTTTGATAGCTTAATGAAATAAAGAATAATAAAATGCATTACATACAAAATAAAATTTGGATAAATAAAGCTTTGTATTTATAAATATCGATAGCAAAACATTTAAATAGTTGTGATTAATATTTAGAAATATGAGTATAGCTGACAACATTTTTCATCTACAGCAATTATCTGAGAAACATACATTATATATATATTTACACTGAGGCAACTGGCTTTTTACAATATTGCAGCCAGTAAAATAAACGAAATTTCTAGTGGTTTATTAAAATCTCAATAGAATTGCAATGTAGTCTGCAAAGTATCTGACTTGGAGTGTAATTAAACATGTATAAAAATATAATTAAAATTCTAAATATATTCTTCAGTAGGATATATAAACTGCTGGACAATTGCTAAGGACCGATAACACTATCATCCATAGTAACCACAAAATGAAAGGAAGCAAAATATGGAAAATTAGAATAAATGTGGGATAAAGTAAGAAGAAGTATGCGTATGCAAATTTTTTTTTCCATGTCTGTTCATCAAGTGGTAGCTTTCATAAGTACTTTAAACGTTTTGACGCGTATGGACAGTTGTTGTTTCAAGTCAAAGTTTTACAGGAAAGATTTAATAGACGAACTTGACATTTTTGGCATGTCTTCCCGACATCATTTAGATGATTTTATGCGTGGCCAAATTATTGGAAAGATAGAAGAAGGGTGAAAAATAACAGATGTTGCCAGGGAGTTTGACATCGCTCACAGCGTCGTTTCACGGCTGTGGAAGTCATTTAAAACTACTGGAATGTGTAGCAGGCGGCACGGGGGAGGTCGTCTTAAAAGTACGACGCCTGCAGAAGACCGATATATCATCCTATCAGCAAAAAGGAACAGGCTCACCACAGCTCAGCAGGTGGCAAATCAGTTTCTTGCTGCCTCAGGAAAGCAGATCTCCCTAAAAACTCTTGCCAGACGTTTGAGGGGAGGAGGAATATACGTCCGCAGACCTGTTATGTGTGTCCCATTGACCAGACAGCACCATACTGCCCTTTTACAACGGTATCGTGAGCATCGCAATTGGACTCAACAGAACTGGGCATGCGTACTATTCCCAGATGAGAGTAGGTTCAGTTTGTCATCATATTGTAGACGCCAACTGATTTGGCGCGAGAGTGGTACTGCTTATCATCCAGAAAATATCAGGAAAGGGACCGATATCCGACATGCAGTGTCATGGTGTGGGCCAGCATCATGATCAATGGCCGCATGCCCCTATATGTGGTTGCGAATGGGACTATGACGGGCCAACGATACATTAATGAAGTTCTAATTCCTCGTGTTCGTCTTTTCCGTGGTGCTGTCAGTGATAAATTTGTTTTTATGGATGACAACTCAAAATGTCATCGAACACTCGCTGTTCAGGATTGTCTAGACAGCGAGGATATTCAACGCGTCGTATAGCCATCACTTTCTCCAGATCTAAACCTTGTTAAAAATGTGTGGGATGCTTTGGGGAGGCAAGTTGCTGGTCTAAACTAGCCTCCGACAAACAAGAACACCCTCATCCGAGCACTCACAGAGGAATGGGATAAATTACCTCAACAGCTGCTGGATAATGTTGTGCAAAGTATGATACGACGTGTGAAATGTTGCATCACACTCCACGGTGGACATATCCCGTACTGATACCTTTCATCAAGGTACCTACTGACTTTCAGATGCATTGTTCCATTTTTTCGTATGCAGCATCAAATGAACTTTTTTTCTTTCAGATGTTTCACAGCTTTTGTACTTCCTAGAACAATAAATATTCTTTATTATAATGTCTGAACAGTGTGGCAACTGTATTTTATCCAACTAGGTCTCATGTCTCGCTTAATGTTATACTACATTGAAATTTGTGATCCGTTTTTAGCAACTGTCCAGCAGTGTGTGTGTGTGTGTGTGTGTATATATATATATATATATATATATATATATATATATATATATATATATATATATATATATATTGATAAAAATTAAAACTGTTTTGTGTGTGTTTGGAGCAATTTATTCACATACCTAATTTATTAGCAAAAAAAATTTGCATCGTTTTGACAACATAAGTTAATATCGAATCGCATGTACTCTTTACACAGAAAGTAAATTCAAAATAATTTGTTTTGCGCTTCCATTACAGAAGAATGCCCTGCTTCTAGAAGACTCGAATCTCTATACAAACGTTTAAGTTCACTTAATCTTAAATGAATGATTCGCGGCGTTATCTATTTATAGCAAGCGTTAAGATTACCAAGACATTTTGCTTTATTTTTTTTTTATCTATTTATCATGGAAACATCTTTTACTGGTCAATTGTATACACATTTTGTGGGATACAACAGATACATCACAAATATCTTATGAGGAAAAGTGGGATAAAAATGAAAAGTTGTTGAATTTCCAATCTTGGCAGAAGAATTCCTTGCTTATTCTCTTCATTTAAAATTTTAAATTTCTTATGAATTAAATTTTTTTTCTAAAAACTTTATTTCCATTAATATTTATTTTGCAAAACATGCATTATTCAGGTCTGTTTTACAAAATTTTTTAGTTTAGTTCTCCTAGCATGCTTTATAAATTTCTGAAGCATAATTGACCAGGATTATAAATGTATTTACATTTTACATCCCTATATATATATATATATATATATATATATATATATATATATATATATATATATATATATATATATATATATATATACATATATATATGATTTTTTTTAGCATTAAGTGGCCTAATTTGAAAATCCAATCCTGTAATAGAAAAGGAAACTGGATAGAAACAGTTATGAATGTGCCCAACGGTGTTAAGCAAGATGTTTAAGAGAAACTTTTACCTTTTTTATATCTGTGATGTAATAGTCTTAATTGTGGCCGCCCTTTCTCCCAACTTAGTCAGTTCTATGGAGCACATAATGTCTTTAACATGCCTCAGGAGGACATCCAATAGTCCATCCGATAACTCTACGTGACTACAAAGGGAGTAATGTCGGGTTATGTGATTTCCATCCAACTACGCTAATTTAACAATTTTTTTCATTTCTTTAATTTTTACTACTTGCAGTAGTGATAGTACTTGGTAAAAATAAAATTATATTCAAAATGGATTTATATATATAGTAGAACTTTATGAAGGAAAATTCGATTTATCTTCCACATATCCCATATAACAAAATTATCTGGTTTATCTATCATGTTCAACATATATGATTTGAATGAAAGGATTTCAACTGGAGAATAATCTATAATCTCTGTTCTGTACCAAGGAAGCACTGTTGCAACATCTTTATATGTAAAAAAGAAAAATCCAACGAGAATCCAGTGAATGATCTTCAGCAGAGAAGATGTAAAAGGAGAATCAACTCAATAAAATGATGAGTTATCCTTTGAAATCCTTTGCGATTCTTTAGCTTTTGACAGCAGCCTTCACCGGAGCTAGTGGATTAATTGATGATAAACTATTTTCAACGAGTGCGAGTGTAATGAATAAATATCAAAATACTCTTTGAGAGCAGTCAAGTATGTCTTTGAGCTTCCTTGGTCATTCCATGAGATTATTTAAATTATTAATCTGAATTCAATATATTGAGCTAAACAACTGATATTCATGATTTTTGTTATTGATTAACTTAATTGTAATAAGCAGGCAGGGTTGAAAAACAAATAAAATTAAAGAGAATGAAAGCTTATTAAAATGAACACACCTGATACGAGATTTAAAATAGTAGGAACTTATTCATAAAACAAAACTGAGGATTGCGACTCTTTAAATTCATAAATAAAAAATATCAAAATATAGATATTCATTAATAAAAACTTATTAAAGATTATACTACACCTAATAAACCAGAAGGTTGGAATCTATTTTTTCCTTCTTTGGAGGGTGAGCATTAGTCACAAAAATTTTTTCAAATAATTTAAAGTAGAAAATCTTTAAAACTTTCAGTTGGATCAAACAAAAAAAAAGAAATTCTCAACAAAACTTTGCATATTATTCAACGAGCTTTCCCAAATAACTTTAGGAAATTCACTTAACTCCTTAGAATTAAATGGTAGTGTTTTACAAGAGTGTTTTTGAAAAATGGTAAGGTTTTGTAAAGTCAGCTATGATTTAGTAGCTGATGTTAAACAAATGTACAGAATGGTTTTAATTGATGACAATCAAACTAAACTTTTGATAATTATTTATAGAGAAGGAATGAATGAACCAGTTAAAACCTATGAACTCAAAACAGTTACGTATGGCACAGTTGGTACACCAAACCTAACAACTAGTTTTTCAATTATCAAAAAACGAAAAAGAAAAATACTCCTTGCTTTACCATTTTTAGAAAGAGACTTTTAAATGAACATTGGGTTTAACTGAAACAAAAATCTCCAAACAGAACTGATAAATGTTCTTAAAAGATGAATTAAAAACAAGGTCTATAATAATGAATACAATTTTCGCGAAAAAACAAAGGTGTTAGGTTCTGTGGAAACGCAGCACAAACCACTTAACTTTTCAAATTCTGACTGAGAGTGCAATTCCTCCTACAAAACATTAATGCTTTCTTCAATTTCAAGAAATTTTGACTTCTTCTTGAGCTTAGTGACAACGGAAACTATGATTTTCTTGTAAAAACTTTAGGGTTTAAATTTAGACTGGAGTGATATTCTTCCTGTAATAGAAACACAGCAATGGCAGTACTTCATTGAAATTTTGTCAATGATTAAAAATGTTAGAGTTGAGATGCGTATTGAACTTCATGGATATGTGGATACATCTGAGTCTGTTTATGGCTGTATCATTTACTGCAAATGGACATCAGAGGCAGGAACTTTAGAGGTAAATTAGACTTCTAACAAGTCTCATGTGTCACCTTTCAACACAGCTACAATTCCGAGTTTGTAACTGTGTGCAACAGTTCTTTTATCGAAACTGATTACAAAAGTGAAAGATGCCTTTCATCTTAAGGAGAGTGACACCTATTACTGGAGTGTATCCATGATAGCAAATTTTGTAATCCGAAAGGATAAAAATTATTTGCCGAAAAACGTTTTTGGTTAACCGTGTAGAGATAATAAAAGACGTGACTGCGATTCATCAGTAATGTCACTATCTTCCAAAGGAAATCCTGCTGATCTTATTTTGAGAGAAATGGAACCTGCTAAACTAATTAAAAAATGAACTGTAATTTAATAATAATATTTTCTTGTCTTATGAAGAAAATTCCAATTGAGAATTAAAGTAGCAGAAAAATTAGTAAAATTAAGTTAATTGTCAAGTTGAAATGTGTATCTCGAAAAAATTTGCAACTGGCAAAACTAAGATAAAATGTTTGTGCAAGGATTGATTATTAAAAGTAAATGAGAGGATAAAAAATGAGACTAGAAGTTTCAACTGCAAATTTTCTATTATTCTTCCAGAAAGGAATAAGCTTATAAAATTCTCTATAGAAATTATCAAATTTTCATTTAGGTGCAACTAATTTGTTAAATTTTTTAGACAAAATTTTTTATCGATACTAAATAAAACAACGTGTTGAAAAATTGCGCGCATTAAATGTTTTAAAGTTAAGCCTATAGTAGTTTAGTAACTAATGGGTGATTTCCCTAAAAAGTGGGTGATTCCTGATTTCTAATTTGTTTGCTCACAAGGTGATTTCTGTGGAACATTTAGTCTTTCACAAACTGTATCTATGTGTTTTTATATGTTTGGTTACCAAAGCTATTCATCTCGAAATGATAGCAGATTTAACTTCTGAAGCATTCATTGTGTGCTTGAAAATATTTGTTGTTCGTTGAAGTTTGTGTTTAAAACTATATTCTGATAATGCAACGAATTTTTCACATGAAAATAAGGTTTGTCTGGGCTGTGCTACTTAGTTTGAAAACCAGATGAGAAACTTGCAAATTACCTTATAATAGGGGAAATTACATGGCATTTTCTGAAATCTAAAGCTCCCAGTTTTGGTACTCTGTGGGAGATTGGTGTGAAAGCATTAAAATTTCATTTTTATTAAAGTGTGTAACAATGCTAAACTTTACTATGAAGAATGTTTAACTGTTATTACTCAGATAGGAGATACTCTAGACCGCTTGTATCTCTCTCATCATATGTTGTATTAACATTTTCTCACTTCTTAATTGGTAGATCTTTAAATGCTATTGTTGAACCTAATTTAACTGAGATTAATGGTAATAAATTAAATAGCTAGAAAATATTAAAAAAACATTAATCAAATTTTTGGAAGAAATTTCAAGTGTCAAATCTTAATAATTAGGAACAAAGGTACAAGTGGAGAATTGATAAAGATAATAAAAAAAACCAATGAGCAAGTATTCATCAAAGATGAAAATCTACCTTTTCTCAAAAATTATTATTGGGTAAAATAGTATCACTTTATCTGAGTGATGATATATGGGTCAGAGTCATCATTACTTTAAGGAATCTTCAAAAAATCTGATTCAGATTGTTATTATTTTTTTCTATGATAGTTTTTGTTAGTGTATATATTACTTTATATTAATTTGTACTTATTTAAATATTTTTGGTAAATATTTTCTCAATTAGTTGTATGTTTATCGGTTGAATGTAATTTTTCAACGTGAGTCGGAATGTTCTAGAAACTCTGTTGCAGCATCTTTGTATGTAAAAATGCGAGTGATTGTTCTTCAGCAGAGAAAGCAGTCAGAGGAAATAAAGAGTTTCTATTTAAGATATTTAAGCATGTTTAGGAGGAACATCAATAATGCTTAACATTTAAATAATATAATCAAACTTAAATTAAATTTTTCACATAAGAAACCTGTTTCAGCAATATCGGTGTCAGTATAAAGCACTTTTTTTTTTGTTATGGAGAAGATATTAATTTTTACATTACTTGAATATTATTTCAAAGAAAGTTCGAATTTAAAATGCTTAAGCGGTATTTAAAGCTCGAGTTTATAGAGAAAATGAATCAATAACTTGAAAAATATAGTTTACAGTAAAAAGTTGTTAAACAGTTACAGAAAAGAAAAGAAAGAAAAACTTCCTTATGCGAAAGGAATGAAAAGGAATCCTTGTCTGAAATCACCTTTGTTCACTTTTAAATACAAACAGAAAGAAATATCTACACATGTAATATTACAAAAATAAATACAATTTTAACTACAGTAGAACTTCTATTGTCCCAATGATTTTTTGAATTTCAGAAAAATAAAATAAATGAAGATGAGAAGAAAAAAACGAGAAAAATTGAAATAAAGTTCAAGAAAGAGAAAGGTATGAGAAGGGAGAAAAAGGGAATAATGCATCACTTGCAGAAATTAGAAATATTCTCCTGAAAATTCCTGAATGTTCAGAAGCTTGTGCTGATAAATGAATTATGAGTCAGATCCTGGATTTCAAATTGAAAATGATGAGAAACTTATTAAAAGTGTTGAGGTTATTGTTAATGTCCAAGCTGAAGAAGACACAGGAAAAACAGCAGCAACTGCTTTGACGGGGATAAAGTGTCAACCCGAGTTGAGCCATTTGTACATTCTCAGTCTAGTAGATGCTTGACTTGACAGCCCGAAAAGAGATGTAAGCGGTGAAACAACTCTCTGACCAAGATGTTCAGCCAACAATGCCTCTCATTTGCAGTACTGTACATAGATACTTTATTAATGTACAGCACTTCTACATACCTTTTCATGCAAAAGTGTTGTATTTTCATTGAAAAGATTGAAAGTTCTTTTTCTTTAAAAATATGTAGTTTTTCAGTCATTTTTAAAGAACAATAATTAATTAAAATCAACCCTTTGTTCGAAAAAATTCAATTATGTGAATATTTGAATATCTGAATGGGAGTCTGGTCCCAGTTGATACGGGTGATGGGAGTTCTACTGTATCTCAAAACATCTCCAACTAAATAAATGGATGCTGGAAGCTGGTTTAATACAGACAAACACAAATGTATATGAAGCCATCGCTATGAAGTTCAGTCAAAATATGGATTGTAAACATGTCATTGCAAAGTTCTGTTCAATTCCCTTCAGTTGGTGTGCTATTCACAGCAATCGTTCTGCTAACGCAGTCGGCTAACTTGTGTTATTGTCGCGAAAACTGAATCCTGATACAACCTCAAATGCCATTACAGGTTGATTTCGCCTGAGTTCAGTTTCATCTATTCAACGTCTATTTCCTCTATAAATTGGTCATGCGTAGTAACTTTTTATACAAGTAATTTGCATTTTTAACTGAAATTCTACTTAAGAAATGAAAGTTATCGTATAATGCATATGAATGTTTATGAATTCAATATTTTGATTGGAAAAAATCAAATTTCTTGGGAATAGCTCATAAATGCAAAATATTTTGGGTAAATAGTTTATAACGTTCTGTCGTCAATAACTTTCAGTCCAGAGATTTTCTATTAGAAATATTTAATCTTTTAATAGGTTTCATTTCTGTGAGCTATAGATTTACTTTATAAACATTAGCAATTATTTCATCTGATTAATTTAATTTATTAAAATGGATACATTTCCGAAAGATATAACTGGCTCATATTTCATCAGTTGATAGGTAATTCAAATACAAGAGAAAAGAAATTATGAAAATGGCTGCTTTTTTAAAGATTTGAGTTTCTTTAGACAAAAATAATTATGAAAACGATATTCTTTTTTAATTTTATATATAACTTCCATATCTCATTTATATCCTTAATATTATAAATGAAAACAATATCGCTTTTGACTGTTTATAAAGTTTTATGATGTACATTCAAGGATCTTCTTCCTCCTTTTAAAACTTAGGAAAAAGAAATACTAAGAATAAAGTATGTTATTTTTGCATACTATTTATACATATTAATTTACTAATTAAATAATTACATTAGTTATATTTGCATTGAGTATACTTCAATGTAAAGAAAGCAATACTCTAAAAATTCTTAGTAAATAAACATGCTGCTTATACACCAATATATATTGTAAGCATAACGAAATATATATTGTAAGAATAACAAAATATGTTAACGAAATATATATTGTAAGTAAATCTAAGGAAAATCTTACAGCTATATTTGTGAGCGAAAAAGAGGTATATTATAAGGCTTTGTGAATTATTTCAAATAAACCAAGTTACTCATTGTGTTAGAAGAAATTTCAATCGTGGATATATCTTGCATTTGCAAAAGAAGAAAGCGTTTTTCTCACTGTGGCAACGCACTGTCTCACAAGATGACATGAGCTCAAGTAACCAGGAAACATTATAAATTATTTACATATGAAGCAATCTTTATTTATTTCGACTGCATTGTCATTTTTGTTTGCAGAATTGAAAATTGGACACTTTAAGTCGTACGAAAATTGAAAAATGTACAGAGCATCACATTTCGTGAACATTTACGAAAGGGCCGCTCATTTGTCAAATTTAAATGGTTTTCATTTTAACTGAAATCAGCTTCTTGTTTAAAAAGAAACTTGTCATAATAATAAAAAGAAATCGTTAATTGGTAAAAGCAAACCATGTTCAACTATCACATATTATATATTTCTGGATTTTAGCCCATTTTTATTATAAAAATGCCAAACAGTTTCAATATTATCATATATGTGTCTGATTAATTAAAGTTTTTAAATTATCCCACATAATGTAAAAATTATTCAAAGATTCATTTTCTTATATTGTGTATGTCTAATAGACAAAACAAAGTATTTCACATAAAAACGAAACATGCAATTTTTTTTCAGTTACAAATTTCTTATAAATTTGCTGAAATCTGATGCCGTTCTAGTTACCATACAATGAATTTTACCGCCAACTCTGAAAGGGACTTTTGCAGCGACAGCTGATGCATAGCTCCGATGACGAAAGAAATTAATTTCTAGTCGGACGAATCAAAGACTGGTTTATCAGGGTAATTTTTGTTACAACTGCAGTCTTTGATAAAGTAAAACATTCAATTATATGGAATAAAGTTTTTGATAAATGGAGTGTCCGTCATATGTCGAACTGTTTACACATCAAAATTTTGAGGTAAAATCAAATGTTTTTCCTAATTTTTTCATGTATTCTTGATTAACATGTGTGGACAAATTCTGAAAATATATGTTCTTAAAAGGTTCTCAGTTTCCTTTTTTTATACTTTATACAGATTTTTTTTTTAATATTTGAGAGTTTCAAATGTTTCATGGAAATTTTGAATAGCAGTCTTTTTTATCGGTGTATTAATATTTGCTACGATAACTTACAGGAAATAAGATTAAATTTTTCACCTTGATAAATTTAGGGCCATCACTAACAATACAGTAAGAAATAAATATAGTTTATCAAATTCAATTTCCTAAAATCTTATGTGCTTATAATTATGTGAACATTTTTTTCCGAATTCATTTAAAAAGTAAGAGATATATTCCATTTTGAAATTTCTGTAAGAAGAAACATGAAACTTACATGAATACAAAGGAAAAGCTACAAATATTATAACATTATTTACATTTGGATAAACATTTTTTATAAATATATAAAAAATGTTTATCCAAATGTAAATAAAAACGGGTAAAAATGACTCAAAACCATGCATTTGATTACAATTTACGTTGGAAACAATTCATGACTAACAGAACTCTTTTCAAGAAATGCCACCAATTGTGGAAAAACAAGAATCTTTTGTTAAAGGAAAGGAAACCTCTCTCATAAATGTATTCACATAGCAGTTTATAAGGCAATGAAATCGCTCGGTACCCAGAGTAAATATATAGGAACTATTCTTGATTTCTCTCTCTCTCTCATTACATCGTCTAAGAGGAAATCAATTCTAGGGCTCCAAGAAATTTTATCAAAAACCTGCCCATATAAGGCATATTTAAAATTACTCTTAGCACATACGCACACACATATTTATATACAATTTAAATTAACAATATGAGTTTGACTTACCCTTCACGAAAACTTCTAAGTGACTTTTCTATGCTTAAAGAGTACGTCATTCCAACTGTACGAATTGAGTGTAGTAAGATGCTTCATATATAACTACCTAAAGAAATATTATATACTCAAAAAATAATATTTTCCAAACACTAGTTTTAAATTTTAGCATTAATTTGATATTATTGCAATATTCTATAACAGTGTACATAAATTTAGAATGAAATATTGTAAACAATAACATTTATTGTAAACTTAATCCATTGGAGAATTCAGCTTAAGTTTATATTAATTTAATGTGTTTGCATATATACAAGTATACAGTATATATATATATATATATATATATATATATATATATATATATATATATATATATATATATATATATATATATATATATATATATATATATACACTAAATTAAATCAATCATTTACGAACAATGGCTTTAAGTATTTTAAGATATTGTCAGTGTTGAAAAGTGCATAATTTGGACCTAAGATTATAAAAAGATACTTTGACACCCACAATTGTTTCTCATACTCAACTGCATCCAAAAGCATTTAATAATGATAAAAGGTAATGTTTAATGGAAGGAATTCCACTTCTGTTGTACCATATATGCAAATATTGTAATGGATACCGTGCATTTAATAAAACATATGAAAGAAAGAAAGAAATATTCTTATGCTACTCACAAAGTGGAGCACACCAAAATATCATTCGAGATTCTTCGAACCAATATCTGCTGTGAAAGTTGGACAATATCCTGAAGCCGACCCTAGTGATTATTAAGTTCCGACAAGCACAGGAACTAAATTTAAAACGCCATTAAAGCACACTCACAAAGTATTTTTAACAGATTTTTTTATTAAAAAAAACACTAGAAAAATAGTTTAAAGCTTAGTTTTTTCAATAATATTACGTCTTCCTTTCCTTGCTATTCAACTGGCACCGATTGCATGGAAAATGTAGTGGAAATTATTCTACCTTTATCTCTTCCGCTTTGTATCCTTTTAGTCCAAATTATAGAAAATTGCCCTACATTTTGTAAGACACCTTCAAGGAATTTCTGCTTAAAGGGAAGTGTCACATTAAGTACTAGAATTTTAAGCAGATATCTTGCGTGATACTAGGCCCCGATTTGGAATTGTGGTAAGATTACGCTCGTAACGTCACGTAATTTTCTTGTTCACCCTTTTATCTGCCAAAAAATGTGTTCTTGACCTGATTAATAAATCTGACATGCAAAAGAAAGACTATTTTATGCCTCTATATTTATGCACATGAGTTTAGGTCGAATGAGATTTCTGGAACTCTCTATTTCCTGCAGAATCTCGCAGAGTGATAAAACATTCAGATGAATTCTGATGAAAATTCTAAATTTTGAATGAATTTTAAATATTTCATTCTGATGATTCTTCTGAAGACATTCTGAATAAATTATATATTATATATATAAGTGTGTGTGTGTGTGTGTGTGTTATAATTGCTTTCTATTAGTAAAGGTTTTTATCAGGTTAAACATCACATTCTATTCATGCTTCCTGTACTCTGAAAGTACATGAAACAGGGTATGTTAAAAATACATGCCGAAAATATGCAATTTCATGAAACTTTTCCTGTAAAGATATTAATAAAAAGAAAAAATATTAATTATTAATTACTAATCACACTAAAATTTTTCGTATAAACATTAGAAATAATTTGTCAAGATAAGAGTACTGTATAAAATTGTTCACTTGAATCTTTACTGAATTTTGAAAACGAAAAACTTGCATCCTTATTAGAAATAAGAAAATGCATTATAAGTGTCTTAATTTATTATCTATTAGTTTTTTTAACATATTTTTTAAAAAATCTCAGTAAATAACATAACTAATATGTACATAATTTAAATATTTTGTAATGGCAAATAAGACGTTGAAGGATATTCATCTAAAGCTATTGATACACGGAAGACAGGCGCATTATTCCAACAATAATTCCATTCTTAAACAATTCAGGATATTTAAGATTTATATTTTATGCCTGTGTGTTGCTTTACCCCAAAACAAAATGAATAACATTTATTATTTAATTCTCATCCCAAAACGATAAAGATTAATAAATATCTATTTAACTTTGTTCTAATTTTTGAGAATTCAAAGTCTCATTTCAATTTATTTCCAGTGATTCCTAGGAAGGAAGTTGGGGAGATTTCCGTGTTTACTCCCATGTCAATCAATCTCTGTAAAAGGTCTTAATGGAAAATAATTTATGTAGTAAATTGCTTGTTAACATCATTTCAATTTATTTCCAGTAATTCCTAGGAAGGAAGTTTTTTTTTTTTTTTTTTTTTTTTTTTTTTGACAAATAATTGACAAAAAATAAAGGGGGTTTCAAAACAAAGCTACATTTTGGGCATTACATTTGGACCATAGTTTCTCTCTCTCTATGAAATTTAATAAATTATCTATTTAGAAACATAAATTCATCAGCCATTTTTCAAACAAAGTCGATTGCTTAGAGACCACCGCGTTCTTCATAGCGAGCACGCGTGCCTGTTGGTGTGCATACTTGGAAATTTTCAGTTTATTTGCGACTCGTCAGTTTCTGTTAAAGGTCCTCCTGAAAGGTAATTTATGACAACAGCCTTAGGATATTCAGTTGCAAACTGCAGGTGATTCCATTATGTTGTAGAATTAAAAAGTTGATCTGGAAGAGATCCCTTCACATCCCTATAGTAGTCTGATTCTGTTCAGTACACAGACACACATTCACACACACACACACACACACACACACACACACATATATATATATATATATATATATATATATATATATATATATATATATATATATATATATATATATATATATATATATATATATATATATATATGTATATGTATATATATATATATATATATATATATATATATATATATATATATATATATATATATAAACAAAGTTATTGGATTTCTTTAAACAGATATTTTTTTTTTTTTAGCTTAAAGGTAATTCAGTGCATAGTTCAGTAGATGAACAAAAATTCAAAACAAGCATATAGTTTTCCTTTTTTAACCATAAAGTGTATGTTTCTTTCGTTCCACTTTAGATCTTGAGTACACCAGTTTATTACAATTCTCATTGGTTTAAAATATCCAAGATGTCAGATAACGATTCGTCTACGTCTTATCGTATTGAGAAGGCATCATAAATCGAACTTGTCGACAAATTTTTTGCCTGCCTTCAAACTGCATTCTTCAAGCGGCAGCAAACAAGGCGAAGTTCACCATCGAACGTCGAGAATATTATTGGAGTTCATTTTGTTAATAAAATGATTCCTTATACAAGAACCAAAGCATCGGTTTGAGAAACAGTTTTTCGTGGATTCACGCTAGTAACACATGGGCAACAGAACAAAAAAAAGCAAAATAAAATAGACAAGATAAAACATCCCTTTTAAGGTTAATTTGAATCCGCAAGAATGATTTAAATGTTTAAAAAATTTATTGATTAATAGTTGTAATATTTGTAAGCAATCTCTTTTAAATCTTAAGTACGCGTCTTGCGTACGCCAACATTGAAATTTTATTTATTTATTTTTTGAGTTGAAATTAATTTTGCAAAGACACGAGCGAAACATAGATGTAAAATTTTGGAGGAATGAATTCATTTTAACTATTTCCTTTATTGGCTTATCATTGAGAATGGTGCATTGAAGTTTTAACTTTGTTTTTATATAAATAATCTTTAGTTATTAGCAAATAAGTTCTTTACTTTTAAAATAACTACAATTATATTAACAAACCTTCAAAACTTGTGATGAAGTGATTAGGTTATTTGATTAGTTTAATGCTAGCTGTAAAGAGAAATACATATTTATTATTCACACACACATATAAACATTGAGCTATAATAACAGTTTTATACTGTTCATTATGATGAAAACTCTTCCCAAGATTTTTAATAATAATAGATCACACGAAGTATTTCATAGAGAAAATGCATGGTCAAAAATTTAAAAAAATTTTTCAAATGACTAATTGTGTTGTTTATCAGATTAACTCATAAGTAAGATTAAATGGTTTTTGAAATTTTGAAGAATATTAATAATGTTTCATTTAAATATTACTGATATATTCATTAACATTATTACTAGTGGAAATTATGCAAAGAATTACAAACTATTATTTAAATACTGCACTGATTAGATGACAAATTGTTACACGAGAGCTTCTTTGAATATATATCTGTTTACAAGTAATTTCTTATGTATAAAATTTCGAAAAATGAAGTTTCTAACGAAATAAATTCTAAAAGAATTTATATACGAGGGTCAATCTGAAATTTTTGAGATGCAACTAGGTTTTTAAAGTCATACTTAAAAATTTTAGGTGTGTTCAAAGTAGTCTCCTCCAGCATCAATGCACTTTTGTAGACGAATTTTCCACAGATTAAATGCCACAAGCCATTCATTTCTTGGAATAGATGAAAGAAATGCATTTATAGCTACATCAATCTCTTCTTCTGAATGAAAACGACGTCCACGTAAGTTCTTTTTAGATAATAACCAAAAGTCTCACATAGCTACATCAGGTGAATACGGCGGATGTTCGAACACTTTAATTTGTTTTTGTTTAAGGAACTCAACTGTTAATCCGGCTGTATGTGAAGATGCATTGTCATTGTGAAGCATTAGTCCCCTAACATTCAGTTCTTGTAGAATTTCTGGAAGACATTTTGTGGTATACCAGTTTGCTGTTATTGTCTTCTGTCCTTCCAACTTGATGGCTTTGACTAATTCCGTACTTCTGAAGAAAACGGCATACATCACTTTTTTCAGTGCGCGTTTTTTCAACATTGTCGGCGAGGACTCATCTTCAAAGACCCATACTTTGCTTTCTTGACGTGTTGGAAAGTCAAAAAAAGGCATGTACGTTTCATCACCTGTTTCAATTTTAGAAATGATGCGGTGGCCACCATCATTTAGCAATTTAAGAGTTTCTTTACCGATTCTGATACGCTCCTCTTTTTGGTGCTCAATTAGATTATGGGGAACCCAACGGCAAACTACTTTTTTCATATGTAGTTCTTCATGAATGATTTTATGTATGGCTGCGGATCCAATGTTAAGTTCCTTCTGTATCATTTGATAGGTACAGCGATTATCATCCATTAACATTTTTCGTATGGCAGACACAATATCCCGGATTACTGCCGATTGGGGCCTTCCTGTGTGTTCTTCATCCTGAAGTAAATTGCTACCTCATCTAAATTCTCTAAGCCATCTGAATACAGTAGCACGAGCTGGAGATTCATCACCAAATGATAAATTGCAGCCGTTGAACGCATTCTTCTTGATTTAATCCTGCTTTAAAATCGTAGAAAATCATAGCACGAAAATGTTCTCGCGTCAACTCCATTATGTCTTGTGTTTAAAATTTATTCTACGCTAAACAAGATGAATTAATTCAGTAAAAATTCGTCTTCTGTGTTAAAATACTTTGTATTTTAAAATTAAACCGTTTTTTTCTTATTTTGAAAATTCTCGTCTGGGCGTATCTCAAAAATTTCAGAGTAACCCTCGTATAAGTAACTATAAAATTTATTCATATTCTAAATAATTTATTTCACTTTTAAGCATTAATGAAAATCTTAGAAGCACAACATGGATGTAAACATTATTATGTTGTATAATTCAGATCTATCCCCTGTAAATCAAAATTCTATGTCGTAATTAATTTTACTATCAAATTATTTATTGTTTTATAGTCTATTTCTCTCATGAATTTTTTTATTTCATTGATGCAAATATTATAGTTTTTTAGAAACTACTTAATATTCAACCTAGAAATTATCAGTGTTTCTTTAAATGTACACTCATGTCCATAAATTAAAGATAATCCAGAATCATACATAAATTGAACTCTTAAAATAAAAATTTTACTTTCAGTTTAATTCTCACCGTTCATATGCAGGTACCCCTTATACCAATAGAACACTATTGAATGACACCGTTACAGTGGTGCAGGATTGCTCGTTTGGGGAGGAGTTATTCTGGGTTCCAAAACTAGACAGCATGTTCAGAATGTAACAATGAAAGGCCACATCTATAGGGATGTCATTCTGGAACAACATGTTCGTTTGTTTCGGGGCACCATGGATGCAGAATTTCTGTTCATGGATAACAACGCCCGTCCTCACCATGCAAACATTCTAGACGAATTCCTTCAATCGGAGGATATCACCCGTATGGACTGACCAGTATACTCTCTGAACTTGAATCCAATAGAGCATGTGAAGGACATGCTTTTCCGACGAATTGCAGCCCATCGACCCCCTAGCACATGTCTACTGGAACTTCAGAGAGTATCACTTGATGAGTGGTGTAATATTCCCCGAGATCAGATCGATAATTGTATACTCAGTGTACATACTCGTTGTATTGCATCGTCTGAGGGCATACTATGTATTAACCATCATACCAACCATTTTATATTGGTTTTTGTAAAAGGTTCTTTTTGAAATTTGCTCTAAGGAGTAATCATCGCAATTTTTATTAATGATATCAAACATATAACATCATTTTTGCTCTTTATCTTTTGTTTAATAACTAGACTTAACAAACAAGTCACATTTGTTTTGATTTTGTCTCTTTGCCTGAACTTCCGTTATGCTTAATTTATGGACACGAGTGTAGTTTAAGATATCCTTTACACACACACAGAAAATAAACACTGAAAAATAAATGATATTATTTGATTCCTTTCTTATTTAAAGAATATTAGAACTTTGATCTTGTGGGATGTAGCTAAGATTTTAAAATTTTTATTTAATTTGCTGTTAAATTTCGCAAATTTTTGCTCATAAATTAAAAGGCTTCAGTTCTTAAAATCTTATTTCTGTTCCAGCAAATTTATTTATTTTGTTTTTAGTTAGATTAATTTATGTTATTGTGTAATTATTAGAAAACAATTACACAATAACATAGACTTAAGAATTTCTTTCTATGACTATTTGACTATTATCTAACGTGAGGAGAGGGCAAATGGCAAAACTCTAAATATGAAAGTAAGTACATGAGAGATTAGTGTTGAGTACCCATTTTCAGTTTGAAATGATACCCTTTTCTTATGAATGAATGCCATTTCTCTGTTTGCAGACCCGTATGAAAGATGAATGCCGTCTAATCCAACGTCTATAGGCTTGTTAGTAACTGCTGGTTGAGTGAGATCTCATGTGCCAAGGAAACGATCGCTCATTTTGCACTTCTTTAAATTTTAAACAGAATTAGATTCAATGTCAAAATTTGTCTTTAGATTAACGCAATGATATACAAAAATTTTATTAGAAGTTGGGACCATTTCTAAAATATTTTAAATAATCAAACCCATTAAAAATGAGGGATATTGTTCCCAAATTTAATCTTATGAAACTCACGATTTTGAATAAATAATGTTTTTGAATTTCGATACTCAATATATTAATTGAATATCTACGTAAAACTAATGGAAAAAATAATACAAAGGATAGACCGTTTGTAAACGTAATAACCTATTTTTATTTGTAAAAAGCATTGAAAATTACAGGCTAATTTTTTTCTTTCTCATTGCTATGCCAAGCAAGTAGTAACCATTGTAAAGAATGCAATCATATTTTGCATGAGCAAGTTTATTCATTCCCTTAGGTAGATTTTTACATCGTGAAGCAAAAGAGTAGAAAACCTAAATGACATTGAGTACGTTTATTGCTCAGTGGGCCTAAGTCAATCCATAAGGTTGTATTGTACACTACCCTAAAAGTGATGTTTATTATGGTTTTTGGTATGAAAGGAACACATTACTAATTTTTTTCATTTTTGAATTTGTTGGCCTATTTAAGGATTCAAAGGTAAGCTAAGAATTTTCATAATATATAATTTATAGAGAATTTTTGTGGATTAATTTATAGGCATGTTTGTCAGGCACTTTTTAAAATTCTTCTCAATCGGGCAGTTAACTATTTTTCAGTTAAGATTAATATTATTTATGTAAAAAAAACACTGTTATAAAAAAAGGAGTCTCATCAACTCAAAATACCAGTTAAGTCGTTTTCAACTATTACTTGATCGCATTGCTTATAAAAAGAATTTCTATATTGATAGGAACAGGATTCCATTTCCAAGCATTTACATGTTAAGACTTTGTTTCTCAAAAATATTTTTACTTTTTTATAGTTTATTATTTTTTATTTTATAGATTTATATCTTTCAATGTAAAATAAAAACAATGAATGTCATATTTTTTAAAAGTTTGCTCTGTTGTGACAACTCGCCTATGGACTGAGGTAAATCCAATGTAACTGCTATATGAATTTTGGAAACCAATTTTTTGGAATGGGATGATTCTGTAAATAATGATCAGAAGATACATAATGGGAAAAAAAGAAATTACATACAAATAATAAGAATGTGAAACCTTATCTTTTCAAATGACTCAGTAGCCCATATAAGGGCCCCAATAGCTCTCAAATGAGGAGCCTGAAACAGATATCCCAGTTCGGTGATCAGCCTATTGCAAAAGCCCTAGTGCTTAACACAAGGACTAAACTCCGAGTCGATCTTGCCCAGCCCGAGAATCGTGCCTTGGGAGCTTGAATTGCGATCAATACCTCAGTCATAATATCTTCCACTGGAATAGATTTCAACTAAAAACTGGTTCTTTCTTCGTTGTCTTTGATTCATACAAATTATAAATACATTTTATTCAAAAATTTTCCCAGTTAATTCAGATTTCTAATGATTGCAGTAGAGAATTCGATTAATGTTATATTTTTAAAACAATAAAGTGTTTCCCTTACAGAATAGCTTTAAGATCAAAAACTAGTGCATTACATTTATACCTGATTTGTAGCTTCTTATTAACGTTCTTGACCTTTACATTATGCTTCCCCCCCCTTGAATACAGGCTGATGAGAAATGTTGATTGAAATCTTGTGAGATTACATTTTGCTGCCCCACACGATTCAAAAAGTTTTTTTTCTAAATATTTGTCAAGAAAATCTTTAGTTACATAATATGCAGTTAAATTTCTCACTTAATTAAATGTAGAATTTTCAACAGTCAAAATTTTTGTTTATAGCGAGTGGAAATATATTTTTGGTTTTAGGATTGTAAATTAATGTAGAATTTGCTTAACTTTAAAGAATTATGTACTTATTTGAAACAACCATTCGTAGTATCATTTTTAAAACTTTGCTTTAGACTAAAAATCATTAAATTATATTCCACATAATACACACACACACACACACACATATATATATATATATATATATATATATATATATATATATATATTAGAAAATTATATTAACCATTTGTTTCACAGATACCTTAAAATTCATATTTTGCTTCTGATAAATATGTAATTAATATTTTATCATTAAAACAATTTAGATAGTTTCATGTCAACATATATAGTAACTATTTCTTTTAAAAAAAAAATATATATATATAATGAAAAGCTGATGCAGCATTTTTATCCAGAAAAAATTTAAGTGTTTCTGCAATCCTACAGTTTATCAATCTAAATCGATATTTTTTTTAAATATTTTCCACTTATAGTAAGATAAGTATTAAGTTTCTTTGGAAATAAATCTTAAAAACTATTCAAAATAAGAAGACAGAAGGAAAGAAAAACATTCTATTTTTTAGTTACAGGCAAATTATTTGGTAAAAACGATTTGATAGATCTAAAGTTTCTTTTGTCATTTTGCTTAAATGCTTGATCAATTTAAACTATAATTGGATTCATCAGAAAAAAAGTATTTTAATTAAAGTGCATTTAAATGAAAACAAACAATTTCAAATAATTTCTGTAAGTAAATCTATAAAATAAGGTCTAAAAAAATCACATCAAAACTAAGATCACACACAGCTTTAGATAAACTTATAGTAGTCATAGATTAATTAGATTCTTTCCTAAATAGCGAACTGTTATTATTCAATAGTATTAATAGCATTATCTTCTGTTTGCTGAAACACTTTTGATAGTAATAAATTCATCTACTAATCTCTGATTTACAGTTTGTATAAACTATTCTCTCAAAATATATATCATGAGTAGAAGTTCGTATGGGTTGTTCAGTATGCTGTTGGATACCTTAAAAATGTTCATAACTTTTTTTCTGATTCACATTGCAAATTATCAGATTACAATAGTTTGGGATACCCATTTGTTGGTGTGACATTGCATTGATTTCAGGGATTTTCAAATCAATCCTCTTTTCCCACACTTCATCCCACCAGCTAATAACAGCGATCGTTCCCAAACATTTCATCGTTCTAATTTCGTATTAAAATATGTTTGGAATCTCTTCGAAATTCAGATATTGTATACAGTAGCAGGTTTCCTTTATTTAATTCCAATATTGAAGTCTTGAGGACAAATCTATATAAGAATGTTTTACTAATAACTGAATCAGTAGGTTTTTCTATCAACTCGCTAAAAGAGGATTGTTCTAGCAAATACATTTCCCAAATTTTTCGTATCTTTAAGTTTTCAATTCTCTTCTGGTAACATATTTTAGCTAGAAGCCTTTCCTTTTTTAAACTCTTGAACTTGATTTCAAAGTAACTGACATCAAGATATCTTTGGATGAGATTTCTTCTAGAAAATTTATTTACTAGCAGACTTTAAGGACATTATTTTCTTATTCTTATCAGCGATGATAACTTTATAGCTTATTTCCAACTCCCTTCTAACTTCCAAATTTCTATATTAGAAAGAAATCCAAAAAAGAGCTCTTATAATGCCATGTATCAGAAAATTTTAAATATGAATTTACTATATTAATAAAACCATTTTTAAAACAATAGAAAGCATAATGAACTTTAAAAGTATTGTTTCGAAAATTTAGGAAGAAAGACCATTGCATTATGTGATTAAAATTAAATTCCCATTTAGACACATTTTTAAGCAATAACAACATTTTATTGGATATAAATTTTAAATCTTATCCAAAAGACTTTTTCTTTAAAACCATTGCATAAAGCTCTTGTTTTACAATGACATGTACAATTCAGACTAATTTCGTAAATCCTTTAGTATAAAACTTGTTATTTCTTTACAAATATATTTATAATTTTTACATTTATTTTACATTCTGCCCTGTTTCGCATTTTCAGTTTTAAAGAGTTCAATCGAAGGAACCCGCCTACAGAGTCACCATCAAAGATTCATAGTTTTATAAGAGAGTAAAACTTTATCTATTTGTTTCATGTGTGTGAATCTAAAATATACATTAAAAAAATATTTCGATTTTTCTTAAGTTGTACGTGACACATTCTTTCAATTCTAAAATACATTATTTTAATAGACAAATCTGAAAGTATTATAAAATAGACATCAATATGCAGGAGATATTATGATTAAATTATTTTCAAGCTTAAATTATATTATTTGAATCGAGACTAAATTTTAGAGGAAATTACTTGAGAAAATTCGCATGTAAATGTAAAATTTTCAATTCCCGTCTGACTTAATGGTATTCTTGCTAGTGAAAACAGTTATCTATTGAATCACTAAATCGTATGTTTTGATTTTAATACATTAATGTGTATATATATATATATATATATATATATATATATATATATATATATATATATATATATATATATATATATATATATATATATATATATATATATATATATATATATATATATATATATATATATATATATATATATATATATATATATATATATATATATATATATATTATGTCAGGTCTATACATTTTATAGATTGAATAGGTTTCTTGAAAAATTCTAGATATGTTCTTATTATTTAAAACTTATTTGGATTACTTAATAAAGTAATTGAGCTAATTCCTTATTCCTATTATTGAACCAATTTTAAAAATACAATAGTTTTCATTCTTCTTTTGGTGCTTATATATTTTGAATATAAGATTTGAAACAGTCATTTTTTGAAGCCAAAAAATAAGGGAAAGAGTGCAAACAAAGCATGGAAGAATAGATAATGATCTCATTGAAGTGGAATGAAGCTCATGCAGGACTGATAATTCGATTCCTTTCCTTATGTTCGTAAGAAAAATTTCCAAAGCAAATGAAAATTGTTCACACTCATATATTCATTTCTTAAAATAGTATGTAATTTGCTTTAAGAAAAGATGAATAAATATTTTTTAAATAGTTTAATAGGATTTAAAAATTAAATCTTAATTTCAACAAAATTTGAATGAAAGAAAAAAATTAATTAGTATAACATTTTCTTGAAGATATAATAAAAAGTGTTTTATTGAAAAGAAGCAGAGTAAATATTAATTAATGTCTTTTATTACAAATAATAAGAAAATAAAAATATTAAAAGTGTTAAAGCTAAAAAATGCTCTAAACATAAATTTTTATCAATCAATAGTCTAGATATAGTTTTTTTTAAAAAAAAAAAATATATATATATATATATATATATGTATATATATATCTAAAGTACAAATGTGCAATTGTGACATTATAATTTAAAATCGCAAAAGTTTGCAGATTTATGTTGTATTTCATAAAATTTACGTATTGCTTATTTGAAATTTCTTTCTGAATAAAATTTTTAAACAAATACTGCTTTATCAATAACAAAAAGGGCAGAAACACACGTTTCCTATTTGAATGCAATAATTGCGCATTAAACTATTTAATGTTCTTACCTGCTACGGTGTGATTTGATAACAAAAAAAATCGATAAAAGGTATCCCTTGTGCAGGCTATTCTATGAGCTCTCTTCTGACAAGTCTTACAATCCCACGGAAAAGTAAAGTTGCATCGCATAGATCTTAAGCATGTCATCCATTCATTTCCTGAATAGGAAATTCTCTCCATGCATTTCCTCGTGGAGAGCAAATTTTAGAGGGTTGCTGCTTTTTAGATACCGGCAAGCAGCCAACTTTTGAAACTTTCGAAGCAAAACTTTCATCGCCAATATTTAATCTGAAAGTGCACCCCCATAGAGAGAATAGTATTAATAGAAGAAATCAAAAGGAATTCGATGAAGTTGAACAAAAGTTTTACTGGTAAAATTTGCCTACAGAAAGAATATTTTTTAAAAAAAATCATTTAAATAGTTTCATTATAAATTTTATATAAAACTAATTCTTATAATGGTTTTTGAAAATATGATTTGTTATGTCAACTGTGAAAGATTTTAAGCTTTTGAATTCTAAAAAAAGATTAAATATTTTTTTTATTTAAGTTCAAGATATTTTTTTTTCATTAAAAAAACAATTTCAGATTGTTGAATTATAAACTTTTTGAAAAGAGCAAAATATTAACGAACAGTTATCTGAAAGGTAATTGAATGATTAAAATTATAATCTTGAAGATTTCTAATATGTGCAACAATAAAATGTATTACATATTCCTCAGGGAATCATACATAAACTCTCATGTTCGTGAAAATTTCACCACCATGAAGGAATCTTCATATTTGAATGTGAAATTTAATACACAGTTGAGTGGTAATGGTACAAATTAATGTTTTAACTCTTAAAGTAAACAAACAATAACAAGAGATCAAAATCAGTATTTTGTGTAGCTGCAATAAATGCTGCTACACAACGTGACATGGAGTCAAACAAATTTTGAATGAAAGGAAGAGCATTTCGTATCATTAGTAAGCATACCCAAAGTTCATCTGGGGAAGCAACAGGACGAGGATCACGAGCGAAATGCCGACCAACGAAACCCCATACATGTTCAATCGGCAACAAATCCAGGGAATAATCAAGGCAAGAAAGAAGCTGTACCTGCCGCGATGCAAGTCAGTATTGAACAGTCCTAGCAATATGAGGATGGGCATTGTCCTGTTGAAATACAGCTCCTGGCAAGTCTTGAAATAAGGGAACTGCTTGGGGATGTAGACCTTCACTGACGTACTGGTTGCTGTTAAGATTACCCACAATTCGTTGCAATTGAGATCGTCCATGATATGCTATGACAACCCAGATCAAAACTCCGGGTGTTCGTCCACTGTGATGTTTAATAATATATTCCGGAAGGTGGCGTTAAATGACATATCGTCTGACATGAATGGGGCCATCATGAGATTCATCAGGAAATAAGACATGTTTTCAATCAGTATGCCAGTCCCTAGGCTGATAAGCCCATTATAACCGCAGGCAGCGATGGTATAAAGTGAGGGTTATTTTGTATAAAGGAATCCTTGCGCGCAGCCCACGCTTCAGCAGACATCTACGAATTGATGAAGCACACAATGAAACACCTGAATCTGTTGACCACTGTGCTGCCACTTGTCAAGAGCAGTGATTCCCAACCGGTGTTTCGCGAACCCCTGTGGGTTTGGGAAAATAGTATTGTAATAGTGGATTTTTTAAAACACCATATTAAAATCAAAAGAAAAAACATAAAAATTAAGGAACACACCCACTGTAAGACTGATTGTTCGCTCCTGTTTGTTAAGAAATCTACATTTCAGTATTTTCATTTCTTTTTTTCTTATTTGTTTTTCAAAACTACTTAATCAATATCAAATTATAATAATAATTTTATACAATATAATTTATTTTTATTTTTCAAATAATCAAATACTATCCTCCTTTTATTACAATCCCATTTATTTATGTTTAAAACATTTTATCAATGTGATTAGTATCATGATCTGCTTTATATTTAAAATTACTGCAGCTGTCTTCCCTTCTATGTAATATTTTTTCACAGTACAATTGGATTTAAATATCAAATTAAGGCAGTTTACTACAGATTTTAGAATTAGATACTTGTTCACAACCATGAACTGGGAGAGTATTATTGTATTAACCGACGTTCATAAATAGGCTTACACTTGTAAAGCTTAAATGATCGTGATACTTTGACTGTCAAATTCTCGTGTGAATGATTTTATAATTATTAATTTAATTATTTTTATAGCTTATTTTTATGATGAATTGATGGTTAAAAATGGGTTATTTGGAGACGAGGCATGATAATCGAGATGTCAATATTGAAAGCTGTTGTGAAGTACCGTTTCACCATACGAAAAACAAAAGAAATGATGATAGAAAAGGGAAAAAGCGAAAATATGATAGCGACTATCTATAATTGGGCTTTCATTTTACTCGGGATGAGTCGGTACCTAAACCGCTTTGTGTTTTATGTAAAAAATTTCTCGTCAACAGCAGTTTAAAACCATCACTCCTTCATAGACATATTGAAACAAAACATCAGACACACAAAGATAAACCTCTTGAATTTTTCAAAAGAAAATTTGCAGATATCAAAAAATGTAGCCTTTCTTCTTTCTTGACCTCATTTCGAGTAAGTTATAGAATTGCAAGATCTGGGCAAGCGCATACAATAGCAGAAAGTTTAATTGGACCATGTGCGATAGATATCGCCAAATGTATGCTTGGGGAAAAGGCAGAAAAGAAAATTGAGCTGGTTCTCTTATCAAACAACACGGTGTCGCCTGGAATTTATGACTGGGCTAATTATGTGGTGAACGAACTTCTAAAAAGAATAAAATTGAACTATTTTGCGAGTCAACTTAGTGAATCGACGGATGTAACAAATGCTGCAGTTTTGCTTGTCTAAGTTAGATATCTATTCACGAATATTGTTCAAGAAGATGTACTGTTTGTAAAACCTTTGAAGACCTACACAAATGGAAAGGGGATTTTTGATATGATCAATGGGTATTTTGAAAAGAATGAAATAAGTTGGTCTTATTGTGTGTGGGTGTGTGCGTGTGTACAGATGGTGCAAAATCAATGACAGGAAAATTTTCTGGTTTTGTGGCACGGGTGAAGAAGATCAACGAGAAAATTCAATGGACTCATTGTTGTATTCATAGACAAGATTTAGTATGCAAGCGCATTCCTGTGTGTGTGAGGAGTTATTTACTACTTTAAATAATGCTGTGAAAATTGTGAACTTTATAAAATCGCGTGCTACAAATTGCCGTCGATTCATACGTTTTGTGAAGATTTTGGAAGTTTCTACGTTTCTTTACTACTTCACATAGAAGTTAGATGGCTTTTCCGGGGTTAAGTTTTGAGGCGTTTGTTTGAATTAAAGTTTGAAGTTCAAGCATTTTTATTGATCATCCATTTCATTTGTCTTCTTGTATATTCGATGTTCTTTGGCTGCAAAAGATTGCGTATTTAGCTGAATTTTTGTAAACTAAATGAATTAAATGTGTCTTTACAAGGCATTGGTGTCACCATTTTCAGTGTACATGATAGAATTGAAGCTATGTTGAAAAAGATCAATTTTTGGATTCAATGCCTGCAGATGAATGAGTTTAGATGTTTCGATTCTGTCAGCATTTTTTATCAGAAAATTCAATTTAATTTGATAAAAATATTAAAAGTTGTATATGTGAACATCTAAACTATCTTTGATTAACTTTCGATGACTATTTTCCCAACAGATGCAATATATCTATCTCAAACAACTGGATACGTAATCCATTTGAAGGAAATATAAATCTAATCGGGTACTTTTTTTCAGAAACCTCTCTAAATATACTGAAAAAAGAAAAACTCATAGAGTTATCTTATGACAGTTCTCTAGAAGTAATTTTTAAAGATCAATCTTTAATCGACTTTTGGCTTACTGTACAAAATGACTATCCTGTTCTGTCAAAAGAAGCCATTGAAGTCCTATTACCATTTTGCACAACATATCTATGCGAGAAAGGATTTTCAGCATATTCTTATCTGAAAGATAAATATAGAAACAAGTTAAATGCATAACCTGATTTATAAGACTGAAATTGTCAGATATTGAGCCTAACTTTGAATTGCTTTGTTCTATCAAACAGCAACAGATATCCCATTAAGAGTTTTCAAGAATATAAAACATAAGAACCAGTTAAATTTATCTTGTTTTCAATTTTTATAGACATTATTTTAGTCTACATATGTTTTGTTTAAATGCTTCACGATTAATAAAATCTTTTATTCTCCGATATGAAAATTACAAATTCTATCAAATTTAATGCTTTTTTTATCTATCATTGACGACTACATAGGAGGTTCGTCAATTTTTTTCAGACCTCTCTTCTGATTCGAGAGGGAAAAAGGTTGGGAAACACTGGTCTAGAAGAAGCAGTACGTCAGCGCTATGCGGACCAAGTGTCTATCACCACGCGCTGATGTCACATTTCGGCATTCACTACGGATTTCCAAGTTGTCCGATACTTATCCATCCACAGCTTCCAAACACGAATCACTGTGCTACTGTTACGTTGCACATGAGCGTTTACTGTACTATAAAACAATGAACAAGGATTTGTCATTTGTGACGGGAGCACCCTTGCTACTGTACATATCTCCTATAAAACACTAGATTAAGATGTACCTATTAAGTTGTTCGTCTTAACAATTGAAAACGGTAAAACAATCCAGCTTCATGAAGGCCTATGTTTCTTCCCCTTTCAAACTCCGTAAGTTGTTGAAATCTCGCTCTTTTTCGTCGAAGAGGCATAAGTAACGACAGAGCTAACGTTTACCACTAGTAGAAAACCACCGATAACCATACACGCCTCGATACAATCGTCTATTAATTCGGATCCATTCATGTATTCCAGATGGCGCTGCTCAGCTAATGCATGCGCTACGGGACTGAAATTCTAATTATTTGCATATTATGTCCTATTTAGTTTTCCTGAAAATTTCTGCTCACTGGCGTAAGTCGTTCTAGGTGTTGCAATTTTCAATAACATGACCCAAATATTTCTAAACATCTCTATTCAAGAAGCTTTTTTGGAGATAATAAATTATAAATTAATTACTTTTAAAACTAAATTAAGTCAAAGATTAGGAAGCCAAGTTTGTGTACAAATTTAAATAAAACGTATGTATATACGTTTAAGGTTATGTAAATAATTTTTACTGCATGTTTTGTAAAAAAAATACGAGTATTTTTAGTTTTTTATTTACTTATCCCTTAAAAGTGAAACATTAATGTTTTTTAAAAATGCAATTTACTTAAAATTTCACGTAAATGCATATTAATTATGTATTAAGCAATTCTATAAGAATTATACACATGTTATGCACACATAATTGTTTTGTCAATAATATAATAATGAAATCAAAATGCTTGTAGGAAATGAATTTAATAAGATTTTCATTTTCTCTGACAATAGTCTTAAATAATTTATATTTGTGCATTTTCTGGATATATTTAAAATAGTAGAAAGAATTAGTTTATTCCATAACGAAAGCAAGACTCCTCTTAATATATGATGCTAATACTAATACAATGAAGTGGCTTGCTCACGCGAAGCGAGTGCTACAATTTATGTTTGCAAACAAGCTTATGTGTGGATATAAGTAATTCTCCGCCCCTTCCAAATAGAGCACCTGTTGCGCCAGCCAAAGAGGGTAGAAAAAGAAAGCCAAATGTTTCATGTGATGTATGAAAACCACAAAGTTTCAGTTTTTCCTTCATAAAATTTTATTATTAATTCTTAAAAAATTGCAGGAATCATAGCAGCACACTGTTTCAATTGTATTTCAATGTATTACTATTGTTGACAGACGTTTTTTTAAGTAATACAATTTATACACATAAAACACATAAAATAAATATTAAATACAAAATATTTGATTTCTGTGATACATTTCGGCCGACCAACCAATCATTGAGTAAATTTGAACCACATCAAGTGATGAGGCGCAAAACTATTCGTTCAATGAGATGACACAGAAATTCTACATCACATCAGATTAGGGACAATGGGCTTCTCAGACTTATCATGGCAATCAATGGCTGGCGTCTGCTAATTTTGAAGATAAGATGTTTTCTGTCCAGTCTATCATGACAGCTTCAAATCAAAATTGAAGATATTCACTATTGCTAAAGCAGCTGTTGATAAAGTTATGTATTCCATGTTTTAATTTTTAGCACGTCTACATCATTATAACAAAACACGAATGCCATATGACTTAGTACATATTTAATATATACACTACTGGCCATTAAAATTGCTACACCAAGAAGGCGACATGCTACAGACGTGAAATTTATACGAAAGGAAGAAGGTGCTGTGATATGCAAATGATTAGCTTTTCAGCGCATTCAGACAAAACAGGCGCCAGTAGCGACACCTACATTGTGTTTAAATGAGGAAATTGTTCAGCCGGTTCCTCATACACAAATTGCATTTTAACGTTGTTGCCTGGTGAAAAGTTATTGTGATGCCTCATGTAAGAAGGAGAAATGTGTACCAGCACGTTTCTGACTTTGATAAATGTCGAATTATAGCGTACCGGGATTGCGGTTTATCTTATCGCAGTATTGCTGCTCGCGTCAGTCGAGATCCAATGACTGTTAGCAGAATATGGAATCGATGGGTTCAGGACGGTAATACAGAACGCCATGCGGAATCTCAACGGGCACCTATCACTAGCAGCCGAGAAGACAGGCATATTATCCGCATTGCCATAATGGATCGTGCAACCATGTCTCGACCCGTGAGTCAAGAAACGGGGTCGTTTGGAAGACAACAAGTGTCTGCACGAACAGTTCGACGAAGTTTGCAGCAGCATGGACTCTCAGCTCGGAGAGTATGGCTGCGGCTTCCCTTGACGCTGCGTCATAGACAAGAGCGCCTTCAATGGTGTGATCAACGACGAACCTGGGCCCACGATTGGCGAGACGTGATCTTTTCAGATGAATCCATGTTCTGTGTACAGCATCATGATGGTCGCATCCGTGTTTGGCGGCATCATGGTGAACGCACACTGGCAGCGTGCATTCGTCATCGTCATACTGGCCCATCACCTGGCGTGATGGTATGGTGTGCCAATGGATACTCGTCTCGGTCACCTCTTGTTCGCATTGACGGTACTTTGAACAGTGCACGTTACATTTCTGGCGTGTTACGACCCGTGGCTCTACCCTTTATTTAAACCCTGCGAAACCCTACGTTTCAGCAGGATAATGACCGACCGCATGTTGCCGGTATTGTACGGACCTTCCTTGATACTGAACATGTTCGGCTGTTGCCCTGGCCAGCACGTTCTTCAGATATTTCAATAATAGAAAATGTCTGGTCAATGGTTGCCGAGCGACTAGCTTGTCACCAAACACCAGTCACTACGGTTGATGAACTGTGGCATCGTGTTGAAGCTGCATGGGCATCTGTACCTGTACATGCAGTCCAATCTCTGTTTGACTCAATGCCCAGGCGTATAACTGCTGTTATTATTGCCAGAGGTGGTTTTTCTAGGTACTGATTTCTCAGGATCTATATATCCAGCCAAATTTTTTGAAAGTTTAATCACTTGTTATTTCTAGTATAATATATTTGTCCAATAAATATCATTTTGATATCTGTATTTCTTCCTGGTGTAGCAATTTTAATGGCCAGTAGTGTACTTATTAGTATGGAAATATCAGTATGCATAGTAATCTTTACCAGAATTTCTTTGAAATGTAATAAAAACAACTGAACTGAAGATATTTCTTAATATTTTCATGCGTCATAACTCTCAGTAACTAAGGGCATAATTCTAAAGCAGAGTTCCAATTGTCCTTTGATATGAAATTAATGAATGATCAAAGAGTGAAGCAGAAAGTTTTGAAGATTTAATGATATCCACACACACTGTTTTGGAAAAAATAAAAGCACTAAAGATTAAGTAATTGTTTCTAATGAAATTAAATATGTATACAGCACATACACAGAATATGAAGCAATAAAAATGTACACCATAAGGCACATCAACGGCTAACGATATAACAGTATAAATATTCAAATTAGTAGCTGGTGGAACCACCCCTGGAGATGATATATACTTGTATATGCATCGTTAAAAAGGCTCCTAATTTCATCCTACAATACATTCTACCAGGCATTAACCAGTTGTTACTCCATACTGCAATATTGAGGTGCTGAAATATGGTGCCCTACCATGTTCCAGATACGTTCGATTGGGGAAAGGCTTTGTAACGGACAAGGAAGAGTATGGGGGCAGTCTAAGAGTATGCAATGGGTGTGAGGGCCTTGTTGGAAACTGTTCGCTGGAGGACATGCTATGAAGGTTGGAATCAACATATCACTGAGCTGTTAAAAATGTATGAAGGAAGACTATAAATGACCCACTGTAGAATGAGATATCACCCCCACCATTACACCAGGGGTTATCGATGCATGCCTTTGTAAAACAAAGACTTGTTGAATCCTCTGCCTCCGGCCGATCATGAGGCGCATCTGATTCCAGATTAAAGTTTGATTAATAGCTAAACACTGCAATAGCAACCATAATGATCAGATGCGACACCATTACAGATGATTCCGCCGATGTTATGGAGGTGCCGCTTCTGTCGTCACCCTGCCTCAGCCAAGCGCCGTGGCATAGTGGATGCGATGTATTAAAGAGGATGTTGAATAGTTGACAATGATACATTTGGAACAGTTCAATCCTGTACAGCGATCATCCGATTATCCTCGCATTTGTGCATTTAGGTCATCCAAAAGGCTTCCTTTCATCACTAATTCCTCACAGCAACCACATCACACTTTACACCACTCTGGGGAATCAGAACAGTGGAAACGAAAGAAGATACATGTTTCGCCTCTACTTCCGGTTTTACACTTTTTTGAGACACTCAATAGAAATGGACGCTATTTTCGCCATTCATGTTCATTGCCTTTGAAAATTTTATCATTTTCATGGTCGATCAAGATGTCTTGGCTTACCAAATGTCATCACAATCTGACTGATTCTTCTTGGTGCTTCGATTTTCTTTGCAAAATAATGTTTTCTGTTAGCGAATCAAGACTAAACTTTATATGAGTTTGTGATTTCTAGGTTATACACACACACACACATATATATACACTCACTTCCAAAAATTAAGCAAGGAGAGGCAAATGCTAATTTCTGGAAGCCAATCCGAATTGAAGTCGATGCAAATCGCACTATAATATTTATAGTATATAATTATTGATTTTATTTTTTTTTATGCATAAATATATGTGATACCTTCCTGCTGAATTTTGTGTAACTCAAAGCAGTATTTGTCAATTTTTTTGCATTTAACATTTTTGTGTTTAATTTTTGGAAGTTAAATATATATATATATATATATATATATATATATAGTGGTCTGGAAAGAAGTTATCATTATTTAAATTACTTTATCTATATTTTTTATTTTGTTGCAACAATAATTAAATAATTAACTCATTTTCGTTAAATAAAAAATAATGTAAATAATTACTAAGGTACAAATGGAAAAGTGTGCTTCAAATATTATTTTTAACTAAAATGTTTTTAATTAATTTCTTATTTATTTTACATTTTTACAAAAAGCAAATTTTTTCTACTAAATTAAATGATGTAGAATGTACAGTTTCAAAATAAGCATCCAATGCAAGTTCCGTGATTTAAGACAATTTGAATGTTCATTTTTTATATCTTCAGATTGTTAATGTCGTGCAACACTAGTACAATACTATGTGTATCCACGAAAATTCTCTTGTCCTGTTGATATCTCTTATATATAATTATTTATCTACACTGTCCTTTGAAATCCATTCTCTCTTGGGTAGGTACTCCCCCTATGGTTATACTTCTTTCATTCCAATTTCTTCTTTGAGCTAAGAAAAGCTTCTTGCAAGAATATGCTCCAATAAATACACTTCGGAAGCTGGAGGTAAAAATCATTTGTCTCTCTTGAAATATTTTCACGAAAATTTTCCCTTCTCCCACTTTGCTCTCAAAAGGTGGGAATAAATGACCTCAAGAAAGGCATTTATCTACCTCATTTGTAGTATCCTCTCAGATCTTCAATTTCACTCCAATCAAACATTTTCGCTAATCTGCTTTTCAGGGTGCGTTGCAAAATATATGAGAAAAAGTAATTCATTTTTTGAAATTCCAGTAACCCTTAATATTCCATATGAATCACTAATTTTTAAAGTATGTATTAATTTTATAACTTTATTTCGCTTATTTTACATAAATCGAAAACACTTTACAAAATTTCGAAAGTCATGCTCTTTTGGATTAGTTTCATTACCACATTGGTTGATTACTCGCTTTATGTTAAAATTTAAAAATAATTTTTTATATTAATAAAACCTGCTTAAGTTTTTAATATTTCATATGTAGAACTAAATTCCTTCAAGCGGATGATTTTGAAACATATTATGAATTTTATATCACGGAAATAGTTAATGTTGTAAGTAAAACTGCCTATTTTTTAACAAGTATAGGAGAGAAAACCTATAAAATATCTTCATGCTCAAGGAATGCTTCATCAATCCATTCTAATTTAAATGACAGCAACTCACTTTTTTATTGGATTATTGAAATATCAAAACAAGCTATCCAATGAAATCAGATTCAAAGCTCTTCAGTTTCTATTCTATTAGTTTAAAACAAATTAAAGAAAGTTAAGAGAGTACTTGTTTTACATATGAGAGATTATAAGGAAATTGATGAAGAATACACACATTTATATAAATTTCAAAATAAATCAAATTACCATTAAGCATAAAATTTACCTAAGCGTTTGGGACATTTTACTGCTATTTATAACTTTTATAAGCTTGCGCTCCCTGAATGAGCGAAGGAAAACAATGTTTATTTATCAAGGGCGATAGAACTTTGCTCGTTGAAATCTAGATTTTTGAAGAAAAAATGAGAAAATTGTTAAAAACTATTCAATTTAGACAGATGAAAATGAGTTCTAAAGCTTTTGACTGGGAGCAAATTTTATTGATTTCTAACTACTTGAAGCGCCAATAGGGATGATTAGTGAGAACACAAATTCACTTCCAAAATTTATGTTAGAAGTTTAATTAGTTACCAATTTATTATTTTTTATTGTTTGACAATAATGGGCTACTAATTCCCAGTATCAAGTTACAAAAATGTTATTTATAAAATGAAGTGATCTCACGAAAACGAAGATCCATACGAATATAGAAGCAGATAAATAGAATATGCAATCACTTTTGCTTTTCTATGGAGTTATTTAATTCTTAAAAATAGAAAATTACAAAAATTATTTTCAATTGATAAAAACTTATGTTTTTTATATCTTTTTATAAGTTGTGGTTAAGAAAAAGGTTAAGTTGGGTTATATAACTTTTTCTAAGATTCTGATTTATATATATAAGTCTTACTACTGAGGACTCTGATGATCGGATTGAATCTTAGTACTACGATTCACACTCTATTTTCAAAATTTTATGCCTTTGTATTAATTTTTTTACGAATTTCGATTATTTACTGTTTTGCCGATGTTATGTTTCAAGTTTTCAGATAAATGTGTAACTCTCTAAGTTTAGTTCAATACTTATTGAATTTAACATCAAGGCTTTCAGTTCAATAGTTAGTGAATTCAACTGCGGGGCATTCAGCTCAACAATTGGTGGGTTCGTTACTTATTGGTATCACTTTGAATTAGCCCTCGCGTGTGAAAACTGACTGAATAACGATAAACAAACACACATTTGTGCATTCCGAGTTCTACCTTTTCAAACTTGAAGAAATGTTATGTGATCTAGCTGTAAGACTGGAGAAAGTCTGGAAAGGAACCAACTATGGGGACAATTTTATGGCAGAATGGGAAATCAATTCAAAAGTGCAAGGAAAACAGTTCCTAAATATGGTCAAGTATCAGGTAGAGTTATGAAACAATAGATTTAAAAGTTCAGTTATAAAGAAGAGTTTTGTGAAAATAAGGATGTTGATGTGTGTTGAACATCAAGCTAAAATGAGAACGGCAGACTGGAATGATCTCTGATTCCGAAATTTTGCTTCAGCGTTGCTTGTAATTAATTGAAGTCTCAAATATCTATTGGAAGGCTTGAGATATGTACACTGTTGAGGAAGTGTACTCGGATAAAGAATGGAGGCATCATCAGTTCCTTTAAAATTGTCATCTATACGTAAAATATGGTGATAAAGCAAATCTGTGCTGTACGTCATGGAATGCCTCTTTTTTTATGTTCATATGTTTATACAGGCTATTTTTTTTAAATGACAACCTTGTCTACCATTTTTTCCGATTATAAAAAAGAATAATAATATGCAAAAAATCTTACTTATATCTTATATCTATCTAAATTTAACCTCTTATATGGTTAGATTAAAGAAATTGTTTAATGCAAATACTATCAACATATCAGGGGTGGTTTTATTAATTGTAGCAGAATTCGCGTTATGGGGAGAAATTCTATATTACGTATTTAGTTTAGTGAAATAATTAATATTTATTTATATTTCTCTTTTCTCTCTCTTAATTATAATTAAAAAATCTATATTTAATTTTTTTATTTTAAAAACAACAGTATAGAAATAAATTAAGAAATTGACTTATGGTTGCATAATAGATTTAGTTGGACGGTATCTTCATTTCTATATGAAAAAAAAAGATCGCCAAAGTTCGCTTGCCTGCCAAGTCCAGTTTTCTCCTGCTGGTTGGAGGTGAGTGAGGGACAATGGTCACATGACCTGGTGACACTGTTGTGCTTCTTTTATCTCCCCGGATACAGCACATGCGCAGCTCATTTAATAGTTGATGTCAGTTCCCTTCTGGAGACCCCTTCGCTAATAGGTTCTCATAGAGTGTTGCATTCTCATTTATTGGTAAACAACATTGCGTTATCAAAGTCTTTGCTTTGTTATGAACAGAACATTTAAATGTGCTTTTCTTTTCTTCTTGCCTCCATGAATTGAAAGTACGGTGAATTATGTTAACAATAGAATTCTTTTGATGAGATTGAATAAAAAAGTTTATATGGAACTTTGAAATGACATTGCTGGCGGAAAATAATATCCAGCTCTTTATTTTATGAGATTCTTTATTATCTTTTTTATTCAAAATCCATTTTTAATCAAGATAACAGTTTCAATCAATCACACACAAAATTTTTAACCATTTAAAATATTTTAAGCTAAATGTCTGTAAAAGAAACAGTTTAATAAATATTTTAAGTAAACAGTAAAAAAATATATTAAATATAAAAATAAAGAAACCATCATAAAATACACTTTGTAAGGAAAATAATTTTTTAATTTTAAGTTCCAATTTTTAAACTTAAAAATTAGTTTTTAACTTTCTTTCTTTCTTAGTCAGAGTAATGTAAATTCTATTTGATTGATTTTGTAAAGGTTTTATAATTTTAATTATTAGAAATAATAAAATAATAGTTCAGATAATAATTTTTAATAAACCTAAATTTCTAAAATATTTAGTCATCATTATCAGTAGGTACTATTGATTATTAAATTACTCTATTCACACACATATATAAATCATAAGACTAAAAATCTAAAAAAGTTACTGAAAATAAAATTTTTGATATTGATAAACTTAACTTTCTTTAACTATGTAATGTATATATATATATATATATATATATATATATATATATATATATATATATATATGGAAGCTAAATATTGAAAAGAAGGAACATCAAGTTTAGATTATTGAGAATGCTAACGATTGCTTTATTTTAAATATCTCTGATAAAATTTATTACTAATTGCCTTTTAAAGGACTGTTCATTATCAGAATATACAAATTCAGATTTAAAACATTTTAATTTTTATATTTGCGTATTTATGCCTGCTATTATTTAGGTTGGACGACAAGATTATTTTTGGCTTTCTAGACCTCATTTGACTTAGAGGTATTGTTTTCAAAGGATATTCTAAACTACTATAAAAATGCATGCTACAGGTGGAAATCGAGCACAAGAACGGCAGAAATGAAGCCCAGTGCAGTTATGTAGATTTTATTCATTTGAGAGGTATATTGGATAGCTTTCCTCTAATATATTTATACTTTCTAAGGATGAAACAATACAAATAACTATTATGATAGAAGCGCAAAGTCTATTCTGCTAAATTATCGTGAATCAATAAATAACACAACTAGTAATTATGAACGATCTTCAAATTTAATATTACTCCAAAAAATCTTTACTTCTCTTACTATCTCTTCAAAACTGAATAAAAAAAAAGCTGTTAAAGCGTATTCTATTTTCCACATGCTTATGGCAATTATTTTAAAATCTTATAATCTGTGTGCTATGTAAAATAATAGAATATAAAGTAGATCCTATAAAATAAAAAGCAATTTTATCATAATTTCAATATTGTTCTTTAAAGTTTTTAAAAGTTGCACATTTCTAAAATAGAATATAAATTTTTTTCTCTTCAGATTTACGTATATTTACATCAAAATATTATTCCTTTACTTCTAAAGCTAATTGTGAATGGCCTTTTCCAATCTATTTTTAAACTACTGAAGCTTATCAAGAAGTTCATGACATCATAAAGGCATGAGTGTATTGAAGTAACCGGACTCCACACTAAATAAGGTTCAATATGAAAAAGTGGAGCATCGCACCCCATATCGTCAGCTTAGCTGGCACAAAATAAAAAATAAATAAATAAATAAAAACCTCACCGGAAACTATAACTCAGTATTTTTTTTAAATATAAAAAAAACATTACTTTTAAATAGATATTAGAACACACACACACACATATATATATATATATATATATATATACATATATATATATATTCAAAAGCCTGGAAAGTGTTAAAGGCCACGAGGCAAAAGGATTTTATTTGTTTTTAACTCTTGACTTCGTTCTAATTTATGTGTCATAATGTTCACATCAAATATTTTTCATAGCAAAAGTATGTCATTTGCATTCTACCTGAAATAGCCCAATTCTCATCACTAAGGTATAAAACATGCTTTACGGGTGCTTAATAGATGTCCAGAAGAATTGGAATGTCCAGAAGAACGTTAAAAAAAGTATTCTCTTCTCCCGAAGGAACGTGATTTTCCGTAACTGTGCAGAGCACGCAATTCATTGTTTTACTGCTTGGAATCTTTCTGTGTACACGCCTTGCAAAATCTGAATCATATGCTTTTCTTAATTTGTACTCTGTGAAAAAATGGCCAAATGTTTAGATGTCAGTACCACGCAAAAGGATGATTTTGCATTCGTTATTTCTACAAGAACTCCTTTGTCAACTTCCATGTAGATGAAGAAATTTCCCGTTTCTGAAGTATGAGCATTTTTAACATTATACTTCATAATTTTATTTTTATTAAAATTTAACATACGTACTTTATTAAATAGATATTATAAAGTAATGATTTTTTTCAATCTAATTTTTAGCATTTTCTTATAAAAATGTCGTCTCTTTGTAATGTTTTATTCCATTCTTATACCCATGTTTTGAAACCAAAGTGATTTTAAATATTGAAGAAAACAAAATTTTTAATATTAATTGTAAATTAGCGTTATTACGACTGCTTAAAAAGTTAATTTAAATTTATTCTTTTAAACTGTACAGTTGGCAAATTCCAAAAACGTTTTTATTCTTATGTAACTTAAGATTTATGTAATGTATATGTAATCTGGTTTGTAGGTTTGATTCTCATTACCGTTATGGGCATTTCTAGCAATTTCCAATAAACTTTTAGTCATAGGCCCCATTCGCATTCATGTGAAGAAATGTGCATAAACTAATAAGCAATTTTACGGGTAAGCAATATTTCATATGCTGCTGAAAGCTTGTGTACCTTTAAATTTACTTTCCCAAATCATGGTTTCATTTAGTTATTTTTGTATAGCTTCTATAAGCCAAAAAATACTTATTTAGGTACATAATTTTAAGCAGATTGATTTAAAATATATTTTTAACACCTTATTTAATAAGATATTGAATTTGAAAGTAAATACTTAACATTTTAAGAATTGCCATAAATGGAGGAATGGCTTAAAAAATTGACACTTCTTTAGAATCTATAAAAGTTCAAAATTATTGTTTGTTTTCATGGCTCTGAAAATTTACTATGCCGTCACAAAAGAAAAAAATTGGTGATGATACGTGATCAGAATCATAATGCCTGTTTTCCTTAAGAAACAAGCATTATGATACTTATTTGATAAAATGCTGAGTTTGAATATAAAGGCATTAGACTTAAATTTATATCTCAAAAATACTACTTCTTATTATTAATATATTACAAAGATTTAATATATAACACATATTTAGAATGACTTCAATAAAAAGCTAAAAAAAGGAAATGTTTTTGAACAAAAATTTTTGGCAACAGCTTATTATTTGATATGAGAAATATCGTCTGCTACTTTTAAATTTATTCTTCTTTCAAAATGTCACATGTAAACAAGCTGTGGAATGAAAGATATGTTTTTGCATTTTCCGAAGAAAAATATTATTATTCAAGAACTCAACGCTGTGAAATGCATGGTATCAAAATTCCTAAGTGCAAAATAAGCAACATTATTAATCGGGCGGATAAAATCCATCAATCATTATTTCTACATAGAAAGAAGACTCCAAACGAATATCCGAAAAAGTTACGTACTGTTTCAAATCTTTCTAAAGTGAAATCGCTGTTAACAAGAGAAAATCCACCAACACAGAAATCACTTGCAAAGTATTTAGATACATCTGTAGCAACAGTAAATAAAATAATAAACCAAGATTTACAATTTAAAACAGCTAAAAACATAATGTTCACCAACTTTTGCCGATACAAGTGGCTCAACCCAAAATATTTTATAGAATCCTGTATGAAAACCATTTAGCTGGAGATAAGGGAAATACAATGTGACCCTTGAAGAAGCATGGATTTATCTAAATGACTGCAACAAAAAAGGTCTATTTACTATAGAAAACGAGGAGAAAAAAATGTACAAACCTGGTTCCGTCAATGTAAAGAAAGTTTCAGTAAGTGGTTTATGATTATCGCAGGTTTCTCCTACAATGGGAAATTAAAAATAAGAAGAGTGGAAAAAAAATGTTAATATCAACTCATCATACTATCAGGAGACGGTTTTACGTCCAATATTTACAGAAAATATTTTACTTCTTTATCCCAATGACATTGAAAGAGTAAAACTTCATCAAGACAAATCTACAAGTAATACTTCGAAAACTACCAGTACATTCCTTGACAAAAATGAAGAGTAATTCAGATATTGCATATATACATTTTCAACATATTTCTGCGAAGTACCGAGATGTTTCACCCATTGACTATTGTGTCTTTGTTCTGCTAAAAAGATCTCTTTCTAAACGCAAACCCACCACGATAGATGGATTCTAGAAAGTAGTGGAAGAGGAATGGAAAGCAATACCCCTGGAAATTTTACGAAAAGCTCTTCTGTCATGGACGTATAGTCCTGAAAAAAGGTTATCAGATCGAACATTTAAAAAAATAGTCTTTACTCTTTAACGATTCAATAAAAGGCCCCGAAATCGTCTTAAAAATGTGTTAATACCCTCTGTAGCTTAGAGCATTTATTAATATATAAACTCATAGCACTAGAACTACTACTTCTTCTCTTTAGAATAGGTGAACATTCACTTTAATCTGTTCTAAATTATTATTGCTTATTACTAATTATTCTTAAATGTCCTTTAAAAGAATCTAACTTCCCATTTTAAAAATCATGATGCGTATCTCTCATGAATAATTTGAGAGAAAAAAACAATTTCCGCCATTAGTACGAGATTTAAATATTATTTAAATATTACAGAAAGTTACCTGTAAAATATCATTGTAAAATAAGTTGTAAAATTATGCTCCTGGGTAATCAGAATTAAAATATCGCCTGCTCATAAAATCGTTATCTTTTCACTCGGTGTCAAATTGCTACTATTTTATCTCATTTTATTTGTTGCTATAGTCATTTTTATAACTAACATTTTTATTTAAGTGACCAAGAACTATGCAATACCTTCAACATGATGTATTGCCATTACATTTAATATAGTTTTAGAATTACTTTTATTTTCCTGATTAGCAAACCGTCCTTTACGGAGTTCTTTAGGCAATCATTGTCACCACATCTAATGTGGTCCATGTGAATACTAAGAATTATATTTTCTAAATTCACCGTATATGCAAATCGACAAAGAATTCTATGACCCTTCAAAGCAAAAATCTGACGTACTAGTAGTTACATTTTGAGGTATGGAGCGCCGAGTTCACTGCTATTGAAAAGCTATTTCTAAGATCTCATTTTGTGTTATAATATTACATTTCACACATGCACCATTGTAAGTCTATTGAAGATTTCTAAAGAATATCTTCGCATAGTTGTTAAAATTTTTAATGAAATATTGAACAATTTTAAAGTGAGTGTTATTTTCATGTTATCGGGCTTATGTCTCATTTTTTATAATAATCCTTTTGATTTTTGAAAGTAATTTTTATATGAATTTTTAACTGTAAAATCGAACTCTCATTAGATAGGAGAAGGTCAATAATAAATAATACTAGAATATTTCTCATTCATGGAAATAATTAAATCTGATTTTAAAGTTTTATAAGAAAATGGGATTTTATGAGTCCTCTATTTAATTTAAATGCTTTTTTAATTTAATGCTAAAAATTAATTAAATTCAAATGAAGTTCAATGATAAAAAAATTAATTGATGTAATTTAACTGTTTATTTAAGCTCTTTATATGGATTATTTGTACTTTTTACTTTACGATTTATAATATAATTATTAGACCTATAAATATAGCATTTTGATCCTAATATGCATTAAGTAATATTCCACTCTGTTATGATGCTAGTTCACTTGAGTTACATCTTTACTCGCTTACAAGCTATGAATTAGAATTTATATGCGCTGGAAGTTCTAAATTATTTAAAGTACATTCAAATAAAAAACAGCTTTTAAGAATAATTCGGTCCCATTTTACAATGAAACGTTGAAATTATTCACTGAAATTAAGGAAATTTTATTTGTAATTTAAGAGAAAGGCTTAAAGTATTCTTCTAAAAAATTAATTTTTTAATTTGATCATTTTCATGTTTTTATTTACTCGCTTCCATTTGTTTGTTAATACCTTTGTTGCTCTTTTGAAATACAGTTTATATTTAAATTGGTTCATTACAAAGATTCCTTTCAAAACAGAATTTGTTAATGCGTCACTCTGTAAATAGCATTAAATTTTGAGGATAATTTTGTAAAAAATTCTTAACTTTCCATGAATTCTGAAAAAATTCAATGAAATTTTTAGTTTATTTTTCTCGTTTCAAATCAGTTTAAAAAAACTTATGTCCTGTTCACTAAATGTACACACATTTTTCAGTGTGCATAATCGTATACAGAATAAATGAGAAAGATGGTGTAAAACCATCTACTATTGATCCCTTTATTTTTAACTCTTTGTTTGGAATCGTTGTGATAAAAGCAAGCACTTTCAGACGTTTATGACAAAAAATAAATTGTGTTATCAGTTAATAAAAAAAAAGATTTGTAAACTTGAAATTGTGCATTTAATATTCTACAACGTACGTATAATTATCAAAACAGTTCATTCAATTAGTGATGTTTATGGAATAGAAAAGGAAATTTACCTTGGACGTGGAGAGCGTTACGCAAATGCCTACAGATATTACCTCTCATAAATATTTCAATTAACAAGACATTTTAATGCTAGAAAGGTAGATTTTTACTAAAAATAGAGATTTATTACAGTCGTTTAATGGGTGGATTAAAATAATTGAAGATCCTGAAGAGATTTTGCTTCAGAAGATTTGAAAAGTTTTTAGTGAATCCAGAAAGCGTGCATCGTAGAGTGCATGTTCTCGGGATTTTATATCGTGTCATATCATAGAAGCATGCATGCATCACATAGTGATATTATTGAACAATGCATTAGAAATATTTTTAGATATATAGGACTTAAATTAATAAATAAATGGAATAATGATTCATGCCGAATCAATTGAAATGCACTGGAACTTATAATAATGATGTCCTTTATTCAGAAGTAAATGGGAAAGACCTAATTTAGATATCGGTGGTTATAAACACCTCCTCCATAATGTTTTGGTAGAAAGGGAAAATTCTCAAAAAATTCTGTTTCGAAGAATTGCTTTGTTTCTTGCACTACAGGTACTTTTTTACATAAAAGAGCTAATTCCATCAATTTAAAGTAGATTTTGAACCACTGAAAAACATGCGCATTCTTTAATTTGCCATCCATACGAATGGATGGACATCTCGAAATGGATGGCAAATTCAAGAACTGTTGAACTAAAGGTTTTAAGGGTTCATGGCAGCTTGGTTATTCATCAAATGATGCTGATATTTTCTTTATATTGAGTAATTTTTATAAAATAGAAGAAAGTTCTTAATAAGTATATAACAAGTAGGAATATGTTTTAAAACATAAAACTAACAAGTCTATCGCATATTTTTAAAGTAATTTATCAATGAACTTTAAGGTAATTTATTTAAACAATGTACTTTTTTAATACATTCTCTTTATAAAGCGCTTAAATTAAAATTTCGTTTTATAGTGATTGTTATTTAATATGCCTACTTGTTGCAATCTCTCAAATACTCATTATGGCAAAAATCTATTATAATTAAGTTTTTCCATAAACAGAATATTAAAATTTTAATTAATATTATAAATAGTGTGTTGTAAAATGTGTATTAAATTTTATATTTAACTGAATGTATTGGTGGCTGTAAAAGTCACTTAACACTGAATAAAATACACGCGGTTGTAGATAAAGTAATGAAGAGAAATATACGATTTTAACTGCTATCATCAGTTCAATAAAATGGCTTCTTTTAACAGAGGTTCATTATTGATAAACATTTAATTGATTGGTTTTGGTTTTGGAAAATACACTGCTAGCCCTCGTAAATGCAATACCCTGAAGTAAGCATGCAAATAACATGAAATTTATAACATGCATTAACGAAGATGAGATATGCAAATGATCAGAACTTCAGCACAGACAAATCGCGCGTCTGTGGCATCACTTCAAAGCTCTGTAAAAGGCTTGGAGATTTCGACGATTTCCAGCTTGTGAAATTGTGTTTTTCTTGTGGTTATTTTTTAAAAAAATGATCAATTGTGCCTCGTAGAAAACAAAGATCATTTTTTGATCATGTGTCTGAGTTCGACAGAGGAAAGATAGTGCCCTACCGAAATTGTGGATTATCTTTCAGGGAAATCGGTTATCGTATTAAACGAAACCAAACAACTGAATAGAGGTTAAAAGATAGTTGGATGCAGGAGGAAATGACTCACCAATGTGTTCGGTTGTATTCACCTAAGTGCAATACTTTACGTGATAACAGGCCAAGAGTTCTTAGGGCAATGATGGATCGCTCCTCCACATCACAAACCATAGCACAACACATTCAGTCTGTAACGCATCTTCCAGTACGTATGTAAACCATTCGACACATTTTACAGCAGAGTGGTCTGTCCGCAAGACATCCATTGCTTCATCTACCCTTAACGCAGAACCACAGACGTCTCTGCGTCAATAGCACGATGAAAGAAGGTTGTTGACAACAGAATTGAATGAAATTACTTGTACTGAGGAGTTACACTTCTGTCTGCAACACCATGATGTTCTCATTCATGATTTTGGAGACAACTTGGAGAGTGGATGCTGAACAGCTGCGTTATGTAGTGCTACACTGGTCCTGCTCCGGGTATTATGGTATGGGGTGGTATTCGATATCACTCTCGCACTCCTGTATTACCCATTGCAAATACTTTAAACAGCTAGCGCTATATTTTCGAGGTGTTGAAGCCAGTTGTCCTTCCTTACCTTCAGGGCTTGCCTACAGCCATATTTCAACAGGATAATCTGCAACCACACGTAGCATGCATTGTCCAAGGTATTTTTGTCAATTAAAAGATAAAATTTCATCCCTGGCAGGTTCTGTCTCCGGATCTTTCGCCGACAGAAAACTAGTGGTCCGTGGGTGCTCAACGATTGACCCAGATTATATCCCCAGCTTCCAAACCAAATCAACTTTTGCATCGTGTGGAAGCTGCTTGGTCTGCTGTACCCCAATAACACATCTAAAGTCTGTTTGAATCAATGCCATGGTGTGTGGCAGCGGTTATCTTCAACAATGGCGGCTTCATTGGCAACATATTTTGGCAAAAACAATACCTTACAGACATTTATAAATTTAATCATTTGATACTTGGTCAACATGTTATCTACAAATTAAATTTTTTTGTGATATCTATGTTATCATCACATTAAAATTTGAATGTGATACCTGTCCTTTGTTGTTGTTTCACTTTGGGTTAAATTTGGGTGTTTCAATTAAACAGTGTAAAATTTAAAAGGGTAACATTTTCGTTAAAAAATTTATAAGTTGGGATACCCGTTTGATACTGTTGCATGTATTTAATAGCTCGTTTAATGAAGATGTAGTTATTAGGACTATAAATACATTTTCATCCCTAACCAAGCAATGAATGTTTGTATAAAATATCGGGTATGTAGTTACCAATATGTCATGACCACGTGATCTCTTGCCTGTGGTCAAATAACTAGACAACTTTTTAGAACGTCCTTCAGAATGGTGTCTCTAACCACCTTAACACAAATTGTAGTAGTTCTACTATAACATAAGTATAAGAAATGTGACAACTGAGAGCAAAACTTCAACATCAATACTGCAAAAAATACTTTTAAATTACTAAATTTTAATATTTAACGTAATCCAAGTGAAACATTTTCTGAGATACAAGAAAAGATATTAATTCTTATTGAAATTATCATAAATAAAATGAATAGAAAACTTAGACGCATAAAACTTTGTACAAATATCAGTATATTTGAACGAATAAATCATATTTTAATTTCATGATTTGTTTCTTGTATATAAAAGGTACAAATTTAAATTTTCGCATTTATCTTACTTCTGGCATGCAAGTTATCGCCTTTCTTGGAAAACTTTACTTCGCGTACAGCTCACTTCAACCCTAGAGAGAGACTTCCATCCGTAAAGGCCCTTGTTAACACCCAATACTTAGCAGGGGCTTCATTTCCTTCTGTTAAAATCGGAAATATTTACGGCTTCCTCAAGCAAAATTTTTATTTCATGGTCACAGTTAAAGGAGTCATTTAGATCATGGGATATTGATGCATTAAATGCTTCAAGAAAATCGCGTGAACCAAGGAAAACTGCTAGTGCTTTTCAGAAAGTAATTATTTCTTCATCGATAATTTTCGATGAAAACTCTTGTTTAATCTCGACATGGAAATAAACTTCATGGTAATGAGTTTGAGAAAAAAGCTGTAATTGTAATAAGTTTCGTTGGGAAAAAAACTGATATTGATTTACTCGTAAAAGCTTAGCCATTAGGTTATAAAAAATTTAGAAACTCTCTAATGTCCTTGCAAAAATCAATACCAGTTAATTTAAATGTTTTTGTCAGAAAGTTAAAATTCCAAATGGGTTGTTTGTGATTCTTTGGTAAGTAACTGAAACGTAATTTTATAATAATGACGCATGTATCCAAAATTAAATTGATACTTAAATTTCAAAATATCACGTAATTATAATTGAGATACCGTAGAAAAACGTATTTTTACCATATAATTGCGTGATATAGTGTGGGGATCTAAAAACTTTATTTTTTACTTAACTTAAAAAATTACATTTTCATAATTTTAGGATTATAGAAAATATCAATCATCCTAAAAATCATCAATTATGCATGATTTTCAGTTTTTTTTTTTCTAGATAAATGGAAAGTTGAAGCAGTTAATGAGAAAAGCGTATTTGTTTAGTGAAACAAAATAATTTGCTATTGCCATTAGCCACAGTAAATCAGAAAAACTTTAAGATTGCAACAAAATTCTTAATGAAATTATAATGAGATTTTATTTTAATACTTTATTTTGGGTATACATATTAAGATATGTATAGACTCCAGAAATAATATGTATACATTTGTCTGTATCGTTCTACTGATGTATAAATAAATTTTGTGTTGAAAATTTCCTTGTGAATAAAGCTTACCTTATATAATACTATCAAATCAGATTATTTTCTTGCAAGCTAAGCAAGCAAAACAAAATGTATAACGGATAATTTAATTAAGTATCTTTGATTAAAGTAATAAGCAATAGCCTTTACATATAAATTCATGAAAAAAATTTCCTTAGTTTTCCTTAGTCAGAATGCACAGCAATTTTTTTGCAATGATTGGCACAATATAATCTTTAAAAATCTTTTGATGACCGACGGTATTCATGCAAGTCAAACTTGGTCCATAAATCCTCCAAAGAAAGAAACCAGAAAATTTTCTTTTATTATGTATCTACAAGAATAAAATATTATCTTTCATTATTAATCATCAAACACAATAGCACATTATTTAATTAGAAAACTTTGTCAAGAATCTTTTCAAAGCACTTAAGTGAAAAAATGGAATCTTTGGAATCCCATCGTGATTGTTAGTCATCTTTCTAAAAGTTTGCAGCTGTCGTGTAAGATAAAACTTGACTTCTCTAGTGACACTTTTCGAATGAGGACTCCTTAATATATGCACTGGATTAAAAAGCTTAATATCATTAAAATAGTTTGCCATAATATGATTCTTCATATAAATCAACGTCAGGAAACTGCCATTTTTTAGCGCAATTACCAGAAATATTAATGAGTGTATTATAAGTATGACTATATGTACTACATCTCATTAACACCTGTTCTTGTGTGTTTATATATATATATATGTATATATATGTACACAGTTATTAATGTTATGAATTCCCCAAAGAAAGCGCTACCTTTTCTCAAAAATATGTAATAATTTTATTTAAAATTTTAATATACATATAAACTTAGTAAATAATGCAATTTTACAAAAATTTCCAAGCAAATTACACGAAATCTCCTTTTGGATTGATTTCTATCACACAAAGTTTAAATAATAGAAGATTTTATTTTCTTAAACACCTGATCACACTTATCGGTGGGTAGGAATTTTCTGTGGCTAGATACTCGTGAAGATATCTTTAATAAATCCCAAAATTTGTCGATAGTAAAAAGTATTAAAACAGATTTTAGTTAGACTAATTAAACATCAGTGCCAAATCAACAAAAAAATTTCAATCATATGTCAAAAGCAATAACAAGATAGATTTTATGACACACATATTTAATTCTATAAATTATTTCTGATTATTTTGATTATTTGAATTTTTTTGCTTTCTCTCTTGTGTCGTCTTAATATAAATCTCTTTAAGTACATAAAAACTCTTACAAAGAATGCCCAAACATGCTTCAGGAAACTTTGAATTTAAAATTATAACTATGCATTAATAATTCAATAAGATTTCACAATTATAGGTGAAAAGATAATATAAAGGAGACAAAAGAGAGAAATGTGTGATAAAAAGTTTACTTGTAGAGATATTTAAACTACATTAATCATACCAAAATCTTGTACATTTTTGACTGTTCATTAAGATTGACAGTGATAATGAGGTAGTATCATTTTCATTTACACCAAAATGAAAAAAAGAAAACAATTATCCGTCACTAGCATTATCATTTGGATTGTCTGTGAAAGAGACTTTGTTTCTCAAGTGGGCAAGAATCCTGTCCATTTGTTCCGGGAAGTGAGGCACCCTATTTATGATGCATCCTCTAACGATGATGTGTCATGGACTTCTTGTTGCAAAGAAATGCAAGTGGCTTCAAAAGGAAGCCTACCAAAAGAGAGGCAAATAGAACATCCATAGACCACAACAGTGTTTTAATTTTACGTAGAGAACAATCCATTTCATTACCAGAATAATCAACTGTTTACAAAAGGAAATGATTTATTAATTATTATAAATTCCTCAAAATAAGGATGAATTGAGATTTAGAAAATGTCATAAGATTCTTGATGTTCTACAAAAGCAATCTAAATTCGATTCTTCCCATAATTCAATACCCAGAATCCTTAGGTTCAAACTGCAGTTTTTTTTTTTTTTTTTTTTTTTTTTTTAATTTTTAGTAAAAAACATATTTTTATTATATTTTTAATACACAATGTAACGTTAAAATAAGTAAAAAATAAAATTTACCAAAAATTACCAATAACTGTAAAAAATATGGATGCTAATTAATACAATAAAATAAACATAAAATTTTCAATATTTGAAATGATAAATTACCGCTTTGTAACTTTTCCTGAAAAATTCAATATCTTCGGAATTGGTCTTTGTGTGCATATTTTATTTCGCTGTAACCACAGTCTTCCTACAGTCAAAAGAATGCCTCTTAGGAATAATTCAATATTTTATTAACCTATCAAGCAATTAACTGTATTTATACTCTTAAATATATAATTTTCTTCAGTTATACTAATTACTGAATACCACTAGAATAAATACTAATGAAAAATAAAATTTCTGTTATTTCAATCTTATTTTTCATTTTTGAACTAAGCATTTTGATTTTCTGTATTAACAAATCAAAGGATGGTTAAATAAACACATGTCTATAAATTAAGGATAATTCAGAATCACACAGAAATTAAACTCAAAAATAAAATGTTTACATGCAGAATTATCTCTCACATCTTGAAGAATAATATGCCAATTACAAGAAACCACTCTATGGCACCGATAGTACGTCACAATGACGAGAGTGTGAGAGAGGAGTATATAAGGAATGTGTGTGGTTTCAAAGAAGTAAAATTGTTCATAAACGCTTTAAAAGCCTTTCAGTGCAATAACCGCACAGTTACGGCACAAAAGAAGCATTCGGATGATGTTTTACGTGGTAGAATCATTGGCTGTCTGGAATGTGGACGTACCCAGCTGGAAGTATTCGAGGAACTTGGAATCGAATACAGTGTCATCTCCAAACTTTGTCAACGCTTCCAAGATGATGGCAATGTGAGTAGACGTTACAACACAGATCGCACCCGAGTTAAAACGCTGAATGAGGACCAGTATTTGGCAGTTACTATCAAAAGAAACAGACGGAGTGCAGCATCAGATCTGTCTCGTCAGCTCTCTTCAGCAACCAGTACGGCAGCTTCAATGCAAGCCGTGTACAGACACTTAAAGCACATTGGTCTACATGCTTGTAGGCCTGTCAGACATGTTCCACTCATCATAACTCTCTGTCATCTGCAGTTACCCTGGAGTAGAGACACGTCTTGTGGACACCACAACAGTGGTCTTGTGTAATCTTTTCCGACAAGTTCAGGTTTAGCTTTCAGTCTGAATCTCACCGGACTTTCATATGGAGAGGGCCAGGTACCCGTTACCACCGAAAGAACACCATTGAACGACACCATCACGGTGGTGCAGGATTGATCGCTTGGGGAGGAATTATTCTGGGCTCCAGAACTAACCTGCATGTTCAAAATGTAACCATGACAAGCCACATCTATGGGGATGTCAGTTTGGAACAACATTTTCTTTTGTCTCGAGGCCCCATGGGAGCAGAATTTCTGTTCATGAATCATAACGCCCGTCCTTACAGTGCAAACATTGTAGACGAATGCCTTGAACTGAAGGATATCAACCGTATGGACTTGCTAGCAGACTCACCGGGCTTGAATCTAATAGAGCATGTGTGAAACATGCTTGGCCGAAGAATTGTTGTCTGTCATCTCTCTCCCACATGTCTACCGGAACTTCGGAGAGCGTTACTTGATGAGTGGTATAATATTCCCCAAGATCGGATTGATAATTTGATACTCACAGTATACATACTCGTTGTACTGCCTGTATTGCATCGTCTAAGGGCATACTATGTATTAACTATCATACCAACCATGTGTTATATTGGTTTTTGTAAATAGGTTCCTTTTTGAAATTTGTTCCAGCGAGTAAAAATCGCAATTTTTATTAATTATGTCAAACATATAGCATCTCTTTTGCTCTTTGCATTTTGTTTAGTAAATAGACTTTATAAATAAGTAGTCACATTTGTTTTGCTCTTCGGTCTCTTTCTTTGCTTGAACTTGCATTATCCTTAATTTATGAACACGAGTGTGGGAAACAACTGCGCACGTAAGCCAGTGAGTTCATTTGAAATAAAAAAAATTCAGCAAAAGTAATTTTTTTTATCTTATAAGTTATCATATGCATCATATATAATATGATATATACTTTATGCTCAAATATTATCATATATACGTAAGCCAGTGCGCACGTAACCCAGTGAGTTCATTTGAAATAAAAAAATTCAGCAAAAATAATTTTCTTTATCTCACAAGTTATCATATGCATCATATATAATATGATATATACTTTATGCTCAAATATTATCATACATAATATGAGTCGCTTTAAAAATAAAATCGTTTTTACCGTTTCACAATATGATTAACATTTTACTTATTTTGCGTGCGGGAAGAATTAACCAAGTTTATTTTGTGAAATCTTATTTCTTTTTTAGCTTTAAATAATTTAAGATTGATTATAATAACGACAGAGTGAGTCTTACTTTATCATAACATTTGTGATTACTTATTTTTGATTACTCATGTTGATACCAGGGATTCAACTTTTGCAGAATTGGCCAAAAATAATTGTTTCTGATGCTCATTCAAGAAACATGAGATTCAGCTTACATTTGTTAGTGCTGTAGAAACTTTCAGAAAAACATAGCTTAACTCTATTTTTCGATATTTAAATTAATTATAAACTGGCCAATGGCATCCACATTACAAAATAGGAAGATTTCATAAAAATTTGAGCATTAAGTCTAATTAGTTAAGTGCAAGTAGCTCTGAAATTAGAAAATTTTCTATTTGAAGAAAAAGAAACTTATTTTTGTCACCTTATTTAATGGACGTACTTCTGATCCCATGGAGAATTTCGTTCAACGCTTTTTAGAAACTTGTCACAGCGCAATTTTAGAAAAAGTCAATGAGTGACACTAATTTAGTAAAGTCATTACAATGTTTCGAAAGCTGGGACAGCACAGAGAAACATTAATACAATATTTAAAATTGCTTCAGTTTATCTTTGTCATCATATGTTAAATTAGAAGAAATTTTTCATTGTTAATATATGCCCATACATTAGCTATTTATCATATATGGGTTTCATTCACCTAAATATTATCAATTTGTTGAACTTTATAGGAAAACTAAATAAAGTTTCTGATAGTTTTCAAAGTTTTTTTTATAGTTTTTAAAGTACTTTTTAAACATTTTCAAAGTATTTATATCAACCAATGAAATTAAATGGAAAATTTTTATTAAATAAAATTAATTTTTATAGAATGTTAGGATGTTAAGGAAGTAATTCTCATAAAATGCATTTTTTCCAGCAGAAATTAGTAATATTGTTACTTAGAAACTAAAATAAAAGTTTTTAACATATGTATAGATCTAGTAATTTTTTTATCTATATGCTTAGTTTTATTTAATTACCCAATTGTTTTTAAATCATAAAAAAAAACATTTTTATATTAAATAAATTAATGTAGATGCAAAACAAAATAAGAATTACATTATTTCTAAATAACTTTTCTTATCTTGAACTGTATATTTCATGGTAAAACTAAGAATATGAAAAAAAAATTGCATTATACAATTTCTTCATATACTTATTTTTAATGCTTCCTAAATTTTAAAAAAACAAATAAATTTGACGAAGTTTTAAATAAAGTATATGCGGGTATTCTTCTTCTTTAAAGTAATTATAACTGCGAAAAAGTACATAACACTAATTATTTTCTAACTTGTTCTTCCAAAACTAATCAGATTTCTAATAAATAAAAAAATTTAAAGCTTCAAATGTTAATTTTATCAAATGAAATGCATAGTATTCTATAGCCTGAAAAGAAATGTTAACGGAATATATTTCCTTTTGCCTTTAAATTCACAAAAAAAAGAAACTTTAGAGGCAAAAAACCAAATGACCTCCAAAATGCACTCAACTTATTAACTGAAGTCACGTATATATAATTTGTTTCACTTCTATTTGTAGACCGAATGCTCAGTTTTGTGGGACACGAAGACATGTTCAAAATATTTAGAGCAGAAATTACTAAGAAAACATTTTCTTGCTCATCTTTATAAAAAAATTATCATTCATTATAATTTTAATTGCACATGGTCTCTCGTCTCAAATTAAATTCTCTCATAGTCTGTTGTAAATGATGTTTGGCAAATGTAAGAAGCCCATAATTTACACTCACTCACACACACGCATACATATATATATATATAATATTTATATGTATGTAAGTATATATGTATGTACAATGAAAGTGTGAAACTGCTATTGAACACTAATAGGCTATACTAATCAATATTTTTATATATTTTTATCTAAATATAAGGATATTAATTTGTGTAGACCATTAGTGTCCAATAAAATCTGAGATTTTAATTCAGATTATCGAAATGGGTTAACATTGTTATATTCTTTTACATCAACTGAGTTGTGACTAAATTTGGAAAAAAATAATCTAAAAATGATATACTTGTATGAATTAATCCTCTATTAATTTCTACTTGGTACATCAATGCAAATTCAGAATAAACTAGTTCAAAGTGTGGCAAAGAATGGTCTCTTTAAGGCATTAAATTAAACGCAGCTCTGTTACTGCCCATGCAGAAAGACTAAAAAATTTATAAAACAGTGTTTTTAATATCAGTACAATATTTTTTGGAAAGTGTAATAAATAGGGACTTATTTCTTTCTTAAAATGCAGCATTTCTTTTTTATCTACTAATGTTTAGCTTACTTCAAAAAGTTAAGATAGGGAAACGATAACCGGGAAGGAAGAGTAATGATCTGTGCATAGTTTTATTATAAATAGAATTTTGTGGGTTTGGACTTCATTCCCAAATCCAATATATTTTTAGTCAAAACATATTATAATAATACAGTAACCAAACTTAAATATTTTTTCACCCATCTGTAGCTTTATTTATAGAGTAAAAGAAAATTCAGTTTGTTTCCGCGTTCCAATTATGAAATCATTAATTGAAAATCTTCATCAGATAGAATGCATCCATTACAAGGACAACGCAGATTTTTACTTTGAGAGGATTAATTGGTTGCCTAATTTTATAAAATATAATTCAAAACAAAGCTGTCTTATTAGCTGCAATTTAAAAAATTATTTCCGTTTCCTAGTTGATTCAAACTGCTAATATGTGACTAATTAAAATTTTCTTTATGGCAACTGAATCGAAATTCCTTTACATCAAATTTTTATACTTTTTAACTTCATTTTTAGAAATATGTTTTTTTTTTATAAATTTTTTTCATTAAATCTATATTAAGCTTGAAATGTATAATTTTATAATATTTGACTGCAAACACTGCTGGCCATCCAAATTGCAACACCAAGCAAAACAGAAATATCACAACAAAATTTATTCTGTAAATGAATTGTTGACCAAGTATTAAATGATTAAATTTACAAACTTCTGTGAAGTATTATTCCTGCCAAAACCAGTAGCCACCTTTGTTGGAGATCACCATTGCCACACACCTCGTCATTGATTCAAAGAGACTTTGGATGTGTTCTTGGGGTACAGCAGACCAAGAAGGTTCCACACTCTGCCCAAGTTTATCTGCTGTGGCAGCTGAGTAGTTATTCTGGGTTAATCGTTGAGCAACCATTGACCACTCATTTTCAATTAGTGAAAGATCCGGAGAGTGAGCCAGCCATGGAAGCAATTCAATCTACTGATTGACGAAGAACCTTTGACAATGCGTGCCACGTGTGATCGCTCATTATACTGCTGAAATATGGCTGTAGACAAGCCCTGAAAGTAAGGAAGGACAGCTTGCTCCAACACCTCGGAGATGTGAACCTGGCTGTTTACCAGCAATGCGTACTAAAGGAGTGTGAGAGTGATATCCAATACCACCCCATACCATAATACCTGGTGCAGGACCAGTGCGGCGGTGCATTACGTAGCAGTTTAACATCCTGCCTCAACTGTATCTCAAGACTCGAATGCGACCATCGAGGTGTTGCAAACAAAAGTGTGGCTCGTCTGTAAAGGCAATTGTCTGTGGTTCTGTGTCAAGTATAGACAAAGCAATGGACGCCTCCCGGACAGACCACTCTGCTGTAAACGGTGTCAAGTAGAACTCGCAGACACTGGATGATGCGTTACAGTCTAAATGTACTAATTTATAGTTTGAGATGTAGCTGAGCGATCTGTCTCAGCCTCGTGCTTAATTTGCCTGTCATCAAGTGAAGTATTGCACTGAGGTGGATGCGACAGAACACATTAGTCCATCGTTTTCCTCTGCATCCAACGATCATTTATCCGCAATGCAGATTTTTGGTTTCGTCGAACACGATTACCGATTTCCCTGAAAGATAATCCACAATCTTGGTAGGCCACTATTTTTTCTGTTATGAACTCGGGTACTCGATCAAAAAATAATCTCTGTTTTCTACGAGGCACAATTGATCATTTTTTTGAAAATAAGCACAAGAAAAACACAACAGCCGAGCTGGAAATCGTTGAAATCTTCCAGCCTTAAATAGCTCTTTGAAGTGATGCCAGAGGCGCGAGTGATGTGTGACTGCGCTGAAATTCTCATCATTTGCATATCTCACCTCCGCTAATGCATGTTGTAAATTGAATGTTATTTGCATCATACTTCCGGCTGTTACATTTCCGGTGGCTAGCATTGTACATTGATTTTACAACGAAGTCTTTAAGAACTTTTTAGTGTCATCAAAATATATCGCTTCAATTAAACGCGTATTATTAAGTAAACCATTCTGATTACATTCTATGTTAATAAAAACATTCCAGATAAAATCAATAAAAGACAGTGCTTAACTTTTATAAGCTTATAAAAAGCCTAAAACAACAAAATTTTATTTTATAAGATGCTTAGAATAAAGTACTCAAATCGTTTTACAAAAATATAAGAAGTAAATATATGTACTAACGGGGTATATGTGTACGGGGGAACTTCAGGATTTATTAAATTGATAAATTTTCGGGTACAATGCTTTGTGAAAAAAACTAAAAACTGTTAAATTATTTACGGCATTGAAAGCTTTACTTTTATGGAGAGGGTCGTTCAAACACTAGATAAAGTTATTTCCTTCAATTATATCTGCTATAAATGTAACTTCTGTAATTGAATCAATGATATCCACATAATATGATTTAAGATAACAGTAATGATATTTATGTGTGATTTGTTGCAATAAACGTAAACAACTGTGTAAATGCGTAAAAACGAAAGCTATTATTTTTTTATTACGAAAAATACACTTACATGAACAAATTTTTCTCTCTTTTTGAACATTTATACACAAACATCTAATGTTTTTTTGATACTTCAGAATAATTTCAAGAACCATATTTAAATAATCCAAAATTTTGATAATTATCTAGTTTTATCTATTTAACAATTTCACATACTTTTGCTTAAATAGTTTGAAATGACACTAAACCAATAATGTTGATTAGATTTTAAATTACTTTATTGTTTTGATTTTTTACTTCAAAATATTAATTTAAGATAATCATTTTCAAGATCCAGGTTCCTTTCAAGAAATATGAAATCTTATACTACACTTGGGAGCATAATTCAAAGGAATAACTAATTAATCGCGTCAGTATTTTTTGATAATTATTCCCTTACAAGATTTTCATAAAATATTACTTTCTCCTGTCCGGCTTACGTCATGATTTTTGAAGTAAAATGCTTTTTTATGAAAGAAACCTATCAATTAAATTAAAAATAAAAGGTTTGATTAAAATATTCATAAAAAATTCATTTCTTTATTAATATTTTCTAAGAAAAATCAATGTGTAAGGTTGTAAGAAAATGGAAGTTAGAATAATACAAAAAAAAACATTTTTTACGACATTACACATGATTAAAACAGTTACAAAAGAAAATATTTAATAATTATAAACAATGTTATATATAAGGTTAGAAGGTACATTACAAATAACAAACAAGGTTATTTATGAACCGTATCATGTGGTGTTCACCTTCCATTTCTCACATCTCTCTTCTATATCATCTATTTCTTATTGGATTTTGAATATTTTTTTCACTCTATTGGGCAGTAACGCCATCTCTTGTCATTAAAGTTAATATCGATTTGTTACAACCTCCCCCTTTGACCCCTAAGACGTCCAGACCAGGAATCAGCAAGAAAATTTTTCCTGGAATGTTCTTGCTCTTGAACATGAGCTACAGCAGGAGTGGGAGTTTTAGGCTTGTTCATTTTAATTCTCTGATCTCTTCTTCTCAAAGCTTTGATAGGTAAAGTTTTCCTTCCTTGAAAACGAGTCAATGCCGAAGTGTGGTATACTCCTATTGGTATATTTGGAGAATCTGTGTTTGTCATAGAATACGATACAGGAAATTTTTGTGTAACGATGATAAATGGTCCATCTCTCCGAGATTAAAATTTTGGTGTAACATCAGAACTTTTATTACTTAAATTTGGTTTTCTAACCAAAACTAAATCTCCTGGTATATATGTTGGAGCTGGTCTCCTTCTCTGGTCCACAAAATTATTGCATTTATTTTGCTGTTCAATAAAGATCTATTTTGCTTCAGATGTGAATCTTTTCAGTCAGAATGTGAATCTTTGTGTGGAGTAAACCTTGAGTGGAGTAAACTGGGGTTAAGGTTTGATGAATTTTCATGAGATAACAGAGTTTTTGCATCACAGCAGAAACAAATTGTGGTCCATTATCACTGATAATCTTGAGTGGTATTCAGTATCTCATAAATATTTACCCTATGAGAGTGACGACACACTCTTTCGCTGTTGCATTTTCCAATGCAAATAGATCTAAGCATTTCGTAGAAACGTCTTCTGCTATAAATATCCATTTTTTCCATGACTAACAGGAAAATGGCCGCACAAATTAATAGATAATGTCTCAAACCTTTGGAATGGTACTGGAGACTGCAACAGACCACAGCTTTTTGGTTGGAGAACTTGTATTGCATACATTCTATACAATCTTTTACATAATTAGTGATGTATTTCCGCATGCCTATCTAGTAGTACCTTCTAGAAATTCTATCAAAAGTTTCTATAGCACCGTAATGACCTGCGGCGGGATCATTATGATGAATTTTGAGAATCTGTTCTCTCGCATCTTCTGAAATGACAAATTAAGTCTCATTTAATCCTAAATCAGGTGCATATTTGTATAGAACACCTCTGTTCATCAGAAAACCTTTTACCGTCCAGTTTCTATATTCCTCAGTCAAGTCGACTGCTTCCACGACATTTATTATTTTCTTTAGATTTTCATCTTGAAGTTGGCTGTTTCTGATATCTGTAGGACTTTGGTAGGAAAATCTACTGAAGCAACAGTGGGTTGGTTAACAATCACAGAGCATATTTCGCATGGGTTATCTCTTTGGTGAGAGGGAAGGTGAGATAACACGCCAGCCACCAAATCACTCTTTCCAGGAACGTACTCGATATGGAGGTTGAACTTTTGGAGTTGTAGAGCCCAACGAGCAAGTCGTCGTGATGGGGCTTTAATGACATGAGCCATCGTAACGCCTAATGATCAGTGGTAACTGTGAATTCTTGTTCCTCAATATAGCATCTAAATTTTCATGAAGCTCAAACAACTGCAAGGGCTTCACGCTCTGTAATTGTGTAGTTTCGATCAGCACATGTTAGTAGTCGGATCACATATTCAATGGGATGTTGATCTTCCAGGGTTTTTCCTTGGAGGAGGACAACACCTAAGGCATACCCACCAGCATCAGTGCGGAAGATGAACGGTTTAGTCGGATCGCATTGCTTAAGAACAGGTGGCGACGTAAGTAACGTCTTTATTTCTTGAAGGAAACTTTTTCTTGTTCTTTCCAGCACCAAGAGGAGGATTACTTGGTTAGATTACTGAGAGATCGGGCTATTTCGCAAAAGTTCGGGATGAACCTCCTGTATCAAGAACAAGTTCGCAGAAAGGACTGAACTTGCTTAACAGTTTTGAGTTCAGGCATGTGCAGGATAGCATAAATTTTGTCAGGATCAACCTATAAATCTTCAGGGCTAATACAATGGCCAAGATATTTATTCTTTGAACATTCAAAATTGCATTTTTCTCTGTTAGCTGTCAATTTGAATAACTCAAGCCACTGGAAAATATCTCTTAAATTTTCTAAATGTTCCTGAAACCACTCTGATAGTAATATAATGCAATCATGGTAGGAACGGAGAAAAATGTCACCAAGACCACTTCAGAATTTGTCTATCAGTTTTTAAAAGGTCACTGGGGCATTTTTCAATTGAAATGATATAAGTATGAAATGATGTCTTAAAAGGACAAATAAATGCAGTTTTGTCTCTATCCACAGCAGCCACATTTACCTGATGACAGCCAGCTTTAAGGTCGATGATCTACATATAATGAGTTTGTTTAGCTTCTTGAAGTAAATCAGCTATGCGTGGAGGAAGGTAAGAGCCCGTCTTCATGATGGCATTAAATTTTCTGTAATCAACACAAAATCTATAAGCACCATTTGGCTTCGGGATGAGCACAAAATTCATTGCGTACGGAGATTCGCAGGGCTCAAGAACTCCTTCAGTTAAGAGTCTTCCTTCAGTTTGCATGATTTCTTTCCTTGCTGGAGACACTTGATAATGGGGATCAGAAATCGAGGAATGGTTCTGCATATCAATGTAATGTTCAATAAATGGGGTGTCTTCTCACCCTGGACTGAAGATAGTTTCATAACGGGATAACAGTTCATTTAATTTAATTCTTTGTTCAGCAGTCAGATGAATACCTTCATCTTCACACAAATGCAGAGGATGGTTCTTTAATTTCTTCTCCCGAGTAGGAGTTAAATGGGATGCTTCATTATCAAACGTATTATATTACCTTTTTTATTCTCGGTTAGCGGTGCAACCGTTTGGGAAGCATTTGTTTGTAGCTACCCATAAAGAGCTCTTCAAAAGAAAAGTGTCGTTTGGGTTGATCATTGAAAAACTGTTTCAAATTTAGCACAATCCCAGCCGAGTTTAAAAAATCTATTCCCAATAGTGTGTTGTTTCCTTTTGCCTCGGGAATGGCAAGAAGGTTCAAAGAAAGCGTACAGCCACCAAGACGAATTTTTACCTGGGTTATACGAACTTTTCTCTTTATTTTACTACCGTCTGCTAAAGACATTAGTAGAGTACTGGCAACAAAAATTGCTCATTGTTTCTTCAAGATGTTGTAAGGTGTTTTCCCTGTGATTGAGTGGGTTGCAGCAGTGTCTGCGCAAGCCGTACCCATAACTCCATTGATAGTTACTTTTAACGTTGCAGTCTGTGAGGGTGCACTAGAAGTCGATTGCAGAATAACACTGCTAAAAGTACCAGAAATTTTCTTTTCCTTTCCTTTACATGTAGGACATTTAGGTCTAATGACTCCTGGACTGTCACATCCATAGCATGCAACTTCGCTTGACTCTTTCTTAACATTCTCATTTTTTCTTGTCGAGGTTTTCTTTCTTGAGTAAAGTGTTTAAGGGGAAACTGCTTCTTTTGATGTATTGAAAGGAGAGATTTCTTTACACCACACCGGACAGTTTCGCAATCATCTAGTTTTTCAACTAGATCAACCAGAGAAATAAATTCAGACCAAATATCGATAAATAGTTCTTTAATATCAGGGGGAACTTTCTTCTTGATTTGGGGAATTCCTACTGTATTGCATTTCAAAAGCTGTCTTAAGTCATATTTGCAAGCCATTTCTTATATATATCTCTACATCTATATCTATCTATATATATATATATATATATATATATATATATATATATATATATATATATATATATATTATCGCAAGCCCATTTAGTTAAACTCAAATTAACCTTTCTTATTTATATTATATTGACATACCATCCGAGAAGTAGAATTTTTTGTTAAGAAATTATTTGAAACTATTTTCAAATTTTCATTATTTTCTGTTGTTATTACATATTTCCGATTCAAAAAGAATCGATAAAACAGTTAAGCTAAATAATTTTTTTTTAATTGATAGATTTATCTGATCTAAAATATATTTTTGAAATCACAATTTAGCATATTAGAGACTCTTTAACACTAGATTTAATTTAAAATTTTGGATTCATTAATTTAAAATTTTGGATTCATTAATTTAAAATAAAGCCGCGTTAATATTATACACTAAACCTAAAAACATTTTAAAGTTTTATTTTAAAATATGCATTTTACACTAAGCATAATGAAGTTTAAAAATATGTAGCAATTTCAAATTTCACAATGAACTTCTCTCATCAATTTTCAAAAATGTTTACTTTTTATTTATACCCACCTTTGTATATTATAGATCAAAATATATACTTTATTTTGAGATTGAAGTATATCGCATCATTAATCACAATATACTTAAAATTACAATATAATTACTTTTTTACCAGCTTGAAATTATACATAATCCCATACTGAAATAAATGGTAAAACATGAATACGAAATGATATAAGCTATAAATTCTCAACTGCGTTAGCAAAAAAAGTTTGTATAAAATGTTATTAGATAACAATAAACTATATGAAAAATAGATCACATAGATAGATCAACGATATGATTAAAGATAAATTAAAGAGCTAATTATTATTAAAAAAATTGAAGGCCATTATTTTTCTAAAAGATCTTTTTTTCTTAGGCATTATATTCAAGTTTCATCTATTGCTTAGGTTTATTGATATCATAGTTTCTCCTCTTTCAGTTCCCATAACATTTTAAAGTATTTTTCTTTATGTTAATAATCTAGAGACTTCTACATGCTTTTAAATAATGGTCTGTTCTATAACTTTCTTTTAAAATTGCATATAAATTTCTTTATTAAATCTTCGAGAAGTGATTGCTTCATATATAAAGTTATTGTGCTTTTATTTATGAAAACTGAAGTAGAAATTTTTATCATAGTTATCACTGCAATTGAATATTTTTATACAACATTAAACAGGAATAAATGTTTCGAATTACTTAAAATGAATATTTAAAATTTACTTTATAATTTCAACGGAGATTCTTATCCGGAAGTTGGATTCTTTAATTTATTGGTATATACACCTCGTCGTTTTTAGGTAAGATTAAGTCAATTTCTTTCAGGACATAAATATGAACTCCATATTAAACTACACCACTCAAAATAGGATACTGAGGTTGTGAGTAGATCTTTGATCCTGAGAATTCTTTGGTTATTTGATTCATTATTGACAGAGACTATATGAGTAAACAATGACATTTGTTTGGCAGAAAAGTGCATTTTCTTGAGATATTGGGTACAAAAAAATGGAATTTGTGGTTATGAGAAACATAAATAAAAAAGGTATTTCTTTAAAAGAAAGTCATTTTTAGTGAGGGGTAAGGCTATCGTTGAACGCCAGCAACGTGTAATACCAGTCAGACATCAAGTCAATGAGAAAATTAATGAGATGATAGGGTATTCTTTCGTACTTCTCCGGTAGATCTCTTCCAAGTTTTTGGAGAGTTTGTGGAAGTGGTAGGCATCCAGCAACTTGTGTACTCAGAATGTCCCAAACGTGCTATAGAGTTAATGTTATTAACAAGTTAGCCATTTTTCATTCCTATGATTCATTTCTCCAAAAATGAAATCATTCCCTTAGTTAGCACAATATGACCTGCAATTGTTGCCCATTAACATGAAGTCATCTCCAAATTCTACAGCGTAAGGGATTATAAAATGTCTGAGTATTCCATCCCTATATCAGTGACCAGTCAGAATTCCCTTTCGAATGACATTGAGATTGGTGCGCCTATCAGTGGAGATGCCAGTATAGACTATGACTCCTCCACCACCAAATCTAACACTTTCGTGTAAGAGAGCAGAGTTGTTAATATTGCCAAAATTTCTCTAGTTGAAAATATGCTTATTATCAGGATGAAGAGAGAGACCAGACTCGTCTGAGGAAAGAATATTGCTCCATTCACTTCACCGCCTGTTCACATGTTCTCTTGCCCACTTTTTTCGGACGTGACAGTGCCTTGCTGTTAACGTGTTCCAGAATTAACTGTCTAGTATACAGCTCTGTAACAGGAAGACAGTTTTAGAAAATTTATGTCAAAACTGTGGTACCAGTAGCCGAGCGCACATGCTATTGAAGGGGAGTGGCATTCATATTTCGGTGTCACTGATCTGTTAGCATTAAATAACGGTCTTTATTAAATGTCATGGTACGTCTGCAATCTTCCCCTGATCTGCGGCCTACATTTTCAGTCTCCCAAACATGGTTCCAGATCCTGGAAATCAGACTTTATGAAACTCTCAAGGTTTCTGCAACTTCGGATTATGTTTAGCCCATCCCCACTAACCGACTAACAAATCTTTAGGCTTCTGATTCTGTTAAATGATTTTGTTGAGACATGACACTCATCGAAAGAATATGCTGAGAATAAATGTCGATCATTTTTTTCAACATTGTCTTAGTTGAAAGTCATTTCTCATTCGCTGCTGAAACTCAAGCTTTACAAACTGCAAAATTTGAAAATGAGAAAAACTTGCATTTGCGACTAGCTTCTTTCATTCTTGCTAACAAAGAAAAAAGTGCTTATTTATTTATTTTATTTATAAAAAAAAAACTTACACTAATCTTTAATTATTTTGAGCAGTGTATAAGAAGCATATTCCTTACAGATAATATTAAAATGAACAGTATTATAAAAAAATTATTAAAAAATAAATACTATCCTATCTTTAAGAACAGGAATTTAAGCTATAGGAGATGTCCATTGCTTCAAATTTATATTTATATATTTTGAAGTATATATTTTTAGTGATTTATTATAATTAATTTTTTTCTTTTAACAAACTTCACTTAGTTAATTATATACAAATATATATCATATATATATATATATATATATATATATATATATATATATATATATATATATATATATATATATATATATATATATATATGTATAAATGTATACGCATGTGTGTATAATATTCTCCCCATTTGTTACCCTTGAAATTTCTTTATTTCATTTAAAGTTATAATACAACTGGAACTAGGCTCATGGTAAAGGGAAAGGACTTCGGTTGTCCGTAGAAACCTGGAGCACCGTAGAGAAGCTAATGATAGCAGTCTGATTTTTCTCCGAGGAATGCCTGTTAGCTTTATCTGGAAATAATGGTGTCCATCACGGCTTGGGTGACCCTGTCAGAAGCAATGCTCCCGCCGTACTTTGCCCATTTCTCCCAGTGACGCCCCCTCCCCACCTGAGGCAGCTAACAAGACTAGAGGGTGTATGAAGACTATTACCAATATATTAAAATTTTTGAAGACAGTATTAACCTCACACTAGAAATTTGAGGGATTTCGCTCGAGATCACAATCTGACCTTCAATACTGTTAAATCTGTGGTTAATTTTTATGCAACTAATAGACATATTTACAGTTATAAACCTACTATATTCTTAAATGACCAAAAATTGCCTAATGAGAAAAATGCAAAATACTTGTGTTTTATTCTGGATCAAGAAATTCTTGGCAATAGACACATTGATATGCTCGAAATGAGATAAAGAAAGAGGCTTAACATTCTGAAATATATCTCTGAGTAAGACTGAGAGCGGATGCCAATACTTTGGAGCTAAAGTATATTTTACTTATAAGACCCATTCTGGAATATGGAGAACCAATTTATTAATGCGCTTCAGAATCAAATCTAATTAAATTATAAATAATTCAAATTAGTGCTACAAAAATCATTGCTGGATTGGGATATAGTTGCCTAGACAGAATTTCTCTTTTTTAGTCTGACTTACAACCATTACACTTTAGAAGGAAATCTTGCCTTTAGAAATATTATAATAGGCTTTTTAGTTTACAAAGGCCAGAATAGGACACCTTATCTCATAAATGGGTACAATAATCAGTGACTAAAAAGAAATAGTCCCTTTTCTTTGGCCACTACAAATGTTTTTATGTATCCTCCTTGCAGAATTGAACCTCATTTCTTTAAATCAAGTCTTAGTCCTGATACTGATTTTGATTGTATTGACTTCCATACAGAGGCCAGAATAGGACACCTTAACTCATAAATGGGTACAATAATCAGTGACTAAAAAGAAATAGTCCCTTTTCTTTGGCCACTACAAATGTTTTTATGTATCCTCCTTGCAGAATTGAACCTCATTTCTTTAAATCAATTCTTAGTCCTGATACTGATTTTGATTGTATTGACTTCCATACAGAGCTGCTGTATTCTGCTAAGAAAAGACTCAGCAGTCCAGAATTCGCGAAACAAATAGCTCTAAAAACTATTTACCAAATTCCAATTGATGCTAGGCAAATCTATACTGACTGTAACAAAAGCAATGAGGGTTACTCTGGTAGTGGTGTATCTATCACAACTTCTAGTTCTACCCAAAATCTCAAGTTTAGAAACTCTGATTTTTGCTCTATATTCGTATCGGAACTTAATGCTATTGAAAATGGAATATTTCTGAGCCTGACTTTGAGCATATTGGGATTCTGACTGATAGCAAGTCTTCAATTCAACACCTAAGCTATTGGATTAAGGTTGGAGACAGGGCGGCAAGTTCAATATTGAATAAGATCTATAGGCTTTTAAAGAATTTTGGGATTAATTCTCATTTTGAATGTATCCAGTCACACGTCGGCATTAAGGGAAACGCAATTGCTGTTTCACTGACTATGGCTGCCTCTTTCAAACCTTCAAAACCTGATTTGCCCTCCAACTTTAAATATATTTTTACTAAGAGTAAAAAATGCTTAACGATGTCTGGAGGGTTCCACCTACTCATAATTGGTATGGTAGAAAACGTCCTGCTAGTGCCTTGCTTTTTGAAGGAACTAGAGACCAACAGGCTTGTATTTCAAGCGTCAGCAATGGTCACCTAAGAGGCCTTAAATATGTGCAGGTTCTGTGCACAAAATATAAAGCTGAACAGGCATCGTCTGAGCATATCTTAAACTGCGTGAATTTTGACTTTGAAAAGGCTTAGAACTTGATAACTTTTAACTAGGGAAATGCTATATCTCGAAAGACTTGGCACTTTCTGTTATTGGTAGCTTAAATTATAAATTGTTTTATATTATGTATAGAAAAATAGTATAACAATAAATCGTTATCCTCATGATTTATTTTAGTAATCATAAGTCCTCAATAATTTTTTAGCAAAAAGGATAAAAATGTTTTAGTATTTTTCTCAGCGATAGTTTATATTTTATTACTATGATTGAGTGTGTTCATCTCTCTAATGATAGTTAAAGTTAAAAAAATTTTAAAAATTTCTCATTTCCCTAGTTAATTTTTTTTTAAATTTATTAAAAGATATTTTTTAAAGTGTATCCACACAATTCGGATAATTTTGTTAGCAATTCTCAAAATTTACACTTTTTATATATGGGCATTATAAGTTTACAACGTTAATAATTTATACACACAATATTAAAAATTTTTCAAATAAAATCACTTTCAAATAAATGCTACTGAGTTTTATATATTCTTAGGACAATTTTGAGCACAGTCAAAAAAAAAAAAAAAAAAAAAGAATATTTATTATCTCTGTAAAATATATTCGTTTCTTAAAAGGCTTAAAATTTGTTGATTACTTTTTACCTAAAATAATATTTTAGCAAAAATTATTTTAGGTGAATAATATTTACTAAAAAATTGGTTATTTTTATTATGACAATCACGATAACTAATTCCTGATCTTTTTCGCTTTCGCAAAATTTCGTCTACTTAATACTTTTGCAATACTAGATTAAAAAAAAATTTTCTTAACAAATTGCAAATGCTTAACGATTTTTTTTATCTCATACTTAAGAACTTGAATTTTAAATCCTATAAACGTGGTTTAATTTCTTGACATACTTTTTCAATTTATCATGGTCCAGGTGTTCTGATATAAGCACTTGGGTGATATTCAATGAAAAATTAAGAAATATTGTGCCCATATAGATATATATGCTACAAAATATGTTAAGCTTATGAACATGTTTCCAAAATTACTGATATTCATAGCGATTCATTACTAATGAAGCTAAAGTTGTTTCATATTGCAGAGTTTCTCTTAAAAATACAACCATTTTTTTCCTGAAATAGATTAGATTTTGAACTTTTCAATTTTAATTTATAAGCAAATCTATCTTAAGTATAAAATTAACACTTTCTATTTAAGAACACGTATATTAAAAATGTAATTATTTAGTTAAATTATCTTTTAAAAGTATACATAATATATATATAAAGTTCACAGGTATATATATATATATATATATATATATATATATATATATATACATACACACCTGTGTTAATAATAGCAAAAATTTTGTGGAGTATAATTTAAAAAAAATATAAATAATATAAAAAATAATGTTATTTTACAAGAAATTTGTAAAATATTCCCTGAATTTCAAAATATAACTTAAACTCCTTTTTTACCGAAATAAACTTAAATTCATTATTTCGAAATATAAGTTTTTGTAATACATTAATGTAAAGATAAATATTATTCGTAATATAAAACTTGAACTGAATACTTTATTCGCTTATTATTCCAAAACATGGATATTTTTATGCATTCATAAATGTTTAAAAAAAAGAAAACTTTTTATTTATGCAGGATACTTTTCCAGAGTATGGTATAGCCACTTATATACTCAGTTTATTTCTGATTAATTTTTCTAAACAATAGTACTGTAATATATCATACTGCTGTATTTTTTTGCAAGTACAATTTAAAGACAGAGAAAATTAAGGCTTGTTAAACACATTTTTAACAAGTTATTAAATTAAAATGCGATTATAGCGTTTATTTACTAACAAAACTAACATCTATTAGTTTTGTTAGTAAATAAACGCATTAGTTAAATTTAATTAAGTAATAATTACATTGTTATTAAATTAAATTAAATATATGTAGTACTATTATTACTTAACTGAATGTAACAAACAGTTTATTACATAATATTTGATTTTTCTCATTAAAATAAAAGCCAAGCAATGTTTCCTATTATTGCTTTTGATAAGAAAAATCGATCCAAATTTGTAACTTATTAGTTGATCTGTTAATAATAAATATTTTTCTGAAAACAACTTATTATTTTGTTATTAGCGTACTTGTAATTTTTTGTTATTTTAGTTTCGCTTAGCATATTTAAAAAATGTAGATATTAGAAAAGCTCTAAAATGATAATAGTTACGAATGTGAGAAAAAATAATTGTTTATGTAAATGAGACAGAATGAAATATCAACTTTAATTAAAGATAATTTTTTTAGAAAATATTTATGTATTTTAAATAAATAGGTATACACATAATTTTATAACATGCTTTATAATTTAAATTTTCATTTTAAATTTTTAAATATTTTTAATTTATTTGCATAAAAAATGTAACTTTAGATATAAAATCAATTTTTTTCTGCGTCACGATATTTCAAAGATGTTTCAAAACGTTAAGCAACAGTTTGAATCTCCAACGGAACTATTTTAAGGGTAAACTGAAAATAAAAGAAATAGGATTTTAAATATCTTTCATTTTTACCAAAGTATCGATACAAATTATTTCAAAACACAAGATACTTAATGAATTCAATTGATTATGTATTTTGCTAACTGAATTGATTTCAAAGCATTCCATCATAAGAATCAATCAATAAAAGCGCATCAATTCCTTTTTATGCCCTTGAATTCATTGAACTAGTAACTGAGTAGTTTCACAACCAGTGGCATATTTTAATAAATATGGAATATTTATTGTTGCAGTATTGTAAGTAATAGATAAAGTCGCGTCATACTAATAGAAAGAATTAAAATAAATTACAAATAAATTCAATTGTTTGCTCAGCGTATTCTATTTGTTTTTCTAAATCTTTCATTTCTGCTTGAAATATTTAGTTTTTTTTTTTTTTTTTTTGCGTCATTTAAAATGATGTGTGACGTCAATGATTTCGTTTTCACTTAAATTAGCACTATTTTTTCAGAGGTAAGATTGCATCGCCTTCTGATATGTCTACTAGAACGCCCAGAACATCATAATGTCCGCAGCCATAGAGCTTCTCCTAGTTCTATGCCCACAGCAACCAACTGCTGGAATTAAACTCTTCTGCCGCTCCCTTGGTGGCGCTGCTCCCACTTTCAATTCAATAGAATTATTCCATTAGTCATTTCAATGAATTGAATTCCAAACGTTTTGGGAGTTAAATATAAATTCTCATTATGGACAATGTCGCACACAATTTACTTTGTAATTTTCTTCGATTTTAGTCTCCAAATTACATTGAAGTAAACTAATAAGTTAATATCATTATATTATCTTAAAAGATACAATCACATTGATTTTTCAAATTATGCAGCAGATTTTTGGTACCATTATTTGATGCTAAGAGAACATTTTTAAACTTGCTTAAATACATTTAAGTTTACAATCATTTTTCTATTTTGTTATTTTATTCATTTTTTATTTATTTATTTATTTTTTGATTTTGACACCAAATGTTAGTATTTTAGAAATTCAACAATTTAATAACAATTTAAAATTCAACAAATTATCCAACAATTTAAAAACTCTTAAGTCAAGGTAATCAATTTTATAAACAAAAGATGACACAATTTACCTAGGAAAGAAAAATAAGATTCTAAATTTATACATTTTTATATAAGAATTACACATACATATGGTTAAAATCAACGCGTTTTTGCAATTATTATAAATTATAAATTTCTTTCGAGTAACGAATCGTATAAATTATATTTTGACTTATACACCTTGATTTCACATAAAACCGAATCCATAGAAAAAAATTTATAAAGTATTTCTAAAATTTTCAAAAACAACTAGATAATCATTAATTTACTAACTTAAGTTACTACTTTTTAATTAATTAATGATAATACCATTTTTTTTAACAAATTACACTTGCTGTAAATTACAATAAAAAATTCCATTAATTTAATATATATGATTATTCTCTTTATTACAGATAGATTTGGAATTTGATAACCAGAGGTTGACTGTTTTCTCAATAAATACCCGGCATTCTATGCTCCTAGAATATTATTGTATGTTCAAAAATTTGTCCTGTAATATGGAATAAATACGAGAGAATTCAGGATGATAGTATTGCTTTGCTGTGGTCAAAAGCATTGATGTCGGACATGCAAGATTAAAAAGCGTTCAATATTTTATATAAATGTCATCATGTATTTAATGTTAAGTACGATGTTATACTTACTGTATTTTATGCTCTCATAGAATATATGATTTATAAATTAAAAAATTGTGCAGCTAAGACTTTAATTTCACTATATATACCTTAATTTCACTACACATTCTTACTATAATCGATCAAGATTTAAATTTTGCAAAATACAAGCATTAAAATGCATATTATCTTTTTTATTCTGATTTTAATAGTATTCCTATTTTTTTATTAAACTGACAATAAAACTGTCAAGTTCCGATATTAATTTGACATTATAAACATTAGAATTTCTGTATACATATTTTTATTTAATTTTTTTCTGCATTAAAAATTGAAGAAATATTTTTTGTATAATCTCGCATTTTATTTTTAATTTTATGCTTAGTTTCATTGAAGTTATTTACAGTTTAATTTAAGCTTGGAAAAATCTATCATAAAACAAGATTTATTTGAAAAAATATAAGTCAGTTTTATTCAACAGAATAATCTAAATATTTGCCTTTTTTCTCCTGTAACTTCGAAAATGCATATTATCAATATTCAAAAATGATTATTTAACTATACTATAAATAATTTATTTTTTCAAAAGAACTTAAATTATATTTACTTATATAAAATATTTATGTATTTTTTAAATTGTGCACAATTTGTTGTACTAATAAAGTGTCTAAAAATTAATTTTGTTCTTAATGGGCCCATTGTAAACTAAACTGAAAAATAAGTAGTGGGACGATTTTTTCTTGAGTGTACTACACTTATACGTAAAACTAAATCGAAATCATATATCTTTATATTGTAATTGTCAAAAAAAGAAATAAAAAACATAAATCCTTAAAATAAAGAATTCAAAACCTAATTTCTGCACAAAATTGCCTATATTAAAAAAAAATTAGCAATACTTCTATAAAAGATTGAAATTCACTCTTTTTTCTATCTAATTTACCCCTTTAAGCAATTTGTTGTTCCTCTCCTCAAAAGGAGTGGTTTACCCGCATCTTTCAAAAGAGTGAATTTCTGTCTTAAAGATTGGTTGAGTTTTGTGAAAATGAAAGAGTGAAATTTCACTCCTTCTGAGTGAAACCAACTTGATTTTTTTAAGAAAGTACATTTTTTTAATTGCTGTTTTCAGCTGTTTTTAATGTAGAGAGTATTGGTCCTACCAGTGCGGTTCGGGGTAGACAAGATCAAACCCGTTTCATTAATGGTCATCAATGACTTTTGTAGGAGACACTTCAAAATTCGCTCTATGTGTACTTCTGCAGAAGCCTCCTCGGGTCACATTTTTTTTTTTTTTTTTTGTCGAGAACATACCATGAAAGACCTGGTTCAAGACCCCCTATTATTCCTGGATCTATTCAGGGTGAAGGAACTCGTGGAGCTGATTCAGCACTGCTGGTCACGGGGATGAGAAACAATAACAACAACAAGATATGAAGTATATGCATGTGTAATAAAGTAGTGATATTGTGACAATTTAGCTGGGTAAAATAATTTCAGCAGTAGCTAAAACATAAAACTTGATTTAAAATACATTTTATTTTTTAACTACAGAATTATTATAATACTACAATTTGTATCATACTAAACACTTCAAATTTGTAAGGATTCCGAGTTTCTTGTACGCTAGTATGTTAGGTTGATTTGAAACTTCTTACGTACAAGAGTTAATTGGGCATGGACAGCGTATAATCCAAATCACTACAGGTATCCACTAGAGGCAGGGGAATTGAATGCCTGGATGATAACTATTCAGCTGCCAGCTTGGCCAGAATTTTGCCAGAATATTGAAACAATTTTAAATCCTCCTATAACCAGCACATGTAGAGTAACACAATATTTAGCGTTAATCGCATACTTAAGAAATAGTCTAAAACATTAAATGCTATAACACACATGTTTAGTTGATGTAAAAGTCTTAGAAACATACTACACAAACATATTGGACAAAAATTTATTGAATTTGAGTATTTCGAACTATAGTTTCTTTTTATGGCTATCACATTTGAAAATATATTCTATTCACGGACATTAATTATCATTAAATTAACATAGATAAAGGAAATCGTTATATTGTTACTTTTAAAATACTGAGATTTACAGAAAATGTTTTTGAAATATTCGCATCTTCAAAAATAAAAGTTTCATCAAATATTTTTCAGTGTTTTACTAGAAAAGTTACCACAGAAAAATTTAAATTCAAAGCAATACAAATGAAATAATAGTAGATTTTCAGGCTCCAGCGATACAATGCCTAATTCATGACAAAGTAACAGTTGAATAAAGCCGAATGAAGGGCTATTACGATCATTTTAATTTCAGTTTTTTATAGCTGAATTCTACATATCGCGTAATATGGTAATATTGTTTTCCAATTTAAGCATTGTAAAAGAAATTCTTGACGATATTTAATTTACCGGCGACATTTCATTTTTTCAGAAGAAGAATACTTTTTTCTGCAAGTATTGCATCACAATCGTAACGAATTTCATTTTTTTTAGAAAAAATTAAATATTGCTTCACAATCGAATATGCTCATGTAGGAACGAAAAGATACTATTTATAAGCAAAAGTAAGTTGAGATGTATTTTGAAAAATAGTAAGAAGTACTTTTGGTAAAGTTATTCATTACCTAAAAACTTGTTTTGTGGAATTTATGCGGTGGAAACTTTATGCAATAATAAGCCGTCTAATGCTATATCGCAAAAATTTACAATCCACACAAACTAAAAGCAACTCCAAAATTTGGCAATAATATATTCATCAATTTGACTGTGAAGTTCGTAAAAATATTGCAATACCATTAATTAATTTGCCCAGTTGGATAACTTAACTGAGGAAACAGTAAACATTAAATTTACCCTGTGAAATTTAGCATATCTAAAATCAATACAAAAAAAATTTACCAATTGACTCATTCTCATTATTACCGGCAGATGGCGCAATTGCGAAGTTGCAAAATATTTTAATTTAAAATAACATTCTCACATTTATAACTGACAGATGGCACCACCACAAAATTAAGCATATTTTTTTTCATTATATATATATATATATATATTAATTTCAGGAAAGTTTTTAAAATGTATTTTCAGGCATACCCTCATTCATAACATCAAAAGAGAAATGTGTTTTATACATAAATTAAAAATTTCAAGAAATATGACCAATCAATTTGTAAAATTGTATTTAAAAAATCATATTTGAAATATTAAAAGTAAATTAAACTTTCACATTTATTTGAAGAGTATTTAATTCAGATTCGATTTATTGCTAGAAATATTTTTTGCGAAAGTACTAATAGTAATGCAAAATCTCTACTAAAGTTTCATATTATGGTAATTAAATTGCATTTAAAAAATTATTATTATCATTTTACTCAAAAGCAAGTAGTTAAAGATATTGATGTTTTTAAAACTACAAAAAACTGCTTATCGAGAAATTTTATACTAACGCTAACAATCTGTAATGTAATATTCGATGAAAAATTGTGCATTTTTGAAATGGCTTTCCTAATAATTTTGTTAGGAATAGTTTTTTTAAAAAAAATTGTACTATACGTAAACTTTAATTTTATATTTTTTTAAATTTACACTTGAAACACTTAATAATGTGTTATTTATAAGTTGATAATTAATTAACTGAAGAGGCTATTATTCTCAAGTCATTTTCAGTTTTTTATGTTACATTGAAATATTGCTAAGACAAAGTAAAAGAAGATAAAGTTTGCATTCTTTTTAATAAGGACCTGAAAAAAGAGAAATTAAAATAATCTGATAAAATTAATATTTTATTTCCAATATAAAAAGGATTGTAAATCATCGAAATTCGTATGCCGATTAAGAAATTATTGAAGCTGTAGAATACATATTTATAAGAGATTAAAAATTTTAATCAAATAATTTTTCGGGATTTAAATTTTTAAGGCATTTATTGAGAAAGGAAGAGGATTCTAGACATTATTCCACTCTTTAAAATTAAATATGTAAAGAAAAGGCAATACCAAACATGTTAATTTGAAATTTGCCATTTGGAAAGCATTTTAATCGTCATGTAACTAAATATTGCGTATATTATTTGATTTCAATTGTATTGCGTATATTATAGTATTTTCTTTCGTCCTTTTCTTGCCAGTAATGAGCTCGTACTTAGTGAGTAAGAGTAAGCACACATTATCAATAGAAATCACCGCCATTCAATGTATTCAGAATAAAATCCTATTCCTAAGAAAGAGGGCTTCACAAGTTTCGTAGAAGGATTTAGGGATGGACCAGAAATCCAGATAGTGTGTTTCCATTGGAATTTATTTTTCAATACTAGATATGAAATTTTCCTGTCAGTTTTTCAAATCCGTCAAACAAATGAAATAATTTTGTGTTTTATTAAAATGAAGGAAATTATGTTTTACTTGTAAACATCAATAGTTAATAATTATTAATTATCTTTGTTGATTTCCAAAAGTTGACTGTTGAGTTGTAGTTTTTTGTGATGCAATCGAAAGTTATGCAGAAGTTTCTTACAACCTTTTTGGTATTACATACCAGCAGCAAATTTCCTATTTATGTAAAAACTTAAACTTAATAATTTAAGTTAGTTAAATTATTTTATCCTTTTCCTTAATATTAGTTTGATGTAGTTTATTTTCTTTCAACATTTACTGCATACCATGAAGATACATCCATGATATTAAATGAATTTTCCATTTTCTATTTGTATGACTCGTTGTTGTACTTATTTAGTACAATGTCATTTAGTATACTTATTTCATTCATAAAATCTAAATTTTTATTGTCGTTTTATAACAATATACATCATCATGCTATATTTACAATTGATTTCGGGTATTTAAAAATCTGACATTAAAAATAAAGCGGAAGCAATTGAATAATATTTAAACAGCAAAATAGGAATCAAATTTTCATAGGTTATACATTTTATAAAATAAAATTATTTAGAGCTATTAATTAGAATAACATTTACGTTGACTGTCGACATCCATTTTCACTGTCTAAATAGCTGTAATAAATATAAATGTAATTTCCTTACATAAGCATAATTAAAGATAAGTAAACATTCTGTACTTAATTGGGTTACAAACTAATACAGGTTGTTTGTGATACATTTCAGGCCACTTCCACGTCACAATCTCTTGGAGATGCCTCTGCATTCCATAGGCCACAAGCAATAAAATTACATTCTCATTATTATTATTTACATCATTCCAATTTCTTAATTGACTTTTCTGAAAAGACAATATCAAATTCTTGTAATAAAATTCTGCAATGATATCCATTTATCACAGAACACGTACCTGAAAATTTAAAAAAATAGATCATTGAAAAAAATTTATATTAAAAAATTTCTAAAATATTAAAAAAGTGTAATATAAAATATTTAATCATTAAAAATATAATCCAGCTAGATTTTACATTATATACTCTATTTACATTCAGCAATAAAATATTAGCATGTTCAATAGAACTCAAGGCTTTGAAGATGTTTTTTTTTTTTTTTCTTATAAAACATGTTCCTGGTTTGTCATGAAAATTTAATTTTTATTTCCTAAATTTTAAATTTTTAAAATGCCAAATCTTCTCCTTTTAATTTCAAATGAACATTGAAAAAATATTGTTTCTTTGTTTGATCCCTATAAAATAATGGAAAAAATTCCTTATTGTTCAATAGGAAATCGATATTCTTTACCTGCATCTTTCCCAGAACTTTTACAATATCTGCATAAAGAATAGAATATTAGACTATACTCTATTCAACACTTGTATAAATTGATTCCTAGGCGAATGCAAGCTTCATTACACGCCAAAGAAGATCTAACACTTTAGATTTTATAAATCTTAGGTGTGTTTTTCCATTATTTAATAACTAGTTTGTATATATATATATATATATATATATATATATATATATATATATATATATATATATATATATAAATATATATAAAACTAGTTATAAAAATGATAAAATTATAAATAACTATCGGTCTAATAAAATCGTTAATTCATATTTTATATAAAAAAAAAGTAGAAAATAATTTTCTATATGTGTTACTCATCCAATTTCGTTTATGAATTTGTTTTATGCATGACCTTATCTCTCTCTTATTTAAAGTGAATTGTAATGAATAACTATTAACTTGAATATTTTATTTCTAAGAAGAAAAGAATATCCTCAGAATTTGTGTAGATAAATTTGAAATAAGAACTATTCCATTTTCATCATATTTTCACAAATATGAAAGATAGATTCACAACTAAAATAGTCTTGATTAATTTAAAAGTGTTTTCTTTAATACAATCGGATCTATGATAAAACTTTCAATGTAAAATAATTTTTTTAATTTCTATTCCAAAATGAAATACTTCAGTATTCAGATCAATGCAAAAGGTATTCCCTAAATGTTTAAAAAACGAACATTGAAAATATTTATCAACTTAAATTGTGAAGAGAATCCAAGCAATGTAACTGAACTTCATGGTGGATTATTTTGCTGGCTCAAAATGTATGCCATGTATTCTCAAAATGTAAGGAAAGAAGGCTTTAAGAATCCATTTTTAACGAAAGATAATGCTTATAGGAATCCTTTCAGAAAGAAATTCCTTCCATCGAATTTCGATCTGTAAATGTGTTCAATCAAAATACAAAAATACGTAAACCCTTCATCTTAATTTTATTCATTAAATCGTAACTATCTCAGTTTTTGAAATAAATAGGGAAAAGTATTAATGTTTTTATTTTTTCCTAAAATGCGCGCTTTTAACAATTTTAGGTCTATCAAACAGTTACAATTTTTCAACATTCTTTAAATTATTAATGAAATTACATTATTATAACTGGTTTTAAGAGTTAGTATTTCATCACATATTAAATATTAAGAATTGTATATTTTCAGTTAAAAATATTTCCAAATGTAATTTCGCTCTAAAATTTTAAAATATTTGATTAGGGTTTGTTTGATCAGGGTTTGTTGATTAGGGTAATGTTTAAAATGTTTGATTTAAATTTGGATTGGATTAGCAAAAATAAAATATTTAATATATATTACTTTAATACTATGGATTAAAATATGAAAAGGAAATACTTTTTCGGAAACATAATATCTGCTTTAGATAAGCTGATATCCAATTACATGAAAACATCTTAATGATTCCATTACTCAGACAAAAAAAATTGGATATATTTAAATGTATGTCCCTTTAAAAATAATGTTTCAAAAATTTAGAAGCATTTGTAAGGTAATAAATAAATGAAACTGTTTTAAATTATTTAGAGCTTTGAAATTTTTAGAAAATAAATAAATCAAATATCTTCTTTCATAGAAAAATTCAGTTTCTGAAAATAATTTCAAAATGTGTGCAAAAGAATTTTTAGTTACTGTAAAAGTTAGTGAATAAATTCCATTACTGGACATTTCTCTTTAACCTATTGATTACTATAGCAATAAGAACACATAATAATAATTTAATAATTTGTCAAATATTTACTACCTGTTAAGAAAATAAAACTTGACTCAAAAATTAAGCAAATTAAAAAAATCCATTTTTTTTAATTAGTTAAAGTATTTGAGATTAATTGTCACATTCAGTGGCTCATTGTAGCCTGTTGGTATGGTTAAGCTTTGTGGAACCGATTATGACAAGTTCAATTCTAGACACTGTTCATCAACTTGTATTAATAGTTTTTATACTTCGGATTTTTCTGTACACTACTCTCAGGGTTTTTCTGGGTTTCCTTCACAGCAATACGTAAACATGGCTCACATTTTACAAAAAATCTCCCTCGATGGACATACTGTGAAGCCTGACAAAAACTTTCTCATATTGTGGGTACAGGCTTTCTCTAATATTCTCACAGTAAACTATAAAAATAGATAAAAAATTATGCAGATGTCATAAATATAATAATAAATGTAGATTAAATGATGTAACAACTTTTTGTCTGCAAAACTGTGAAAAAAGAGTACAGTTTTATCATTAATCATTTTCTTCAAATATATATATATATATATATATATATATATATATATATATATATATATATATATATATATATATATATATATATATATATATATATATATATATATATATATATATATATATAATCAACTACTGACCAACAAAAAACAACCTGAAGAAAGATCAAAGGTATTGAGATATCACAGCAAGACTTAGTTGCCAGATATCATTCTATATAAAAGTCAAATGAATAAACTTATTCCCATTTGCGAATGTGAATAATGACAAAATCAGTAATTAGTGTAACAGCCTTTGTTGGCTATAACTGCTATCACACATCTCGGCAAAGAGTGAAAGAATATTCAGATATAACATTGGGGTATAACAGTATATACGGTTTTTGTGTATTGATGAAATTAGTCTTGTATAGCAACGAATGACGTATTTTAGGAGAGTGTTTATGCAAGCATGGACCACATGATTTTGATTGGTGATAGAGCTTGAGAACTAGCAGGTCAAAGAAGCAATTCATTCTGATAGCTAAAGAAATACTTTTGAACATTGTGCGGCCCTTATAGTCATGTATTCCTTTCTTAGAATATGACTGATTGCAAGAATTGAAGGTATGAGAAGATCATATGTTCCAGCAACCGTGACTGTTCAGCATACCTGCAATTCCTATTAGTGGGATACAGGTATTAAATCCAATATTACCACAAACCATGGTACCGTGTACAGGACCAGTATGGCGATGCAAAACGTAATAGTTCAGCAATCTCTCATATGGTGCCCCCTTACTCGAATCAGACCACTACGGTATTTGTAGCTGCATGCAACACTATGATGCTGAAAGACAATCCATTTTACTATCCATATCCATCAATCATTGTGCAGCTGTCGATGCAAACGCTGTCGTAAGTCAAGGATAAATGAAATTATGGAAGCCCTGGGGAAACTCTACTCAGTTGCAAGCGATGTCGAATAATACGAGTGGACAACGAATGATACGTAAACTATTGAATCATTTGTACTATCTTTCGTAATATGACTGAGTGATCTATCATTGACATGCTCACAATGTGCTTATTATTTAGATCAGTGGTACTAAAAAGTGGGTACAAGCAGTCCCATTGAACCATCGTTCCCTCGTGAATCTAGAGATAACATATTCTCATCACAGTTGCTTGATTTTGTCTAATATAATCAAAGATTTCCCTGAAAGATAATCTGCACCCCCTTTAGGCTACTATTCTTACTTCATTGAACTCAGTTTTTTTTTTTTTTTTTTCCCTAAGAGACATAGATTACGTGGAAAAAATGATGAGGAAAAATTTGTATATTATCATGACTTAGCAGGTGCTGCAATTTAAGCAGTACGTTTGAGTTCATTAGTTCTTGCTTGTAAAAATTTACCATTGAGTGACAAGGAAACCAAATTTAAATTGTATTAGATCCTATTGAATAAAATGTTGAATTCAAAATGTACCATCCAATTCAATTCTATGAACGAAGGTGAAAAATATTCCATTTAGTTGCACAGATGATGGATTATTGATTAGTAATAACATGGATTGAAACTTATCGGGAGTCTTCCACCAAGAATATAGTTTTGATCAAATGAAAGAAGAGCTAGACAAAATCTTCCATTCATTTTTATCATTGTTTATCTGCTTAAGTGGATATTTCATTCACGAATAAATTAAAAATATAGAATATGTTTTTCGAATTTTATTGTAAGTATTGTAATTTGCATCTCAACTTGAAATTGATTATAATAGGAATAATTAACGAATTTTAGAGAGTAACCAAATAATAGAAAATATTACTTGTAGAAAAATAGATTTTAATCTAGGCATTTCATTTTTCTTATTTACTACTGGATGCTAAAAGATCTAAGACAAGTTGATATAATCTAAGAAAAGTTAAAAAGTTATATAAGAAATATTACTACATATACACATGCGACTGCTCCCATTACTATGCGCAATCTATTCTTTAAGTTGTCGACTAGAGACAGTTGTCAAGGTAGCATCTTAATAAAAGAGCCAACATCTTTCGAATGACTTCGGTTCGAAGAACTCTAGAAAGGTTATCGTATTCTCCAATATTTACAACAGAGAATAAAAAAATTTTTAAAAAATGCTGATGTACAGGATGTGAGATAAATAAATAAAAACATTGAAATAGACAAAAGTTTTTTCTTATTTAATTTACACATAATCAACAACACGCAAGCATACGCTTATATAACATAGATTTTGGCACTCTCTCTAATAAAATTTGTAATTGCTCTTAAAAATTCTTTGTAATGATTACAATTCTCTTTTAAATGCCATTACTATAGGAATGCGCATTGAAAGAAACTTACATTGTATGTAGAATAAATTTACTTATCTATGTAATTATAGATAAATAATGGTATTACTTTTACTTAAGAAAGAAAGTTATAAAAAATGTCTTCAAGTATTAATAAAATCATATCTAAATCAACAATAATGTAGCATCAATTTAACGTATCACTATAAGTTTTGTATAATAAATATGACTTTCATATCCTTGATGTGACAATTATCTGAGAAATTATAATCGAAATCATTATATATTTTTCAAGGATAAATCATTATCTAACATCATAAATGTTAAAACTAATCTGTAGAGTCATTTTAGTTTGGTAATGTTAATAATTATTGAAGATACGTGATATTTAATTTATTATTTTTAAATTAACCACATTCGTCACTAAAACCACTAGAGAATTCTCTAATGAACAACTTTGTAAAATATACTTGTTCTTAGATTTTTTATGATACAGAAATAAATTGTTTTATCAAATTTAGAGAAATCTACTACTACGCAGACCATATATTTTACATAAAAATTATACATCATGAAAAATATATATTTAATGCATATATAAAAAAAATATTTTGAAACTTATAAGAACTATTGAGTTAAAAATATACATTCTAATAGAGATTTAAATAAAATTATTTAAATTATACTATAAATTTGATACTTGAAAAACCATTTTTTAAGAACACTATTTTTTCAGGGGTTAAAAGTATAAGAAAGTAAAGTTAAGAAAGACAGGTAATTTTTATATTTTTTATATATATAAAGAAACTTAAGATTATTTCAAATAATATATTATTTTATCACTTACTTATATATATATATGTATATATATATATATATATATATATGTATGTATGTATGTATATATATATATATATATATATATATATATACATACATATAATACATACATATAATACATATATATATATATAATGTAGTTCCTAAAATATTTATTTTCTTGGCATTGGCCTCTTTGAAAGACTTTACTGAAACTGTAATTAAAACCCTATTTGTTGGATCTTTTGTAATTTCTTATTGTATACTAATTAAAATTTGTTCTTTCTGACAAATAAATTTTTCACAGCTTTTTATATTTTAAAGTTAGATTAAAAATTTGAAGGGAAACGAGCATTTTGAGATTTTAAGGATGAATTCTTAAATTTTTGTTAAATTTTCCCCCTATATTTTCACTTATAGAAAGCATTAATATAAGCTATATTTATATCTGTCTAATTGATATGATAACTATGTTATTACACAGATTTAAAAAATTAATATTTATTAGTAGGTGAAATTTTTTCATCACAGATTTTAACAGCAGTTTTTGCAATACTAGTTTTTTTGTCCCAGAAATTTCGCTAATTTACAATTTTATCAATGATATCTTTCTTTCTCATTTAATATTTAATTGTATGGAAATCTTTATATTAGATACATTTAGACAACAATAACCAACTATCCTTAATGCTTTCAATTTCATTTACTTTGTGCATCGGCAAGACTAACCTTTGAAAGCTCTTAGAAAATACTGTGCATCCTTCAAGTGATTCATCATGGTTTGTTCAAGTATCGTTACAGAGTTCTCAAGCTAAAACTGCGTAGAAGTAAATGCATCCTCCATAGCTGAATTCGAAAAGCATGAGGCACCACTGAATTTTAGGAATGTTTTGTAAGGCAATTATTTTCTTGGTGGAAGTTTAATCCATGAATTATTGAACGGAAGATTACTGTTATTGCTTCTATTGGTTTTTATCCAATTAGACATTCTTGTAAAACAATTAGGTTTGGTTTATTTCCTTATCACTGGAACATTTTTATAGGAATATTTCAAAGCTTTCAACTAGAAAAGAATTTCAAACAACATTATAAACCTCCTCAAGAGCAAACGAACTCACGAGTTCTATTGAAGACCAATTTCCCTTTCTTTTAATTCATTAAATCTGAGTAAAAATTCTGATTGCTTAAAATGTTAATTCAAATAAATTATATACTATATTTTTAAACATAGCGCGAATGACTTAAATAACAACCCTTATTTTTGAAAATAAACGTATTCGCAATTAATTACTATTTTAGATTCCTGTGTTTTGACTTTTAACAGTATATTCTATGACAAACACGAGAAAAAAACGCTGGATTCAATATACTTAATACTAGTTTTTACGTTCATCTTATTCCTGTACAACATGGCGTTCATGATGGTAGAACATTTCACTTTAAATTATTCCAATTTTTAACAACATCATCACATGTCATCTCAACCAAAATAATTCATACCTTCCTTATATCGAAGAACAGGCAAGGAAAAAATTTGAACTGAATATTCAAACTTTTTATTATTTTTGTATTTATTTTCATTCCATTATTGTATGATACATTTTGGAAAGTGGATATTAAAAGACAACGTTTGGCACTTTGCTCTTTTTCAGTCGCATGTAAAATCCCAAAATCTTGAGAACAAAAGACAAGGTTCTTGGAATCAACGATTCAGTTGTGTTACAGGAAGTCAGAAATGAAAATGTTTTTTTCCTCAAGCAACGAAAAAAATCGGATAACTTGTTTTAACTTCCATCCAGCTCTTTATCTCTGTGTACATAAAATAAAAACAAAATTCAGAATTTATATGAATATAAATGGTAATGATGAATATTTCAACCCATACAAGATTTCAGAAAGGTAATCCAAAAACATTAATCTAAATAAGTTATAAAATCAGAAAATATGCCGAACTGAATAAATTTCCTCTTAAAAATACCGATGTATTAATTAACATAATGATCCTTTCAATAATTAAATTAACGAAATTTAAGAGCTTGAAATTTAGCATAGCATATGGAAATGTTTTTTTATGAGATTTCCAACTAAAGGAAATTATTAAATAAAATATAAGCACTGGAAATACTTATGACATAAAATCAAGAAAATAACATCTTATTAATGTTTTCGCAATCAACATGAAATACACATTTTTCTTTTATTTTAAAGCAGCTTTTTCCCTCTTTGGATGCTCAGTATTTGAACAATGGTTGTAACTTACTGAAACATTTGTCGAAAATAGCATTCCTAGTATTCTCATTAAAATGAAGGTGATTTTTTGTAAGTTTTCAAATTCTGAAAGACCAAAACTTATTACAACTACCAATAAAAGTTAGAGGAGATCACTTGTTATATGGAATAGCATTAATATATATTAAGACTTTTTACTTAATAATGAAATCTGAGAAATAAACTCAAACTAAAATCGTATCACATGGGAATAATTTTTCGATATTAATCCAATTTGATCCTCACTACAAGAACTCAATATTACAATTCTTCTAAATGAGTACCAGTTCCATATTTTACGTGTTTTATTTTGTATTGTTCTATTAAAAAATTAGTAGTAAAATATATTTGATGTGTAGTATACTGTGAAATAATTTACATTGCCTGACTGGGAAAGGCAAATTTTTTGTTACTGATGGTTCATTAACAGACCAGCTGAAAATACGTCGCGTTCAATAATGGCGAATGAGGTACATAGAATACATTATAATGCTCTTTTAATGAAAGAATACTTCTGTCTACGGCTGCCTAGGAGTTTCCAAGTTATGAAAATTCCCGAGAGGAAACAATCTTTTCCCTTCGGATATTCATGAGAAGCTCAGAAACTGTAGCACCTTTCAGTCCGATGAAACTGTATTAGGGATAAGGAGACGTTGCATTTTTCCTATTCATCAATAAATGGACTACATCCACTAATTTATTTAAGGTTATCTAATGTTTCAATACATAAACTAGCGGATATGCTCGTATTATTCTATTTTACTTTTAGTCTTACTTGCGATTTTTTTTTTTTTCTTGGCTAATCAGCTTTTATTTTTCTTGTGCTTCTGTGGAACACAATAATTCAGTCAATAATTACGTGAGAAGATAAAAATACATGAAATTATTTATTTATATTTCCTGTAACGAGAAACAAGGAAACAAGAAAAATTGAAAATTATATATATATATATATATATATATATATATATATATATATATATATATTGTACGATATAACATTTACACCTTTGAATAGTATAACAGATGTGGATGCTTAAGGGTAATCATCTGATTATATATAAATGATAAGAAAAAACACATCTCTCTGTATTTGGAAATGATATTAGATATCTATTGTGCACATGTCATGAGCATCTAAAATTTCTGTTTTACATGGATTCCAGATATGTAAAAAATAATTGTAATAGTAAAAATGAAATAAATTATTGTCTTATGATTATATATATATATATATATATATATATATATATATATATATATAATTAGAAGTGTATATTAAAAAAATAGGTGGATAAAAAAAGAACACAAATTTAGGAAAAGATTGGCAATTCACTCAGTGTAAAATCTGTTGACACGTGACCACTCGCCCTAAGTAATAAGCACCCTGTTGTTTTTATAGAAATCTAAAAGAAGAACCCTTTTTAAATAAAAAAAAATTTAGGTTTTCAATAACTGTGTTTCTGGCTAGCTACTTTCTAATAGCTTTAACTTTCAGATTTCTAAATTATATACATGCATAAGATCCCTAATATTTGACATACCACCCCAAAGGTATCATTTCACTAGCAGGACATTGTGAATACGATTTTTCTAACGTTTTCCAAAAGTTTTGGTGAACACGGGGGATCTTCAGTTAAGCTGGGATTCCAAGTCATTACATTCCGATAATGAGAAGGACACCCTAGATGAAAGTAGATGTGCCACATTTACTTCCTGTTGTTCATCAGTGGTTGATACATAACCTGGAACATCTTGCTATGAAAAATATTGTCCAAGCACTAGGTTATTGTAAGTTTGCTAGCATTACGATAAAATAGCAATTGTAATAGAATTTATATCGTTATGAGAATGAACAAACGTTTGCCACTATTTAATCTCAAAATATACGTTTCTAAACCTCCGAATTTGCCTCCAAACTGTAATTTATGTGTTATCCCTCTAGTGTAATTTCTCGGTATTTTAGAGATTCCGATTAAAATAGTAAGAAAATCTAATCAATAAGAAGGTTTAGGATAAGATTTGTTGGTAAAAAGTGTGTACTTAGTGTGTGTATGCATGCATAGGTACAATAAGTTGCAAAATTATAAAACCACTTTGATTTTGGTGATTTTAATTATAAATTATATGGATATTTTAAATTACAATAAGCTAATGAGAATAAATAAAATATATCATGATAGCTACTTCTAATTTGTATGCAGACTCATGCTGACGGTTACTGCATTTACTTGAAAAACCAAATGGCCAAAAAAGTTTTTTTTTTCTTTTTTTATTATGAAATTCAGATCTGTACTATATTTTCACAAGAATACTTTATTTTTTCTTTCTGAAACAAATTTAAAATTAATTCAAGTATATAACAAGTATTGTCTTGTTGAAATTTGACTTTACTAAAAGTAGATCAAACCGTATAAAATATTCGTAAAGCGTTTAAAGATAACAGGCAATTTTTCTCAGAATTCGCTGCCGACTGTATTTCCCTCCCATACAGAAGTTCATTATACCATTAAGAGATATCATCAACCTACAAACTAAAGAAATGTTTAAGCATTCATGTTGTGTCTCCAAACCAGATTGACAAAATCAGACTGGATACATGAATTCGCTGACCTTTAAAAGGTCGAAGAAAAGAGGAAAAATAAATTTATTCCCAAAGGAATTCCAAACATTCCATGAGGTGCTCAGCAAAGGCCTAGTATTACTGTCATTTTGGACAAAAAGGGTAGAATTTCTAACCTTCAGAAAAGGTAGGAAATTTTAGATGGTAGGGGGCAATGCATAATAGCTGGTGCAGGAATTTTTGTCACATGAGTGTTAGATATAAATCTGGTTTACCACTTTATCAGGAGTTGAGTACGTTGTATCAACCAATTCTTCTTAATTTGGGACTTTTTATTGGATAAAATTTCAAGTTACGTAAGCTCTGAAGAAGGAACTGGGCAACTACAACCCTCCTTAGCAAGACTGTTTAATATTTCGTTACCGAAAAGTACAACGTAGGATGCAATGCCTTTTAAGTAAATGATTTGCTGAAGACAAAGGCGCTTTAACTTGACTAAGATAAAGTTAAGTTACTTATTTTATCTCCATTGCGATCCAATTATAAAGTGGTTGCATTGAGCTGTAGCTTTGGGTTATTTAAACCGAATATTTTCCAAATAACATCAAAGGTTACTTATAGTGTCCTTTGCCAACTTTACCTCTTTTTTTACGGTTTTATTTGGTTTTCTTTTTAATTTCTGAAAATCAACATTTAAAATTTAGGTACACTGATGTATGTGAGATAATTTTACTAATTTGCTGTGTAATTTTACAAGTAAACAAGTTCTGTTTTAGTGATAGCTTGACAATTCATCAATTATCATTTATTGATTATCAGGAATTCATACTTTCTTCAAACTCTTGTATGTATTCCATAAAAGTCTTTCCTGAAAATGTTATGAATAGCAGTCTCAGAGCTTACAAAAATTTTACAATTTTACATTGCAGTTTTTAAAATTCCTTTAAAAACCCAAATTTACTTTTATTTTCATTCAAATAATTCTCTTTATTGCACATTAAACTTTCCTCATAAAAACAAACCAATTAATATGCAATTTTCTTTATAATATTATGGTATAACAATAAGAATGAACTTCTGTAAATTATTATTATCATTACTGGCCTTGCCTTCATGGGTCAACAAATTAAATTGCCAAATCATTTCTACATAAAAGTAAAATGAATTTCTCAGTGAATCGCAAATAGGATGAATTGTTACAAATAATATAAAATGCATGCACCATAATGAGTTTTTAAATAAATTAATTTTTCCGTACAATGACTTTCAATATGTAGAATCTGAGTCAGTGTAGCATACGCAGGCTCTGTACATCAATGTGTCACACACGCCTGCAATACAGGAATACCTAACAATAAGAATTACTTCAAGTAAATTAAAATTATCTTTTTCATTAATGGTGTTAAAATATTTCTTATAGATTAATATATTTAATTAATATATCAATTCTAGGCAAAATGGGCAAGGATCAATAAATCACACATCACTATTAGGATAACTGTTATAGCCAACATAACGCATACGAATAATAGTGAATTTCTAAGTCAGTCTTATAAAAGCACATTGAATTCTTAAAATATATATATGAGCATAAAACTATGAGTCAAATACTGTTTCTGCTTGAAATATCTATGTCCTAAATGACTGTTGCAAATCTAATCACGTGATTTCTAATGAATGCTTTGTATCAGTTCTCTGAATCTCTCTGCACGCGTTTCAATAAAAGTTTGCGAAATCCAGCTTCACTGATTTCGATTGGATTATTCCAAAGAAATTATTTCCTTTATCTAAAGGCATTTTGTGAAGGTTTCATTTCATGTTTACACTAGCATTTCTTTAATTAACTCACAAAATCATAATTTATATATATATATATATATATATATATATATATATATATATATATATTGCGGTTATTTATAATGTCATCACACCTCACACACATACGTTATATATATTTCAATATATCGTATGTGTGTGAGGTGTGATGACATTATGAATTCAGACAGATGCAAAATATTATTGAAACCGTGATGGAATTGTAAAAATGATTACCCAGATGAAGCATTTTATTAACTTGTTATACACATATTCAAAAATATTTTTTTTAAATAATAAATTTTCTAAAGTTACAAATGATTCAGAAACATTAAAAATGCTTCACAATAAAATTATATTTATCAATTTTCGTTGAAGATATATTTCCTTAAAAAGTAATTCAAAAGAACATTTTTTACACTTTGAGAGAATAAAATTGAAAATGCACATCTGTAAAGGGTATGATGTTCTATAAAGGATGATGTTCCGTGGCCGTGATGGCCCGGTTCCGGCCAGCACTGACACGGGTAAGTGCTCAAAATCAACCGAGTCGGCAATATTTAAACCGGTTTATGTTTCACACCTTTCAAGGCATTCTATTGAATGCAAAATGAGAAACCAGCAAAGTATAAAATACACATCCGATTCATTTCGAAAATCATTTAGTAAAGTACGTGACTTTTAACTTGCGCCTCTAACTCAGAATTTGTTAGTTGCACTTTGCGGTTTGTAAGGAAGTGTCAAAATACGCAATTTTACTTAAATCTGTTCAACAAAAGTTAGTTTTTTACTGCGCTGCATGAAAAGGGAGGAGCATTAGCGATATAATAGAAGAGGAATAGTGTTAGATTATGTGGAGGGTTAGTATTAGAGAGGGAGTCACATTTGACACCGATGACGTGATAGAATGATGAAAAATCTTTCAACCAAATACAAAAACATTGCACGTCATAATATTGAACTGCGCAACCACTTTCATGAGCCTTGCTAGATAAAACAATAATGTATTAAAAAGGGCATTGTTGAGAAACATATAATATTTTTCTGAATTTATTTCCAGTTGCCAGGTAAATATTATTGACTTTCAGTATCAGCCGGATAGGGAATACAAATTTATTATTATGTACCAAGATCATCTTACAAAATTTGTAATTCACAAATTTCTAAATAAAAAAAAAAGCTGATGAGTAGCCTACGACCAATTGAATATATTCTGATAGCAGATTGACACTGGAAAGAAATTTGGCGATAATGTGGCGACCAGTTTAAAGGAGTCTTGGTCAGCAACACTGAAAATCGTCCATCAGTAGCTTTGGCAGCTATAAAGAGAGGATAGTGTTGAAAGAGGTAATCAAAATATCGAAAATATGCTTTCTACTTCTATGCAAGATAATAAATCTAATGACTAGAGTGAAGAACTTTTTCAAACTATTTATAAAAAACAGAGCTTATTACTTTGGGATCAAAAGAACACCACACGAAGCTCTTTTTGGCTGCAAACCTAAAGTAGTGCCTTCAACGTCTTTTCTACACGAAGATGTTTTAAAAGACATAAATATAGAGGATCAGGTACTAAAAGTAATAGAAAGTGTCCAAATGATGGAGATAGAGTGAAACTAATCAGATTATGCAAGAAAAAGAACTTGTTTCAAAAAACGAGTATAAAATTATTGTCGATGATGGACTAAACCAACATGAGGAAGGCATGTTTCGCGAAGAGATTTTCGTTTCTGATACCTATTGTGTGTGTTTCAAGGAAGCAAGTGATGTACTCACATGCAAAATGTGTATCCAAAAAGTTCATACTTTCTGGTCAATACTAGTAAAGGTGATGAAATGGATATTTTGTGCAATATTTGTTTCAAAACTAAAAATGCTATTGAAAGTAAAATAAGCTCTTAAATCAGTTTCTAAATCCAAGCCAAAAATTAAAAAGTATTCGGAAAAAAAATTTCCCACTGCTTCTTTGGGATCTACTGTGCGCGTTCATTATCCATGAAGTCGACAAGGGGAGAGATGATTCGCGCAATATATTAGCAGCTGTAATAAACATGACAGAGGATGGTTTCAATCGACTTGTAACTTCTGAAAGAATTTTAAAACAAACATATGTAAGATCACAATCACTTTATCTCCTGAGAACTTCCTTAGAATTGAAGATATTTCTAATCAAGAAATTCCTCTCGAGTCTGTTTCAATTGCTCAGTGCAGTGGCAGCGGGCAAGGATTCGTCAAATGTATGTGTAAAACAAAGTGACAAAATATGACTTATCTTTGAGGGAAAAATGTAATGAAATGTAATTAAAAATGTCAGTCAATCCTACCTTTAATAAGTAGGTTAGTTCTTATATTTTTATATGAAAACTTTGTTTATCTTTATAAGAAAGGCATAAATTATGTTTTGTACAATTTTCATTTTTCTTTATGCATATAAAAGTTTTTTTTTTTTTAATGAGACTCTCCTTATTTATTCAGAATAGCATTTGTATTTTTGGGAATTGCACATCATTCACATAATAACCTCACCATATCTTTTTTTTTTTTTTTTTTTTTTTTTTACTTTGCCTAAATAGCATTTGTTCTTCTATAGAATACTTAGGTATTCTATAAGATGTCTAGGGAAAGTATATATATGTAATACTTCTCATATTTCATACTTTATCTAAAAAACGTCCTACATTGTATACAATGCCTAGGTATTCCATAGAATACCGGTAACATATATATATCATATTTTATATTCATAGAAACTTATTCTTTCAATACTGTGTTGTGTTACATAAAATTTATGAGAACAATAAAATTCTAAATATTTTAATTGAAAATTTCTAAGAAAATTTAATTCAGAAACATCTTGAATTGCTTTGTTTAATTCATGAATAAGAAAATCCCAAATGGACTAAAAAATTTTCCACCATTTTTACGTCTTAGCTGTTGTTTGCGTTGTTTTAAAAATAAGTTCACTTTTTGAGTAAGCAGCTGCGTTGTACATGTCATGGTCTGTGAATGAATATGTTGCGTGGCATCCAAATACTCAGAGCACAAGACATCTGAAGGATAAAGTCCCTAGATGCCGACTATTTTGAGAGCTAACAATACACTAGCTAAAATTTTTGAAAATCATTTTCTCTTTGGTTATTAAAAACATCCAGAATTTAATGGGTTCCCTTTTATTTGACGCCATTTCATTGTTCTGTTCCCTCTGAATGGGATCCTCAATATCCATTGAATTTACCTTCATTTATCAGTCACCTTGAATATGAATTTATTCTGGTAACAAGAAAATGAAACAGAACATTTTTATATATCCCATACATAGTCCTTTCATTCTAAATTTTCATTTTTTACTTTATATGATCATAAAAATAAGCAAAATTTCTCTTCCTAAAATACAATGCTCTTGAACTTTGAAATAAAATTTATTCTTCAATTAATCAAGCTTTATATCTTGATAAACAATGCACAAAAGTTCAATTTCTTTGATATAGTTTCAAGAAAGTTATACATTGTTTAGTTTGTTTCAGTGGTTGTAACAATCAATCTAAGCACCAAAAAGAAACCATGAAATTTCTTTCTTATCGACTTCCGACTTAATTGATCCTCACTTTAAAAACAGGAGTCCATATTTGACACTATTCCACAAAATGCATGATACCCGGTTTTAGAAAAAACAAACTGTCCATTAGGAATCTTCTGACACATTAAAAGAAGATTAGTTTCATGTTTTCATTAACTACAAAAAAATCTCAATCTTTGTTTACTGCAGAGAACACTGTGGTATTTCTCATCAAATAATATATTTCGATATTCAAACAAAAAGTTCTACTAAGACAGAAAACTGTATACAGTTTGAAAAAATATAATACAATTAAATGTTTTAGTGAATAACAAAAAAGCATCCCATTATCAATGAGACAAAGAAAAATTCCTGGTTAGAATGATCTAAGCATATATAAAACTATGCAAACTAAAGTTCTGCAGAATTCCTGTCATTTTTTTTATCAGTTTTACTGATGTTTAAAGTTTTCATGACGCCGCTGCTGTTCGAGAATAATTATAATAACGTTATTTATTAAACTATTTTTAATGAAATTTATCAAAAATGAAAGTCTAGTCATTATAGCATTCCTAAATAAATTTTGAAAGATTACTTTGATCATCATAACTCTTTTTTAATATTGCGAGAGATGATAACAAACTTCATTTTGAATCGTTATGAATACGCTAAATACAAAATGAGCCAGACTGATGAATGGTTGTATAGAATATCGCCTACCGCAGCTGCACTTTTTATAGAAGATTATTTGAGAGGTTTCTACGCGGGAGAGCATCGTCAGCATTTGGTGTTAAATGATGCTATGGTACAAAGCTTCATTTATAAGATATATCTGTTAAACACAAGTGGCCAAATCTAGTTTTCAGTTGTTCATAAAAGACTCTTTCCTTCTTAAGCACAACATGAGGTAAGTTCATGTATTCAGTGTAAAAAGGCTGCTATATTGCAAAAGCATTAATTTCTATACATTTATTTAATTACGTTAAGCCTACAAGTGATATATAGTAAGATCTATATTTTTGCATGAACCAGAGGATTATTCAATGATACATAAAGAAAAAATAAAAGTTGTTACAGTTTCAATAATTTAGAACTTGATAATCTAGATTTGCTAGGGTTGAACTCTATCTAGATATACAGAAAATAGTTACGAAACGAAACTATTACAAATTTTAAATCAGCAAACATAGAATTCAATGCTCTTAATGATAAAATATATTTTCAGTCACAATAATATAATGTGGATTAACTTTTTTCACAAGTGAAATAGATTTCTGAAAAAAATAATGGCACTGAAATTTGAAATTAATTTTTTTATGTGCAATAATATTCTTCATGCAATATTTGGACAAATAAGATCAGACAATTATTAATATTTTACTGAACAGAAACTTATCAAATAAGGTTTCAAATTTAGCTTTTCTGAATAAATACCCTGAATGAAGCAGAATTGTCCTCAATGAAGTTGATAAAAAATTTAAACTTATTACCTATTTTATTTTGTTTTACATTCAAAAGGAATTTAAGGCATTAATATAATTGGAATTATTCTATAAGCCCAAATGAAAATTTAACAAAAAATTCTAAGAAAACTAATTCACTCCCACACACACAGGGTGTTGCAAGATAACTTCCTTATTTCATATTTCAATAACACAAAAATTAAAGATATGTTTTTGTTTACTTTTGCACACAAAAGTTACGTTTTAAGGTTTTAGTTTACATAGTTTTAAATATCCAATTGGGCCAGTAACGTCCACCACTCATCACTCTCTCTCTCTCTCTCGAGCACAGTGGCAGGTATGTTCGGCCATTTCTCTTTGGCTGTTTCTTTTCAGATCTTCCACAGTTTATGGACAGTCAAAATACGCAAATGACTTTAAATACCCCCACAGAAAGAAATTACATAAGACCAAATCGAGAAAAATCAATGGACATTCGAAATCGTTTTTCATTGAAATGAGGCACTCGGAAAAATTAGTCTCTGCAGCATATGCACGGTGTTCATTACTCCAACGCATGATTGCGGCTGAATCACAATATCACACAATTTTATAATCTCCTCTCTGAAAGGAGACCACGTCAATTTCATTATCTTGACTACTTTTTCTGATATTGCAATCCAAAGTGAAGAAGTTATCTTTTCACACCCTGTGTTTGTGTAGGAAAATTTCTCTAATAAAGAATTTTCCAATGAAATATGAATATTAAATTTTAAGCAGTATATAACAAAAACGAGTACATTTTTAAAATATTAAGAACAATACTTTTCATCCAAATCTAAGTTAGAAGATTCTTTTGAGAAGAAAATTGTTATTATGTCTTATGAAATCTTCTTGTATGAGTACATATATATATATACAAATCTTCCTGTATGAGTACACCTATTTTACTATTATGAGGGGATACTTCTTATAAATCATATTCATAAATGTGAAATTATAACTAAAAGTCTAAATTTGCACTTAATGTTTTGAAATCAATGTTACTGAATTGTTTATTATTTGATGCTGTTGAATTAATAAAAAATTGTTTTGAGTTCATTTCATTTCAAGGGCATTTAAACGAAATGTGATTAACATTTTTTTTATTTATCTGTCAAAAATACAATAATCTAATCCAATCTAAGAACGAGGAAAGGAGAGAAAAAGTAATGACTTCTTATATTTCTGTAGATGCATATTCGATCAGTTATTTGACAAAAATGGGGAATTTTTTCTTCAGTTCGACTGACAGTTGGATTCAACAGCTACCAACTTACTTTTTCGATATGATTTTCCTCGAGCAAGTTAAAAACCGGTCACCTGACCTTCAACTTCTGACGCCCGAGAAGAAGCATCTCAGAGCGTACAACGCTTCAGGAATGATCTGAGAATTCAGCACTTTTACTTCTCAGGCTTTTTCAGCAAGAACTGGTAAGTGTACCATTTCTGGATTTTTTTCACTCTCTCTTTCTCTCTCTTTGTTTACATCTTTCCCACTTTCATTGAACTCGAATCTGCTTGCAAAATGAATCTGCAAACATGCAGAGCCACCGTGACTTGATTTAATCTCACTTTTTGAAATAATTAACAATAAAAAATCTGTGCAGAATAAAAGACAAGATAATCTTTAATTATGATAATGAATATGCATCATCCAAATTTAGTTACGAAGCCAAACGTTTATGAAACTTACAATAATATAATAAGGTTTATTTATATAATAATTTAATTTATAATCACAACTTGTTATATGCCACTCTACTTAAAGTAGAAAGTAGAAGATATTGCACACATCAATATCAGTATGTTGATATATATATTGATACTGATATGTGTGTAATATATTGTGTGATTTTTGTGAGCTGTTTGACTCATTTTTCCAAACAAGCTTGAAATACAAATTTTATGTATGAGTGAATTCAGAATAATCTTTGAAATACAAATGAATATCTACTCATAAATTTAGTTTGCATTCAAGAATGTATTAAAATCTTTTCATTTTAAAAACAAAAGCAAACTTAAATACGATTTTCCTGGAGCAATAATTGTAACATATTGCGAGCTTGCATGTTGGCGAAATTAATTTTAGACTATTCGGATTTTTTTTTTTTTTTCAAACGCACAATTTTATTTTAGACTATTTGGATTTTTTTTCAAATGTAAAACTTTCCAATTATCAAAATACATGAATGATATATATAAATCCAATATTATCTTCAACTATAAAAGTGAATTTGCTACTTACGAAATTAACATCAAAATTAAAGAAGAATAAAATTGATTTAATTTTATGCACAAAATTATTGAATAACTAATTTTTGATATAGAATATAAATATGTGAGTAATTTATATAATCCAGAATAGAATTTTTCAGGGATACTTTTTCCATAATTATATATATTTTTCTAGCTAAATTTTATCTGGTAAGCACTTTAAACTAATGTCCGTGAATTTTATTTAGCAAAATAATTTGTATTGGAGTATTTTTACTATACTGCGTTTGTGAATGCAAAGTGATTGAGAAGTTATTTAATTGTTACATATATTTTGGAATTGTATGTAATCAATAAAATTATTCCTACAATGAGTGAAGTAAAATTTCTGCATTCTGAATAAAACTGTATACTGACTGAACTATTCATAAAATGATACGTTTTACTACTGGATAAAAAATTGAATCAAACTATTCAAGTAGCAAATAAAATATTAGAAATAATTTATGTGAGTAAATTATAATTCACTTCTTTTTTATTTTAAATTAGAATTATGTTTTGTCAGTTGAATATTTAAATTATTTTAAAAAATATCTCTTAAATTTTATGTAATTTAACCACAATTGTAAATAATCGTTATTGCATATAGATAGTTATGATAGCACACAATAGTTTCTGTAGCACAATATTTTTGACATTATTATATAACCTTGAAAATATTGTGCTACGGAAACTGAAAAATGTGTTTCAAAAACATTTGTTTCAATAAAACTTTATTGTTTAAAAGATAACGTTTTTTATTTTCAAAGAAACTATTGTTAAAAGATAACTTATTTTAATCATTACTTAATTTCTCATTTTAACACTTTTTGGTATTTCTATCGCAAGCAAAATTAACGTTTTATATTTTATGTAAGAAAAAGCATTCACATATTGGCCTTAATGCAGGAAATTTTGTTAAGAAATTAACATGCTTGCACGTCTGTAATTTTAATGTGTAATTATGCTTTACAGTTATATAAATTTATTTGTAAAATTTATTTCTGAAAGAGAAAAATAAAACGATTATTTTTCTCTTTGTTAAGTAACACGCCATTTTTTCATATTCAGAAAGTCTCTAAGTAACACGCCATTTTTTTCATATTCAGAAATGAATGTATCATATATATATACATATATATATTATATATATATATATATATATATATATATATATATATATATATATATATATATATATATATATACAAATAGAGCTAAGATAATCATATAATTACCACTCTACCATTCATCTTGTTTAATTTTTAATAATGAAAGCCTAAAGTAGATATTAATTTTTATGAATTACTGCCTATTCAATGAAAATTGAATGGGGAAAATATTGATCAGATGTTAGCAACATTTCGAGATAAATGAGCCATTTTTGTAGATTTCGAGACAAACAAAAATGCATATAAGTATGTAGTAAAATTCGTAGCTAATTAGACAAACAATTTATTTGATTTACTCGAAAGCAATATGTTATACTTTAAGAAAAGTTTTGTAGAATTGTAAGAAACTTTATTCATTAAAAAGTAATTAAGTAAATAAATAGATAGTTGAGTAGCAACATAGAGTGTACAAATAGAATAAACAAAATAAAAACAAATAAAATGCGAAAAGTGCTATCAAGCACTGTTTTTTACTCTATATACAGCCCTTGAGGAAAAGGTGCTAAAAGTGTAGAAATGTGTTTGAGTCTTAAACATTTTATAAACCTTGTATGTATGTGTTAATCTTTTTTATAAAAGCCGCAAGTGTTTACGGTGATATCTTTGTTTATAAAGAAATACTATAAAATATAAGGACCATGCGAAAATAAATTTTTTACTTTCAGATATACAAAATATAAGCTAATTCACAACATTTTTCCAATAGTAAGTATATTTACCTTGCACGCGTTGGAGCATAGAGGGTGACACAAGTGTCTTTAATGCGTTGCTTAAGGTCTTGTAAAGTTTATAGAAAGTTTCCATATTCCTAACTGTTTATGGCATACCCACAGAAAAATCTCCAGATCTGGCGAACGTAGAGAGCCATTTTTTGAAACCTGAATACCAAATAATTTTGTTAACGAATTCCATGACGAGTTACTGCTTCACTGGAGATGTTTTGTGAGCAGGCTCTCCATCATGTTGAAACCACTCATTCCGAAGATTTAACAGTGGTTGGATCTCCACGAAATCGCGCATTACATTCTGCAGCAGTTGTCAATAAACCTTGCTGCTGATCATACTTTCCGTAAACATTTACCGTGAAGTAAAACCATCTCACAATACTCACTTTTTAAAATCCTTTCATAGCCACGACCTTCAATATAAAAGAAATCCAACAAGATGTCTTCTTTTATACTAGTGGTCTCATGTGAACAGGTATTTACATATTGCAACCGTTTCGAACATTAATTGCAGGATGCGTTGAGTTGTTGTTGAGATTAGTACAAGGATTTAACTCTCGGGGTTTGAACCAGAATCCTTTGGACAAGGAGTTCCAAGCAATACCACTGTGCAAGATTGTGGTGTCGTTTTTTGCCTGAAAGATAATATTTTCTACTTCTGTACACATTTCTTGACGGCATGGAATAGAAAACCTCGAAAATAAAGATGTGCGTTTAACCATTCTGTTTTTCACATTCATGTCTATGAGGTGTCGTTTCGTGCTAAATCGATAACGCTGTACAACTTTGCAATTCTCTTTTTTACTCCTATCATTTTTGTACCATTTTTTAGAAAGCTCTACACTTTTTAGAAAGCTCTATACTTTTTTACGGAAGCTCTACACTTTTCCTTCTAGTGGCGCTACGATAGGTCTTATTCGGTAGCGCATATTCGCTTTACTATACTTAGACGCCACGTCTATTAAAATATCAGCATCTGTTACGAAAATAAGAGGGTATCAAAGGATTTCAGTGGTTATCTTATATAAAGAGATAATATTCAGATGGGAAAATGTAGGTGATTTGCGACTTTTAAGTCACTCTGTATATTAACAGAGAAGTAGAAAATACATTTAATTTTTTTTTCGGAACTTATTGTTGTAATTTATGAATCCAGTGAATTAATTAGTAACTCAAAGTTCTATATAAAGAGAATTTTTTTTTTCTTGGGTACCCATTTCTTATTCAGAATTGAGAAAGCTACAAAGGAATGGAAGGAAACATAGATCAGGATGTTAATATTTTTGAAATTTAAAGGCTTTGTGTAATCTCGAAACTTAGATTAACCGTAAGTAATGTTGGTTTGAAGACACTATAAAGTTGTTTATCCATGATGCACATGGATCTGAACTCTGCTTGCTTCAAGAAAAGAAGACTTCCTGTTAAATGTGGCATCGATTTGCAACTGTTGAGGTTAGGGAAAATGCATTGGAGCTTCTTTATTTCCCCTCATTTCTTTAAATAACGATACTTATTACTTTTTGTCGATTGTAGGAAAAAATACTGTTTTTCTCTTCTCTGTAAGATAATTTCTCTTTTTCCACTATGTCACAGATTGGTAATGCAGTGGAAAATAGGAAAACAAATTTCAATTTCATGCTTAATAGCTTTGTAACTGAATAACATATATATATATTTCGAAGTGTTTTACACCTTATTCGATTTTTTTTTAGTTGATCAAATATGCGAAGATTCATTTTGGTGTAACACCAAAACTGGCAAAACAACATAACAGCCACAAAAATGGTGTTTTGAACAAATCCAATGTAATAGCATAGCATGTGTCCTTAAAAATAGTAATTATCATTATTTTTCAAATCCCAATTTTCCTTCGAAGTTAGTCATAAGTAAAAATGGTAATACGCTTTTGAAATTATAATGATAGAAATGATAATTTTTGGTAAAATAAAAACATTTTCTAATTTTAAATACAGAATAATAAATGTACAACACTCTTTTTGAGCATCAAGAAGATAAATCTAATTAATCAAATTTATATTTAATGTAATACGATGGATGTACATTAAATATAAATTTGAATCAGATTATATACACAATTACCTTGGAGATAGCTGTCTTAAAAATATTCTTTGCTCTTGGAAGGATTTGATTCAGTTTTATAGGAGTAAAATTAAACATAAATTTGATACATGAGAGCACAAACTGGATGAAAGAAAATGTAAAGAAGTGTTTTTCGTTTCTCCTCTAAACTTCTTACATCCTTTATTTTAAGTGTATAATAATTTCAAAAATGACAAATTTCCATACAAATAAGATGTTATAAAAAAAATAACAAGCTATTAGAACAATATAAAAAGAAGAATTTGCCAGAGCAATTAATGAAAAATGAGTCTCGTTCATACATAAATTAAAAAGCACATATATTGTAACAGAAAATATATCAAATAGGGTTGAACATCAATAATTGGATTCAGTTTGCTTTCTGATACAACTCAAGCAATTGCTCACATAAAGTTAATTTCCAAATGAATTAATATTTAATGTACTGTTTAAAATTTCCTCTGTAACAATATTTGACGATGTCAGTAACTTCCTGAAGTCTGCATGGGATATGCATTTACTCTAAAAGCATTTTAAAACTAAATGTGGTTACTAGTTAAAGCAAGATTCAGCGAAATTAAAAAAGTAACTCAAGATATGAACGCAACTTAATTGACATAGAAATTCCTAATTTTTTCCCCCGAGGATTTTCTTCGGGTTAGCTTCTGACTTTATCACTTCTACTGGTTTGAATTTGCAATATAATGGGCTTCTATACTAAACATATACTGATTTTTGCAATAAGTAAGTTTAGTTAATGAAGAATTATGGAAACTCCGTTAGCTGTACCCAATTTTGATCCCAATAAGAAAAAATATCTGAATTCAAGTAAAAAAAGAATAAAATATTAATGCATGTATAAAATTTGCATGCTTCAACTGTTTTATTAGTAAAAATGATCTTTTCAAACAGAACGAAATTCCAATAAAATTTTTCCTTAATAAAGGCATTTTGTAAGAGTTAAAGAAATTTCGTTTTCAAGGACAAGCAATGATGACAACACTGTCGTTTCAAACGTCATTATTTCTACAGGGAAATTTCCTTCCTTTTACATCAAATATTTTGAAAACTATCGGCTTCATACCTATGAAAAATTAAGAAATCACCTGAAAGGTATATTTTTCCTCCAAATAATTTCAACTAATAAATACACAATTTGTTGAAATTATTTCCATATTTAACTAATAAGTTTAAATTTGAAAGTATTATAATTTCGAAAGGATATGATCTCAAATTCCAGTTTTTTTAGTAACTATGTTAATTGGTATCCTGAACAATGTAACAATTGCAGATAGAATAAAATTGGTACATTTGATTTAAAGCTAATTTTAAATGCGATACGGAAGTGAATATGAAAATACAATCGATTCAAAAGGACCAATTAATTCTCATTATCTTCCAGTATGTTTTATATGCTCTGAATAGAATATGTGATTCAAAGAGGAGATAAATAGAATTTAGAAACTTGATTAAAGGGGGTTTTAGGAGAAGTTCAACGTGGAAAACTAACATATAGTTGAAGAAATAACACAGAATAGTTTATTAATTACCGATAATTTATATTCGATGACATACAAAATGCTGAAACGTTAACTGTAATCATAAAGGAATTTTTGGAAAAATACAAAGCTTTTCAGATTTTTAGATTCTATGTTATTTTAATTGAATATTGGTTCTTGTATAAAATTTCCTATTCTTGATCACTTGACTTATTAATATTTAGGAAATTAATATTAAAAAATTAAAAACATTCCAAATAATAAAATTACACAGTTCTTGCAATTAGAATTAACGTCATTAACAATGCAGAAGCATTTTAAAGATAAATATGACATCTTCTATCTCTTTTTATCGGTTATGATAAAAAAATTAATGCATTCTTAATTTTTTAAAAGTGAAATTCATGAATCATGAATTTTTGGAACATATTCCGCATTCATAAAGTGCCAATAAGGAAAAAAAAGAACCTCGTGACAAAATGCATACATCCTATCAAATTATAGTGAGGATATTTTAAGCCATTAAATAATGCATTATGTAAATGTCTTTTGTTTAATTCTTTTGTGGACGTTTACAGTAATTACTCGAACTAAATTATAGTTTATTTTCTCCTTTGATATATTTCCGGGATATAACTTCAATGTCAAACGAACTTATTTATAAAAAAATTTTTTTTCAAAGTTTTGGCTTTTTCAGGATAGAATATTTTTTAGTCTATTAATGTGAAATGAGCTGTATAGGGAAATGCTGTTTTGAGTGTAAAGGAACAGAACTTATATTGTGTGCATATTTGTTCAAAATTTCCAGAAAATTCAATGAAAAAGAATGTATTTAAATGATAATTAAAGATTCAGGATTTTCTAACTTATAAAAAGTTTATATGTGTTCCTTTTTTCAAAAAGACCAAATTTTTAATTGACTTCTATTTTTGAAAGTTAGAATCCCTATCTAGATAATGTATGATGCTTCGTTCTCCCATTATATTTCTCACACATTTTTAAATTTAGTGCATAATATTATTTTTTATAAATATGAGGAGGAGTTTTGAAATGATATAATAAATAGTTTGCCGTGACAAATGAGCAGCATTTATGTAATGGATTAATAAATATTAATAACATTTTATATACATTAAAAATTACTTAAATTTTCTACACAATGTCAAAGAAAGTAAGCTGGAATACATATATGAAATAAGATAGATTGTTAATAAATTTGTTCGTGCATACGTAAAATATTACAAATTTGGACGAAAATAATGATTAATTAATTTACATTTCATCTGCAATCTGTTCAGTACAATATAAAATAAAATACTTTTTTCGTATCTCATTATATTTATTCAATCCACAAAGTGCATTCTTTTTTATATGATATATTATATAGTAAAATGTTTTCGAAATAAAAATTTAGGATCCAAGCATTTGAAAGGAATGTAAAATTTCTTTAAAAAGTAGCTGTAAAAGTTTCGTTAAAAATGTTTGAGTAAATGAGCGTAATTTAAATTACTAGAACGCCATAATAGAGAAATAGAATAATACTTTACTAAACTTAATGATAAATTAAAACTTAATGGAGTTACTTAAAATTATAACAGCATTTTGTGTTCTAACCCGTGTGTTCAGCGTTTAATAAAATCTCAACTGTAGAAAAGGAAATATATTTAATTTTCTATAATAGGAACATTAAATTATTTCTTTTTTAAATCTCCATCTTCTTTTTAATGCTCCCAAATTTGGGTTAGACTGCAATTTAAGGTTGACTTTAGTCATAATTCCAAAAAAGGAATCCTTTAAATGTAAGCATAATAAAGTTTAAATTAGTTGGTTAAATAAAATATCTTATTTCATTAGAATAAGGTAAAGAAATTTGTTTTCGTGTGATGAGCGTTTTGAGAGTAAAACATTATAATTCGTAAGTTTTCAGAGAGGAAGGAAAATATTAAAATTGAATTTTACTTGAAATCTCGATTTTTTGGTATAATAGTGAAAAAATTAAATCTATCTTTTCACTTTACTTAAAGAAGTAGTTCAATAAAAGAGTAGAATTTTTCATTAGATCAGCAGAATATACTCAGTCACATTTATAATTTGCCTTTAGAATAATGAGCAATAGCTTTTCTGTATCGAAGAGTACCGTGAAAATGCTATTTTTATCTTCTACTAAAGACCTGTAATAGAAAACTGGAAAAGTCTGTGTTTATATGACTAATTTATTCAACGTCATTTTAAATGACCACTTGATTAGGTTAAATTCCACACAAGGATCTCAAAAGGGAAATATAGGATATTACAATAGCTTATAACACTACATTTCTACTGTTAAGCAAGAATCCTAAAATAAATGAAAAATATTTCTCCTTTTGAATTTTTGTTCAACTTTTTTTAAATAGACATAAATGAATGGTACGAACACAGTCAAATATAAAGTAACTTATTTCTAAAACAAAATAAAACGATTTCTTTCATTCTTGAGAGGCATTCCTGTTTAACATTGCAAATAGAAATACATGAATGCAACAACAGTCGGATATAACATCACCTAACTTCAAAATAAAAGAAAACGATTTCCTTCTCATTTGGAATTTATCGTATAGTTAAGTTAGAATCACACGTATCAGAATTTTTTACTCGTTCCTGAATGTTCAAAATTCAATTTAAGCCTAAAGTTCCAATCAATTTATCGATTACCAAGATGAGGATATATATTTTTGATAGAATATTAAAGTCTAAGCGTGAATCAAAACATGAATAAACTAAACCAAAATTCCTGAACGATTTGTTAAGGATTTTAATAGGAATTAAAACTTGGTAAATATAAATTCTGAAAATATCTTTACAATCGAAACTAATTTCACTTATTAAAATCTCATTTTATAATATTTAAAGAAGCGAATGGGACAGTATTAAAGCATATATCTTGTGACAGCAATTGTATAATTTATGCAAATTAAACTTTAAGACCATTCCAAGTTTTCGCAGACAAGAATGCCAGTAATATCATGAGTATGAATCACGACTTCTATCGAATTCCATCTACGAGAGGAGCTATGCCTCTTTCAAACTCAACTCAGGTCATCGAGATAAATGATATGAGGTAAATAATGAGAGAGATTCGCTTTGTCCCTGTCAAAACATCAGAATAAGAAAACCCGTTGCAGGTGTTAAGGATTCATTTAGATATTTTGCATTGTTTTCCAGGATTGAGCATTGTTAACACTGTTAAGCTTAAATAGCTTTTTCAATGTTAAAAATATAATCTTGTAAATTATTGCTTGTCACACAGTTTTTCCATATTTACTTTAAGTTTATCAATTATCTTTTACAGAGAAAATGATTACTCAAATAGATTAATTTATAGTAGTTTTTCATGTAAAACTACCCATTTAAATTTAAATCTGTATAAATTTAAAATTACTAAAATAGTGCGAAAATATGAAAATTTTGCATTATTTTCTGATTTTGGAGTAATGAAAAGCTAAAAATATGCCATGGATTTTAGGTATATTAAATTATTGCCATGTATATTATGTCATATTGTAATGCATTTATATATAGATTTTTTATATACTTTTAACTCACAAACAGTTTTCTAATTAGCTATCATAAATATTTGAAGTTTAAAAACTTTAACACAAATTGTTATTTATAAGTATTTCAAAAAATTTTCTACACATTTTTAAATATTTTTTAAAAAGATTATTCTGTCGAAGAATTACCATTTCCACTTTCGATCATAATTTCCTATTTATATCTGTAAGTATGCCGATGGAAGAAGGCATCAACTTCTAGGAAGCTTGCAAACAACCTCTTAATGTTGTCAAAACATTTTCGATAATTCTTTAAAGATCACTAAGCCTTTGAAATTATTACAAAGCAAGAAATGAACCTTCTAGAAAGGGATTCTGTGGGATATCATAGTTAACGTCTAACATAAATGGGAGTAAGAAATCCAGATCATTCGAGGAAACGAAAAGAAAATCTAGTCTACATTATATCTTTGATTAAATGTCCATACATAAAAAAACTACTTGGATAATAATTTATTTATTTTATTTTTAGTGAATGTCAAGATGTCGGACTTGGTCTTAAAAAAAGCGAAAATATTCCCCTTACTAATGGCTCTTTGTCTTTTCTTGGGAGTGTGTCTTCCTTATCTTTTCACAGTTGCTGCAAGAAATGTTGAGATGTTTTTACCTTATATCAGGTAATTGGAAATACTTTTTTATAATCTCACATTGTCCATAAATGAAATGTTTATTTTTAAAATTTTCTTATGAAGTATACGAATACTTTGTTTTCTTATTTCTAATGGAAGATTAGGAACAATTACAACAAAAAATATAAAAGTAAAGATAAAAAGACGCAGAATATAAAAAAGCAGCAGCAACAGAATCCATTAATCTAACTTGAGTCTTGCCGCCCAGCAAACGCACTGCGAGAAAAGTGGGAAAATGTGCGGAGCTCATCACCTCTCCAGATCTGCACAGAGTGCATGCATATTGGAGAAGTAACCACTTTGAATCTGTAGAGATTATTTCGAAGACAGTCATGCCCAGTGCCAAGACGGAATTCAGCGCATGATGCCAATTGTAGATCTTTTAGCCACTATAAAGTATTACTGCAGGATGGTAGATCTACAGCGCACCCAAACTTATAGCATTTAGTTTTGCAAAAATGCATATTTCAGTCATTATTTCGTTATGTTCATGCATATGTGTTCATTTAATTATAATAACTTAATGTCACAAAACACATTTCATTTATATAACTACAAACATTTTAACAGCTTCATATCACGTTTGCAAACCTTACTAATAAGTTACCTTTAATAAAAGAGGAAAAAATAAGCATTAGTTCCAAATCGTTAAACTGTTATGTATCAAAAAAGTTACCTTTACACAATCATACATACACACACACACACACATATATACATAGAGAGAGAGAGAGAAATTAATTAGTAATTTCGTGCATATACATAGCTTTGCTTTTACAATTAACCCCTTAAAAACCTGTACCAGAATAATTGCATTTTATCAACATGAACAAAATATGGTGTAAAAAGTAAATAAAACTATGAATCTCATAATTCGTTTCACTTTTGAACTGATATATGAAGATAAATTATTTTAGAGACTAAACACATTAAATTATTTTAGGGACAAACCAATGAAATCAAGCACAATAACTAGAAGTTTAGAGCTAAAACAAATGTAGCAGTTTTAATGCGCTATTCATTACTATGACATCTAATTAAGAAAATGTGATCTGGCCAATTTTCTTCTTAAAAATAATTTATATCTCATACTTGATGAATTCTACATATTATTATAAGTAATATATTTAATGACATTATTTTTTCTAGCCATGCTGCTGCATTTCCTCCTCAATCAGCTTTCATGAGTATATTCACAGCGGTTGGTACATTTTTTGGTAAGTCATGATATTTTCGTAACAACAGAGTCTTTTATCCATTATGCAAATGAAATCTTATAGTTAATTTTGAACAATAGGACTTAAAATTGAGCAAACTATTTATGCTAAATAAGAACTTCTCCTATAGAGGGGATTTCTAAAATATAAATCTTCCATGATTATTTTACTAACTGCAATTTTTTTTATGTTTTTATTGTTTCCACATTTTCCTAAATATTTGAAATGATATTAATAATAACAAGAAAATCTTAATTAATTCATATTACGCTTTGGGATTATTACTTTTTAAATTTATGTATATATATATATACTTTTTCTATCGAATTCATTAACTCCAAAAAGAGCTCTAATGGTTTTAGATGTGTAACAAATACACTTAGAAAATTAGTTGAGAGAGCGCATGCTTCGATGAATTTAAACGGATACTTTCACTAATTTTAATATATAGCAACCATAATTTAAATTGAATCAGGAAAAAGAAAACTTTCGAATAAATTCCCATGGTGACAAATCCAGAGAATGATTAAAAAAAAAAAAAAAAAAAAAAAAAAAAAAAAAAAATCGTGATCATGCAGAAGTTTGATTTTTATCTTTGCATCGTCTGTACATTTCAAATGCTCCGTTATTGTCTTGTGAAAAAAGTGATTTGAAGAGTCATGAAATCAGGATTTATTGAAATCTATAGTTTGGTATATTGATATATACTTTAATTAAGCAACAAAAAGCATAGTAGATATTGGTTGAAAACGATAGGAATATTATTCTAAGACTATGAAATTGATTCAAAGAAATAAGGAATGTCAGGCGTCAACTAGGTCACAGTCGTCTTGTGCTTTCAAGGCAAACGATGACCAAATCTGGTTACAGTTCGTCGAAACTTAATGAAAAATGCTTTTCAGCTGATAAAGCAGTTTCATTTGGAAATAAAATGAAATTTCTTTTAATTCAAACAACCCAAAATAGGTCTTATCATGTTGGTCTAATCAAGCTACACAATCATGTGTTTTATTGATCTGAAGGCACCATATGGACAGAAGAAAATGGTCGTAAATTTGAAGCAGTGCCTAATGATAAAATCTGGATTTAGTATGAAGTTTGGCCCTAGATACATTTTTGGGGAAAACGTCACTTAAAAAAACCAATTTGTTAGAAAAGGATCAAATTAAAAATGAGGTAGGCTAGTGCTATGTATTTGAATAATGAGTTTTTGGATCTGCTTATCAATAAAACTAGTAATTCTACTCTTCAAAGTTATGTAGACAGAATAGAGTTCTCATCCCACCTTATAATGCAGTCATTGCTGATTCCTTACTTTTAATGCATGGCTTCACACAACTCGTTTTGTGGAAAACATGCTTTAAGTTGAAATGGGCAGCATGCTTTCTCGACAATTGTATATGGAGAAGAAAAGCTCGAACACTTTTTGTTGTCTCGGAGTTACAGCTTACACTTCTTGATAACTTAATCACATCCATGCATAACAAGTTTAAATGCTTGGGGGAACAACGTACCACATTAAGCATTTAGCTCCACTTCCAAACAAAACAATTTTTGTCCTTCAGATAGAACCAAATTTTTTTTTTTATTTTGCAGTACCTTTCCTGTTCTTTCAAACAATGAAACTTTCGGTTCAAAAGGAGGTCCACAGAAATCATTTTCAGTCAAGTTCTGAATAGTTTGCTCTTGTCATCTACATATAACTAAGTTTTCCAACTTTTTATCATTCCGAACAAATAAATAAGCCCTATAATTTTTTTCTTTTGTTTTGTGTAGAACATTTTGTTAATAAGTATACTCTCTTTATTTTAGTTCAATAAATTATTATTGCACACAGGCCACAGGCTTTTTTTCATTACTCCTGAATTATTTTTGTGCAATATAATCGTATATCATATTAATATATCATTGTATTGTATATTATTGTATTGTATATCATTCATTGTATTTTGTTTTAGATGATTATCTTTTTTTATGGCACAATCAGAGACGAATAAATTTTTCACAATAAAATATTATAAGTAAAACCTTGATTCTTACATTCAAAATTACTTATGTTAATAAAAAAGCAATAATATCACCTCATTTAAAGTTAAATTTATATTTTAAATGCAATGAAATTTTATAATTTATTGAGACATATTCATTGAGTAGTTAGATGCATAAAGATATAAAGGGTATGTATAATTACTTTTCCTTTAAAATACAAGTCACTTCAAGTTCGTGAAAAATTGCGTTAAGAAACAGGTAAATAAAATTATATCTAATTTATCTGTTTTGATATACAAAGCATCCAGAGAAATTATTACTTCATCCGGGTTGGAACAATCATTTTTTGCGGCAAATAGGTTTGACCTTGTAATTTTAGATAATTTGTTCCATGACAGTAAGTATTTCATCGTAATTTCATTTCATAGTTATTATCCAGCTATAAATTATTAATAAAGTTGTGAAAACAACGTTAAAATGTTTTTTGAAGGAAATAACCTATAAGTTTAATATATTTATTCAAGTTTTTTCATCATAATAAATTAAACTTGTGTGTGTTTGTGTATTATGCAAACATTTTTAAATCAAAAGAGTTCATTATTAAAATTTGCATTCATAAATATCACTCCTTTCTCCTTTTTATTTGAACTTTGTATATATATCTTCATTATCAGAAATAATGACAGATGAAGTTTAAATTATTTAATAATGGTTATGAGAGAGAAATAACAATAAAATACTATTTACATATTTGCAAATGAATATATATCAAATAGTAATCGAACATCATTTCAGTGAATAATTCAAAGTTGATTGTCAAAAATCAGATAGTACGTCTTCCTCTCGGCTCTTCCAGTTGTTCTCTTTCTTCCTCTCGGCTCTTCCAGTCGTTCTCTTTCTTCCTCTCGGCTCTTCCAGTCGTTCTCTTTCTTCCTCTCTGTGTGTCCCACAGCTAACTTGATATGAATGGCCCTCTGGTGGAGCTTTCAAACCCACAATCTGCCATCCTGAAAACAATAAGTGACCTCAGCATTCGTCTAAAATCAGAACTTTCTGAAATAAAAAATGAATAAAAGTTGTAAAATATTCAAAAAAAAAAAAAAAAAAAAAGTAAAACAGCGTTGTCAATTCTCGTCTAAATCATCGTCATTCTTCTTCTAATCTGAGATTCCGTCGTGGAGGGCTCCTTCATTTTCATCTGGTTAGAGAATCGATGGCGGCATCTTTACTCCCGTCATGGGCCGTCTTCATAGGGAAACGTCTTGAACACATCTCAGTTATTATATTTGTAATGAAAAAGTAACAGTCTGAAATAAAAAGCTTTAGTTTCAAAAAGTAGCTGTGGGTAAAAAAGTCAAAATCAGGAGTTGGTCATCATCGATATCTTCTTTTCCTTCTTCAGCACATTTTAAGTTACATCGGGACAAGGCTTCATGTACTCAGCACAAGTACTGGTAATCAGGGGATCTTCGAGCATCGTATGTGTCATTGCTACCAATCATTGTCAACCAATCTTTTGAGCATCGTATGTGTCATTGTTTCTAACTTTCATTATTTTGTAGAGGCCTAAATACTTGGGTTTTAGTTTGAAACCTAGATCTTGTTGTATACACTTAATAGCAACGATATCATTTAATTTGAAATTTCTTGCTTGTTTTCTTCTTAAATTATAGGTTTTACGATTTTCATTTTGCATTTTTAAATTTTGTTTCTTGGCTTCTTTTCTAAGGTTATCGTGATTATTAATGAGATCTGTTTGCATTTCTGCATAAGAAATCTTTAATTTTAACGTCATCTTTTTGTTTCATCTTTGTACCAAACAGCAATTCAAATGGTGTTTTACCAATACTTATATGAAAAGTTGAGTTTATAATCTGTTGTACATTACTAATATGCAAATTCTATTTATCTGGGATGTCCATCGACAATTTGAAAAGAACAGAAGTTATACTGGAGTAATAGTGCTCTACTTGACCTTTGGCTCTAGGTAAACCGGTGGTTATACAAATGTGTTTCATTTCTTCACGGTGACAATATTCATCAAAATAGTTTGAAGTAAAAGCCGAATATTTATCCCAAATGGTGCAAGGGGGGCTATCGAAAACAGTCTTTTGGAATTCTGACTTCGAAATTACTTCAGAAGCAACAGTAGTTGGGTACAGCCATATAAATTTGGTAAAACCATCGATAACAGCAAAGATATATTTATATCTCTTATGAGTACTTTTTAACGGACATAAGTGATCTGCGTGATATGTGTGCAAAGGAGTGTCATCTTTTTCGATTGAATTCTTCTTCTTGCTTACATCTCTTTCGATTGCTTAAAATATACGTTATATAAATTGATAAACATTTCTCGATTTTTCGTTTAACCTTAGGAATGTAAAAGTTAGAATTTAAAATTTATTCTGTTCTTTTAACTGCAAAATGACCTTTCTCATGTGCAGATTTAATTATACTCATTTTTTTTCTTCTGGGAATACTAATATTTCATTAACATATTTATAAAGAACTTCATCTTTGAATAAGTAATCATCATGAGATTTTTCTTTTAATATTTTTTTAATTGTTTTGATATATTCGTCAGTGAGCTTGAATTATTTTTAGTGTTAAGCTATACTGACTGTCATGCAAATTGGGTTTCTACTTAAAGCATGGACATGTCGCATACTAGAACCTTTTCTGTGTTCAATTGCGTAGTCAAAGCCAATTAGCATTAGAGTCCATCTAGCATTTTTTTTTTCATAAATCTTTTTTGTTCATTGTCATAGCAAAACCATTGCAATCAGTAACTATTTTAAAAGGGATTCCCAACACTTTTTTCCTAATTCTTTTAAAGCTTCTATAACATCCATAACTTCTAATTCATAGCTCGAATATTTTCGCTCAGCTTCTGTTGTCTTCTTACTCATATAGTGAACTGGGTGAAACTGATTATCTACTAAAGACTTTTGAAAAAGAGTAGCACTATAACCATCGATCCTCGCTTCATTTCGGTTTTACATTGAGATTTAAAAATTGTAAGAACGGGTTCCGTGAATAAAATATATTTCAATTTTTAAAGGAATTTCTTTCATTTACACCAAATTTAAATTCAGACACTTCTCAACAAATCACTGAAAGGTTTAACAATAATAGAATAATTCTTTATAAACTTTTGAAAGTACCCAGTGAATCCTAAAATTCTCTGAACGTCTTTTATACGTTTTGGTTCGGGAAAACTAATTACAGCTTTAGTTTTATATGTTGATGAATGTAATTTACCATTTATTATTTTATAGCCTAAAAATCCTATTTCACGCTTCCAAAAATTACATTTCTTTAAATTCAATTCAAGTCCATACTCAGACGCAGTTTGAAGGACAAGTTTAAGTCTTTTAACACTTTCAGTTTCATTTTTGGCCGGAATAATTAAATCATCAATATAAATCACTACACCTTCCTTTAGTAATTGTCGAAACACATTATAAATGTATTTTTGAAAAGCACTTTGAGAATTACTTAATACAAATGGACACTTCAAAAACTCATTTTGATCATCGCATATAACGAATGAAGTATATTTACTGGAACTTGCCTCAAGTCAGTATGGAAGAAGCCGTTTTTTAAATTCAAAGTTGTGAGTACTACGGAAGAAAGTAATTTATATACATTACGTCATCAATAACTGGCCAAGGGAAATGTTCACAAATTGTTTTCTTACTAAGCCGTCTGTAATCAATGCTAAGTCTGTAGGAATTATCTTCTTTCTTAACTAATATTACAGGTGAAGAGAAATCGTAAGAACTATTACGAATTATTCCCTTTAGCTAACTATTCTTTAAATTTGAGCTTCAACTATTTTTTCTCAAAAGGTGGTAGTCGTTGGGGGGAGGGGGGAACAAATTGGTATTTCATATGTTAAATTATTTCTCATCTTAATATCAACAGTTTTAATTATGTTAATAACGTATTTTTTTATAATTGATTGCATTTCAGAACACAATGATTTATCCTTAATGTGACTTAAATCAATTTCTGATTCATCATTAAAATTTACAAAATTAAGAAATTATCAATTTCATACACGTTAGTGTGAAATGATGCTCCATTGGTTAAAAATATTGAAGTATCTTGGTTAATAATGTCAGTTCCAACAATTGAATGAAAACTTACAAAGTCATCATTTATAACAAAAATATTTGCATTTACTTTTGAATTATAAATTTCAACTTCTGCATTAAAATAACCCAGTGGTTTAATTGATGTCATTCCTAAACCATTCAACGAAATATTAGAAGCTTGTAAACTAACAGTGTCTTTAATTTTATTAAATAAATTGTTTTTCAAAATAGTTTTTTGACTTTCAGTATCAATTAATGACGTTATATTCAGAGTACCAATTTTATAACATCCTTAAGAATTAAGTTTTGAGAACTGATCGCATTTATTTTCAGTTGATCATCAAAAGAGCGGACATTCCGAAGCATTATACCCAAAAGATTGACATACAAAACACTTTAAACTCTTATCTTTATGTATAACAATATTTAGAAATATGTGAACGTGAACCATAGTTATAACACTTATGAATGATAATAACCACCAACTTTTACTTTATTCTTATTCATATTTTTATATTTAGAATTAAATTTATCATTAGATTCATACCTTGAATTATATTTCTCATTTCCATCAAATTTTGATTTATTTTTATGAAAAGAATAAGGTCTAAAATTTGCATCATGTTTTGTTTTCAGTTTATTTAAAGCATATTTATTCTTTGCTGAATCACTTTTCATTAGTTCATACACTTTTAGTTTACTTTTGAATTTTATCAAGTTTTTGTATCCATATAAAATCATTTTATTTTCATATTTATCATTAAGTCCCTTAATCGCACAATGTATTAATGCGGCATCATCAATTTTTCCTGACTGACGAAATTCTTTCATATTTAAAAAATATTCTTGAACGCAATCTGTGAATCTTTCATTTTCCTTTTACTTAGTAATTCGTGAAGATTAGCCAAATTTATTTCAACGTAAAATGATTAAGGCATCTTTTTATTTTACCCACGAATTTATTTTCGGCTCTGTTCAAACAAATAATGAAGCATAGATACCTAACGATATTTTAGCAAAAATAAACTTTAGTAAATCCAATAAATAGAACAGTTTCAATACATTTTCAAAACTTTCTATCCAGTTATTAATGTTTTCATGCAATTCAGCATTAAATTTGGCAAATGTAGTTTTGATATAAGAATAATTGATCAATATTTTTTGATAATCAATCTTTTTACTAAGTTCATTAACAATATCACTCTCACACACACATTTGCAGAATTATTTTTGTTTCCACATTATATTGGACAGTCTGCTTTGGTTTCATTTTTGTTTGTTTCGTCTGCCTCTGATTCAGACAGATATGTGTCGTTCATTCTCTCAACTAAAGAATTCAAATAACACAATTGTTCAAGTATTCGTTTTCCTACTTCAGATTTATTTCCTTCGAAAGAAATATTTAAGATATTAGAAATTATTATTAATTCGTTCAATGAAAATCATAAAACTCTCTTATGCGCTTTTGATTTGACCGATCTCCATCACAATCAAAAATAAATTTATGTAGAACTTTTATTTCGTCTGACTAAATATTCTGCAATACAATGCTGATTTCTTTAACACCATTCAACTTAATTTTGAAATAAAAAAACGTATATACCCTTTTCAGATGCTTGATTTGTAGGATGATTATCCTTGGAATGGTACTATCCAAAGTTATTAAAATAAATGCCGTATCCAAAATTGAATATTATAACATTTTGATAAAGTAATTAATATTTTTTTAATTTCACAATCACATCATCGTCGTATAGCATTCTTTACCACTTATGACAACAAAAATGTGAGTTCTGTTGCTTCACTCTCAGAAAAAATAACAGATGACGTTTAAATTATTTAATAAAGGTTTTGAAATAACAAGAAAATACTATTTATCTATTTACAAATGAATATCAAATGATAATTTAACATCATTTTGGAGAATAATTCAGTTTTTTGTCCAAAATCAGATAGTATGTCTTCATCTCGACTCTTCTCTCGCTTCCTCTCTGTGTATCCGGCGGCGAATTCGATGTGAATGGCTCTATGATGGCGCGCTTTCAGTCCCCCAAATATATATATATATATATATATATATATATATATATATATATATATATATATATATATATATATATATATATATATAAAGCAATAAATATATTAAAGTGATGAATGCAATATTGAAAATACAATATAATAAAATATGAACCACAATGCATTACAGGAAAACTAGCCAGCGCAAAAGCAGCTAAAGAAAGATTTGCTAGTATAAATAAGATAAAACATGAAAAATATTAAAACCAGAAATACAAAATTGGAAAATTACTAAAATATACGATATAAATGATAAGAAGAAAGCATAGGGACCACGTCTTCATCAGGAGGGAGATGGTCAGCTATGAAAATAATACATATATTATATAATTTTATTTTATAAAATTAAGAATTTGAAATCTTCTTTCTGAAGTACTTATAATTGGTTACCTTGTAAAGTATTTATAATGAAATTGATTGAGAGTGTCTGTAAATTTTTGTATTCATGTTTAAACGATATAAATTTCAATAACCAGCATTTTAATCTTTTATTTTATGACTTATTTAAATGCAGATATAATAAAATTAAAACTAAGAAAAATATTAGATTACATTATTTCACTTTTAGTTTTCAATATCCAAACTTTGATAATATTAAATTAAATAGTTTTGTTAATGGCTTTTAAAAAATTTTTCCATAAGATTGAAAATAACATAGAAGATGTTATTTTCAAACTTGCATTTTCTTATGATATTCCTTTTGGACGTAAAGTGTTTAATTATAATCAATATTGGAAAACTATCTTCTCAACTAGAAAGCTCTCCAAATGTATTGGTTATAATAATGATTAAAAAAAATTATTAACTCTAATTTCGGGCATATTATAGCAGATGATATAAGCATTGTCAATTAACCTAAATTAAAAGAAATATTAAATAAGGTGACTAAATATAGACCAGTTTTTCAACCACAAATAAAATTTAAATAATTAAATTAATTTTACCTAATATTGATTCATTTATATTTAAAATCTCAAATCTTTATAATACACCTATTGAATATTTTACGGTCTGGAAGTCTAAACTTTCTGATAAAATTAAGGATTTTATTTTTGTTAATAATTTAACATTTTTTTTTTTTTTTGTGTGTTAAGCTTGGTCCATTAAAACCAGCCATTAAAAATCTAAAAGATGACTTCATCATTACATTAGTAGAAAAAGCCTCTAATAATTACACCTTTTTGTGAAAATTTTTATTCAGATTTAATTGATAATTAGACTTTTAATTCCAACTCATATAAACGCTTAAACTCTACAGTTAATATCATTAATAAAAAAATTCTTGGGTTTTATAAATATTTAAATATTAACAACAATAAATTAGAGTTTCCTTATTTAACAGTCATTCCTAAATTTCACAGAACTCCTCTAAAATTTAGATTCATGACCTGTGGTGTTAAATCATATATGAATAAGCCTGGAATCATTTTTGCTAAATTTCTTAACACTGTATTAGACAATATTGTTAAATCTGAAGCCACTTGGATCATTATTAATAATAAACCTTTTTTTTTTTT